>OV815288.1:15260477-15751025 GCA_929108145.2 Limnephilus rhombicus
TGTTTTGAAATATGAATTAAGCCAAATTATACCTACAGCTCGTCAATGCAATTTGCATAGACGGCCAAAAGAGAGATTAACGAATGAACGAAGCATTTTTTTTAAATCTATGTATATCCTTGCATTTCAAATATCTCTAGATTCGATACCTATGAATATAATTTGTTTAAATGTAAAAAGCGCACATGAGTACCAACAGCACGGAGCCGGGGGGTCTGTGGCAACCCCAATTATTGAGGTATATTGTTTAGTCTGAAGGGAGTGGGCAGGTGAAGAAGAAGTTTGAGAATGGCATGTAAATGTACCTAGAAAAGCAGTATTTCGACATGTACAACAAGTGAAGCGTCAATTATCTTTTAAATAAGCATGTTTATAAGCAAGTAAATTTATTGATAATTACGATGAAGTGTTGTGTAGGTATATTTTATTTGAAACAAGAAATGAGCAATACGTTAGTAGGGTGTAGTGTCCTTTTAAATAGGAAATAGACACTTGCATACATTGGAGTGTAGGGTTAATTTCATTTTACACTTGAATTATGCAAAAACACATTGGAATGTGCATATTCCACATAAACATACTTTTATTACCTAATTAAATTTATATTTGTAGCCTTTTGCTTCTAAAATCATTCTTACACTCGAATTTTTGACCACTGTTTTCTTTCTTGACAAATTTGAAAAATTTATAATTTTTTTATAAAATCTTGGAAGCAAAAATTATATAATATATAATACAACATTTTGTTTGAAAATTTAACAAATCTGCCAATGACCAACGGTATAACCTTATTATAATAAAAATAAACATATTTTTCATTACTAGATAAAATATCTATCAATTATATATTGTTTATTGGAAAGAATTATATTAAGAATATTTCCGGTTGTACCAACATTACTCTGTTCTGCATTCTGCAGGCTTGTTATTAAAAAGGCTGTTTGGTCTTGGTGGAGGCTATGCTACGTCCTTGATGCATATCTACGCCCAGTAAAGCCGTCAAAACCTTATTATTGACATATCTTTTGACAGACACAGACCGAAGTGTAGGTAAACAAAAAAATATGACGATGTTAAAAAAATTGTTAAAATTCGTATTAATTCTGATTCCATGCCTCGTTCGTCGATTAATTCATAGATCAGTACAATAATTTACATCTTGCTATTTTCTTTGTCACGTGATTTAGTTATGAATATTTGGTTAATAAATAGAGAATATTCGATTAGCATTAAAGCGTTAAAATATCGGTCCAGCCGTCTCTGCAACTGGGGGGGGACATCGAATGAGATGAAAATTGATCTCGGTGGCATTGAGATATCTACCTGTTGTTTTGAAGAGGTCGCGGATTCGATATCCCGTCGAATGCAAAATTTAAAATATCGACAAAAAAGCACAAAAATTATGGATACCGTGAAATGATAAAAAAATTATTATCTGAAAAAATACGTCGAAATTAAAAAAAATGGTAGCTATTAAAAATGATTGCCTACAATTTGTAAAATTTTTTATGTTTCCGAATAAATAAGGAATGAAAAATGATAATAAACTTCAATTATTGTGAATTATGAAATGCGTGGACATGTACCGAGAAATGCAAGATGCATAAGATTATTTATGCACAAGGAAAACCTCGTAGGAACCGAACCATGCAACCTTTATAATGATATTCAAGTAGAAAATAATGTAATAAATAATAATAACCTTCTTAGATTTAAAAAACAAATAAGGAAAATTGTTAGAAAAGGTCAAATCACGTACAAGCACATAGAGCATCGTGCAATCTGACGTAAGATTTGTATTTTAAAAAACAATATTAAAATATTATGAATTCTTTACATCCGAGTCTATAGAACAATAACATAGATATAAATTATTATTTTTAATTGTTAAACTAACCTTTAAGACAAGATTTTTGTGCATAGCACAAAGGGTAACAATTATTATAAGCAATAATTATCAGCCTGAAACACTCATCCACATTGAAAAATCTTCCGAGAAAAGATACATGTCGCCAACGGGACTTGAACCCGTGCCCTTCTGATTGCCGGTCAGCTGCTCTCCCAATTTTGTTAATATTTGACAAGTTTAAGTATTTCCCCAATAAATGAAGACATAATTTGTCTCGACGCCACCTAGCGACGGATTTAACACTAACAGTGTCTCTCTCGCAAAAATAAAGTTGGTTGTTTTCAGGTGGAAAAAAATATAATAAGCAGTAATTGTTGAATGAAACACTAGTATATATTGAATCATTTGGCGGGTATAAGATAAGCCGCCATAGCTCAATTGGGAGAGCAGCTGACCGGCAATCAGAAGGGGACGGGTTCAAGTCCCGTTGGCGTCATGTATCATTTCTCGGAAGATTTTTCAATGTGGATTATTGCTTATAATGATTGTTAACATAGATATAGGTAGAATGTTTGGTATAAAAATGTAATCGGATGGATTTTTTTTATGTGACACCCAACAAGAATTACCCTGTATGCAGGGGCCAAGGGGACTAACTAGGCGTTACGGAATATTGAGAGTATCCAGAGTGGTAAATAATCTCAGAATCGCCAATGGTGAAAAGAAATCAGTAAGAAACTTTGAAATGGCTTTAGTCGTGTGCAGTGACCAAATTTAAATATTTATCTAGGCATTTCGTAACCTTCCTCTTTCAAAATCTCTAAAGAACCAACTTAACCTTCTCCCCTTCAACGCCTTGTGCAAATGTCTCGACTGTATTGTAATATAACATCCATTATATGGCAAGATAAGGTAATCACAACATACCCCAATTGGGAATACCATAGTCTCACTGGCTCCAGACGGGAGCAGCTGGGACTCTTGCGAGGTATTCACATAAAAAAAACTATTAAAAAAAAAAAATTATACATCAGCATTTTCAAAATGAAACCTACTTTTCAATTCTGATAAGTTGCTTTAACCCTACAGTACTAATCATCGCCTGAGAGGCCGTCCTGTTTCGTTATAAAAAAATGTTTAAAAAGATTCCAGGCGTATTTATATTTGATTGATTGATATTAATTCTTATTTTTTTTCCCAATGTTCCTTTGTCCGTTATGCACATTATAAAAAAATTAAATAAAATAGATTTTTTCAGAGAATGGTGCTTGCACGACGCCAAACAACGTGGCCGGCACCTGCATAGCGATTGCGCAGTGCCCGAGCCTTCTGGCTATCCTGCAGGATAGGAACAGAACCCCGTCGCAGACCCAACTACTGAGGAGCTCGCAGTGCGGCGGCAGCGGGACAGGTAACACTAAACAAGACAATAATAATGCTCAACCACCAATTACAGAGAGCAGGTAGGATAACGCACGTTTCAGACTGTTCGTGTAACAATGGATTCAGGATTGGCGCACTAGACCAAAAAAATCAGTATGTGTAAATCACACAGGTAGAAGTGAAACTAGAAAGTCGCTAGATGTCGCTTTCTTTCTTTTGCCTGATTTTTTAAAAGTGGTTTGAAGATTGGATATTGATTTCACAAAAAAACGAGTGTGCTATAGACCACACGACTGAAGTAAAACTTCATTAACTTATATCTCCCTCTCAACTTCCGTTCGCCTCGCCCGATCACACTTTTCATAACGCTCTCGTCACGCATTCACCAGCTTACTCCCCAAGTCAAGCGTGCGTAAAGAAGTTTTACTTCAAAAAACTTATTTCGTGATCATAAATGTGACATTTATTACAGGCTTCGTACCCCGACACTCCGAAAGCAATGAAAAAGGTTAAAAAAAAATGATGGCATAAAAAACCGGATAAAACAGAGCAGTGAAAAAAGTAACATATTACTAGGTAGGAGCAGTAAAAGCAATAGAGGGTAGGAGCTTGCTATACCAAACTGTGTAATATTGAAAGGTGGTTCAAATCCCAGCACTGGAAGGAATTGGGAGAAGGCACTCGGAATGAGACAATCCAAAGTACTCATAAAGGTACTCCCTAGATCAGTGGTTCCCGACCTTTTTTGACCAGGGACAACTGTGACATTTATTTTGTTCTCACAGGGACCACAAGGTACAATAATGATAAACTGTTAATCGCGTAATTAAACGTAATTACACTAAATTTGCAATTCAATGTACTCTTCTTGGACTTCTTCAGCTACCTCCCCATCATTAATACCAAAAGGTTAAGAATGAGCTTTGGATAGCTTTTGATTCGGTTAATGAATAAATGTTTCATGGACCCTATTTTAGATCTCGCGGACCACCGACCAGAACCACTGCCCTAGATGAATTAATGTGCGAAATCGCGTCAGAAATGTCTTAATTTTTCATACAAAATCGGGAACAAATTTTTACACAGCCCCTGTGACCGAAAATGATCCTTATGTTCAGTTAAGCATAAGGGCAGGGTGGTTGTTTTTCGCATAGCCACCGAGGGCTTAAAAAATACTATTTAAATACTCAACATGGACGGTGCACTCACTGAGGGAACTGGTAGGACTACTAAAGAGACACTGCCACCTCAGGAGACACAGCAGCTGATAGTAGTGGAAAACACCAGTAAATGAAAGAAATGTGAAGAGGTGAAGATACTCCGAATCACTTATGGTGCCAAAGGCCCAGAAAGGGATGTTTTGGAACAAGGAGACATAGTAAAAAATCCAATGACAACAATGTCCAACGTGAACTTTGTCAAAGACAACAAGGGGTTGTCAAAGGAATGAGATAAAACCGAAGATAGCACAATGGACCCATGGCCTGAGTGCTCACGGGAATTATGTAAACCGTAATAAGTAAGGGTAAATACCGTAATAAGTAAGGGTTTGTTTAGGTTAGGTTTGGTTAGGTTATTTTTGTTTAGGTTGGGTTTGTTGTTTTTGTTATTTTTCGTCACTTTTCTTCGTTGTTTGGTTTTGTCTTATCTTGAACCTAATATATTTGTTGATTGTTAGGAGTCAGAATATGCTGCCCCGCTCCCCCTCGTGCCACCGGGCCGAGTTGCACCACGGCCGACAACACCCCTGGCAACTGCATCAGCCTCGACAACTGCCCCAACCTCAAGGCGCTGTTCAACGGGCCCAAGCCGCTGCCCACCTCGACCGTGCAGTACCTGCGCAGGTCCACGTGCCAGGGCCCGGCGAGGTACAACGTCTGCTGCGGTGGAGGTCCCGTCAGCGGGGGCGCAACCACAGAACCGGTGAGAACTAACTTATCATCAGGGGTGGGCAGAGAACGCCACACAACTATGTCTCAGCAACTCCTTGCTCCATTCACATTCATAATACAGGGCGTTAAGGGACATCCTTGACTTACCTTAACCAGTGATTCCTGACGTTATGTAGAGTAGAAAATGTAAATGATATTTTGGTTTCTGGTGACATTTTTGAGTTTTTTTTTCAACTTAAAACATTAAAAAAATCAGTAGGTATCTATTGGTAGGGTCGGGGTGAGGGGTTGGGCGGTTACTCTGTTAAGTGAGTCATGTGGAATTTTTATTTTAAATAATATGAAAAACAAACAACAAAGGGAAAGCTATTTTTTTAAATACATATTTGGTTAATTATAATATTTAAATTTCTGTTAACACTTTTCCTAATTTTTTTTTTCGATGTGTAAATTTTAACCCGCTATTTATATCAAAATGCTTTGTAGTCAAGAAAAATTTAAAAAATATATATACAGGAGCATGATCTACGCAAAAAGTTCGGGGGTACTAAAGAGATAATATATATAAATCTCGCGTCACAATTTGTGTTCGAGATAAACTCCGAAACTACTTAACCGATTTTGATGAAATTTGGCTTACTGTGTGTAATTTGGTCCAACTTAAAAGGTAGGATAGTTTTTATCTCGCTTATTGACCTCAATATTTATTATAGCGAATTAAATGTTTGTTATAGGACAACGGTTTGTATTTATTTGTAAGTTACATAAGCTTCGAACAGATGGTGGTATGAGTTAATTTATTGACATAACACTTGGTTATCTAGGTTGGGTAACCATCCAGTAGATGGCGTTGTGTTTCGTTAGCCACAGCAACGCGTGGCCGGGTTAGCTAGTAGAGATATATGCTGAATCCATTATTTTTGATAGAATTAAGCTTAATATACCAGCATTTTAATGAATCCTAAAAGTAGTAGCGTAAATCATGTAGTTTTAACGGCCGTTGTTCCCAATCAACACTCCGACCAACAGACGAATCGTTACTAAACAAATCACTTAGCTGATCGGACACACAAAAGTTGGGAACAGCCGCCGTTAGTGATTTGTCTTAAAGTACTGTTTTAGTGTCTATTTTATTATATAAAATAAAAATATTACGATGTTTAAATAACATATTTGCAGGAGGAGACCGGTCCAGCTCCCGACGTGTCCGGCTTGCTACCAGCCCCCGACCAGTGCGGCATTGAGGCCGGAGAAGAAAGGATCATTGGAGGCAACGAGACCCAGTTGGACCAGTACCCGTGGATGGGACTGATCGAGTACCGCACTCCCCGCGACACCATCTCGCTGGGATGCGGTGCGGCGCTCATCAGCAACCGCTACGTCATCACGGCCGGTCACTGCGTCTTCGGGGACGTGCTCACGCAGCTTGGAACTCCGTGAGTTTTTTTTTTTTTTACATTAACTCCACACAGGAGGCCCTGAGGAAAATAATTTCCCTCAGGGCCTATGTCATCTGGGATGCTGTGTGGAGGGTCTTTTTGAGGAGAGGAAGGAATGAACATTGGTCTTGAAGAGACCCATGTTGTAGGAAGGAGGAAACACAGAGGCCGGCAAATCATTCCACAGCCGAACACAGTAACATGATTAAAACAAAACCTCTGCCATAGGTCACCCCAAAGTTCGCTACGGGTAGCAACTTAGCAAGAGTGCCCGGGTTCGTGAGATTTTTCCAGGTGCGTGGTGGGTGGAATTGTGGTTGAGGAAGACCCATATCTCCAGTCCATCGCCTTGCACCGCATCGCCGTATGGGCATCTTCTTCTTAATTCGGTTCCTTATAGTTGAGGATCGTGACCTATACTTCAATTTCCATGGTGGACTCCACTACCTCAATTCTCCCTCGCGGTTCTGTACTGCGTGGAGAGCTTCGACATGGCACCCGCCAGTGATACGTGGGCACTCCACTTCCTCTGCTTCTGGACATACTGTCCCAGATTCCCATCCACTCCTCGTACCGTTTTCCCTCCCAGAACCTCCTCTCTTTCGTGTCCTCAAAAGATCCCCTCACAGTATTCCCAAATATGACATTGGCCCTGAGGGCAATTATTTTCCTCAACAATTTTAGTTTTTTTTTAAGAATTGATCAACTGTATATTTAGTAACAAATCTGTCAAATAAGCATAACATTGTAAACTTTGCGCGTAGTCGAAATGTGAAGAAAAATATCTTAGAAAGGGGGGCGCGGGGAGTCGAGTAAACACCTGAAATGGATATTTCACCCTAAAATCTCATCACACTGATAGTTGCTAACAGGCTAAAACAAAACAGCCACCTAACAGAACATGATTAAACCGACCCCCCCCCCCCCATCCTACCCCCTCCCTATTCCTACTTAAACATCTTACTTATTATGTAATTTGAAATCACTAAAATAATTTCTCTATTATAAAATCCATGTGCAAATCCAATCCATAAAACCTTGGAAAAAATTGGTAAAAATAATGTAACCTATGTATTATCATGCTATCACATAAATTATTTATATGACATGGCCAGTAATGTTTTTTTGTCGATAGCCTTATACTAATTTTTTCGACTGGCAATGTTTTAGTTACGACTTTTGCCGGGAGAGCGACAATTTTTCCGGTTCCGTCACTTCTGGAAACGGCGGCGATTTAAAAATACTTTAATAATTTAAGTCTGATCGACATGTAAGATAATCTTAAGGATAACCGCAACGTGTCCTGCGGAGTTCACGCGTCGCCTTTTTTTTGTTCGTGGAGAACGTGTTTTGTTCCGATTCTTTTGCTAATGGCTACCTGCCGGCCGAGTCCGTTGTGGAATCATAAGTTATTGGGGTAATCCTGTCGATTACGCGCCAGGATCGAGAGATCCTTACATCAATCCGTCTTGTTGACTCCCGAGAAAACTGTCGTTCTCGCCCCAAAGCAGTGGCGTAGCGTGGGGGGGGGGGGGGGGGGGGCCCCCCCCGGGCGGCACTTTTAAGGGGTGGGGCAAATTTTCATAATAAATAATAAATCACAATATCTTGGAAAAATTTAAACCATTATTTGAAAATTTTCCATGATACTTTCGTTTACGAATCCAACTTTTTTTTTATTATTTATTAAAAATATCTATAATTATATTATTTAAGCTTCAAATTTCGCAATTCGTAGGAAAACCGCACACATATTATGAGAGCAATACCAAAATTGTGTCAGAATGTATTAACGAATGAATTTCAGTTGTGTATTCATCTGCTGTTACATTTTGAAAGAGACCATTATTTTATTCGAAGTGCAGTTATAAAATTCTAGTTGCAGACTATTGATGTGTTGCCAGAATCAAAGAGAAACCATTTTCATATTCTGAGTGTAGTTTTAATTCACCAAATACAGATTTAATTTAACCCGTCTAATCACAGGATACGCAAATGGTACCACACATTTAATTTTAAAATAGAACTGTGAAATTATGCCGCAGACATTTAATTTAAAATTAAATTTGTGATTGCGATAAATAGTTCAGATACAGTTTTATTACAATTTTTTTTAAGAAAAGGAATCTGTATTAAAAGTTTTAAGTTTATTCTATTTTAGGTACTTTAATTCGAATATTTGCAGGCACATTTTGGGGCTAATTCACATTTCCAATATAAAAATATTAATATTTAGAAACAATAACGTTCTAATAAGTACGTCGGAAAAATTACTTTATCTAGATTTTAGAACAATTTTGTTTTTTGCAAAAGGGAAAAAAAATACAATAAAAGGAACATTTAAAATGCATGCGAAGAACCGGAAATTTTGTGCGCGATCATTGACAGGCAAAAGTTTATAGATATTTTTTTCTTATTATTCGAAGGATTAATCCAGTTTTCAGAATGTAAAATTCCATTTGAGGATTCATCTGCGGACACAAATCAAAGGAAAACATGATCTTATTCGAAGTTCAGTTATAAAATTCTAGTTGCAGACTCCGTATGTGCTGCCAGAATCAAAGAAAAAACATTTTCATGTTATGAGTGTACTTTTAATTCGCCGCACACGGACTTAATTTAAACCAATTTCGTATTCAGAATGTATATCTCCAGTTGTGGATTCATCTGTTGACACATCTCGAAGGAAAACATTCTCTTATTTGAAGTTCAGTTATAATATTCTATTTACTGACTATGTATGTGCTGCCAGAATAAAAAAAAAAACCCATTTTCAAGTTCTGAGTGTACTTTTAATTCGGCAGGTACAGATTTAATTTAAACCAGTTCAGAATGTAAAATTCCAGTTGGATTCATCTGCTGACACATTTCGAAGGAAAACACTCTGTTATTCGATGTGCAGTTATAAAATTCTAGTTGCAGACTATTTATTTAATGTCAGAATCAAAGAAAAGCCATTTTTATGTTCTGAGAGCAGTTTTAATTCACCGCATACAAACTAGTTTTGTGTTCGGAATGCAACGATAGATTAAATAACGAGTTGCAGATTCATCGCGCATCGAGTAAAGCTTTACATTTGAGTTACATATGCTGCAAAATTCTGACAAATTGATTGTCGCGTTTGTAACAATTATTTGGGGACTCTAACGCAGAATAAATCAATCAAGAATTTATAAACATGGTTTTCGTTGAAAGAATACTCGTCAAATGTGATTATTAAAAAAATCCGGCTCGTATATAAATGGGTCGTAATAAAAAAATAGGATCTCCATATACAACCCCCTCCCGCCGCTTGAAGTACCCAAATAAGGGGGAGGCGAAATTTTCCTCCGCCCCGGTGTTCTGAGTGTAGGTAGTTTTAATGCACCACATACAGATTTAATTAAAACCAGTTTTGTGTTCAGAGTGTAAGTGCCGGTAGAATTAAAGAAAAAACCATTTTCGTGTTCTGGGTGTAGTTTTAATTCACCACATACAGATTTCCTTAAAACCAGTTTTGTGTTCAGAATGTAAGTGCCGGCAGAATCAAAGAAAAACCATTTTCATGTCCCGAGTGTAGTTTTAATTCATCGCATACAGATTTAATTAAAACCAGTTTTTTGTTCAGAATGTAAGTGCCGGCAGTATCAAAGAAAAAACATTTTCATGTTCTGAGTGTAGTTTTAATTCACCACATACAGATTTACCTAAAACCAGTTTTGTGTTCAGAATGTAAGTGCCGGCAGAATGAAAGTAAACCCATTTTCATGTCCTGAGTGTAGTTTTAATTCATCGCATACAGATTTAAAACCAGTTTTTTGTTCAGAGTGTAAGTGCCGCTAGAATCAAAGAAAAAAACAACCATTGCCATGATCTGAGTGTAGTTTTGATACACCGCACATTTAGTTTTATTTTAACCAGTTTTTTGTTATCAATATAACAATAAGTTGCCGATTCATCGTGTACCGAGTGAAGCTTTGCATTTGAGTTGCATTCCATATGTATGTGTGATGATGATGAGAAATTCTATCACAGGAATACCATTTTATTGGAAGAGTACTCGGCATATGAGATTATAAAAATCGGCATAAAAAATAGGATATTCCCCCCCCCCCCCCTCCTCCGGTGAGCTCTCGAAAGTCTGCGGAAGAAGTACCAATAGAAGTTAGGGGGGGGGGGGCGGCAAAATTTTCCTCCGCCCCGGGCGGCCGAAACCCGCGCTACGCCGCTGCCCCAAAGGTTTATGGAACCGTTGTTACGGATGGGACGCGTGGGAGACTGGTATCTCGTGGGGTTTCGGAGGCCTATTAAAGCAGCTCCTGGACCTTTACCGTGGAAGGATGACCTTGGCCTTCCGATGTCGAGTTCGCGTGAAGGTTGGAGAACCCTTCCCCTGGTGTGGAATGAAACACTTCGCCTCCAGACTCCGAGCTGTCATGCCCGTCGTGTCCGCATCCTCGAAGTGTAACAGAAATAGATTAGCATAGTTTAACATCTGGTCCATCGGGTATGTTAATTTGTTAGTATTCCTTGTGTCATGTTATTTGGATACACTTTGTGTATGTACTTCTCTTTAAAATACATTTATATGTCAGAAATCTAACCGTTTCATTCAGTAATTTGCTCCCTCAATAGAAACAAATATCCCCACTATCCTGTGGTGGAGTTCATTGCTCTACTCCGTGTCCATAATTTACTTTATTGCAATGCTTCATATCAATATTATACTGTTGTGTTCCAAATAAAATAGGTTCGGTTAGGTTATTTTTTTTAAATTTTCTTCAATGTTCTGTACTGTCACTGTTCCGTACTGGCAAGGAACCCAAATTGTAATCTTTATTCTCGTCTCATTCCAGGATCAACGTGAGGTTGGGCGAGTACGACAAGAGGACCGGCATTGACTGTGTGACGATCGCCGGCGGGCAGGACTGCAATGAAGAACCCGTCACCATCGCCATAGAGGGCATCATCCCCCACCCGCAGTACCAGCCCTCCACCGGCAGTCAGAAGAACGACATCGCCGTGCTGAGATTGGCCTCCGACGCTCCCTACACTTGTACGTAATCAATCTTCAAATTAGGACGACACTTATTAATACGGTACGATACGATTGTACCACCCCAGCCAGGAGCACTCCTGTCCCGGTGAGACCGGTACACCAGGGGGCACTGATTTGTTAGGACTTTTTTCCTTATGTTTATCTTCGTTCTTCTTGCCTCTTCTCGGCTCTTCTTGGATCTTGCCTCTTGTCTCTTCATTGCTCTTCTAGGATCTTCTAGTCTCTTCTTGGCTCTTCTTGTTTCTTCTTGAATCTTCTCGCCTTTTCTTGGATCTTCTGGACTCTTCTTGGCTCCGCTTGGTCCTGCTTGGCTCTTCTTAATGGTCCTTCGAGACGCAACGTTTAGGCTAGAACAAGCCAGATTCGGTTGTTGTTATCGATGCCATATTTGAAATATTACAACCGTATTGATATTTTTGGATTGCATCCTGAACAATCTGTAAAAAAAAATGACATTGAACAAAGAGGTAAAGGAGATTTGGTAGATAAAAGAAGCAAGAGAATCAGATCTTTTAAATAATTGTAATACGTAATAACAGAAGAGTGTGCATGAGGCAAATTATGAAAATTGGTAAAGCGGGAAATGCGTGCCCATACAAAGTTAAGGGGTATTCCATGGTATCCACCCATCCCTCTCCTAAATTTGTGAAAAATGTAAATTTAACGTTCCATTTTAAATGACATATCGTATGCAATTGCCAATAATATTTTGTTCGTGTCTTATCTACATAAATTTTATATTTTTGGCAATCCATGCCTCAGGCCAGATAACCTACAATCTTTGCTTGGCTCACAAACTCACGCGCTAATATTTTTAATGACCTATTTTAATTCTTCTTTAGCGTTGCTCTACCCAATCCCGGATACAGGCCTCGTATTTTAGCTCTTCGCGTCATTTTGCTCCTTAATATAATGTAACCATCATATTACAGATTTCATCCGTCCAATTTGCCTGCCGACCTCAGACATCACCCTGCAGAGCGACATCCAAGCCATCGTCTCCGGCTGGGGAGCCACCGAGACGGGTAAGTCCAGCAACGTCAAGCTTCACCTTCAGATCCCGCTGGTGCCACTGGCCAGATGCCAGGTGGCCTACAGCAACCCCAGACTGAGGGCCGATTTGTGGGACAAGCAGATGTGCGCCGGGGGGGAGGTGGGCAAGGACTCTTGCAGGGGAGACTCTGGCGGGCCGCTGATGGCAGCAGATAACCTGCAATGGACCCTACACGGCGTTGTCAGCTTCGGTCCGACGCCTTGCGCTTTGGCTAATGTTCCTGGGGTCTATACAAAGGTCTGGGCGTACAATGACTGGATCAAGAGGCAGATTAAGGCTTAAAATTTTTTTATTGAAATAACTTTCAACATTCGGTGGAAGAAGCAGCGTAATTCAAAATGAACTGAGAATGAACAAGCATTGCAAGTACGTCATTATTTCTTAATAAACTAAAAAGTTTTAAATGTATTTTTCTACTTTAATAAAATTCATACAGATTTTTTTGTCGTTGTTTTTTTATTAAAATTCAAATACTATTTTTTATTTATTGTTATCAAGTTTAATTTCTAGAAAAGAAAAATATTTTTAGGTTTTTTATGATTAATATATAATATTATTTAATTTACGAGAAAATAGTTTATTTATAAGCAAGTCTGCTGTGTAAATATTACTACGCGTGACAACTATTTCGCCTTCTGAAGCCATTATCAAAAAAAATATAATTTTATTTTCATTGTATGTCGATCGACCAGTTGATTGGTCAGACATCTCAGAAAAATTGAAATTTGAGTATGGAGTTATATCTTTTTTTTTAAATTAACTCCACACAGAAGGCCCTGAGGAAAATAATTTCCCTCAGGGCCTATGTCATCTGGGATGCTGTGTGGAGTGTGTTTTTTTGAGGAGAGGAAGGAACGAACATTGGCCTTGAAGAGACCCATCTTGTAGGAAGGAGGAAACACATAGGCCGACACATTCCACAGCCGAGCTGTTGAACACAAGAACGAGTCGAAGAAACGACCCGTTCTCATGTGACAAATATCAACCGTGTACAAGTGTTGGGCACGCGTTTGGCGTGTTTCCCGACTATGCACCGGTGCCGAAGGGATCAATGACGCTAGTTACTCGGAGCATCTTCCATTGTAATACCGGTAGAACAAGGATAGCATTCCCACCCGACGCCTGTGCTCTAAAGATTGCAATCCGTCTGTTAAGATGAGAGAATCTATTAAGCGGACCGCCAGTTTTTGCAATCGATGGTATTTTTCAGGTATTTTGGAGCTCCAGACCAGAGGTGGCTGACAAATTCAACCACGGGGCGCACTTGTGATTTGTACAGGGTTAGCAGTTGTGTACTATTAAAGTATCTGCGGACCCTGTACAGTACGCCTAGTTTTTGGGAGGCTAACTTTACTCTGGCTTCGATGGAGCCCCCCTACCTGAGCTGGTCACTCGGGGTTACACCAAGCATATCAATGGAGGGCCTGTTCGGAAGATTGCTTCCGTTGAAAGATACTAGATTTTCATGTCGACCCCTTTTAGACGTAATCAGACAAGATTGGGTATTTGAAACATTAAATTAAACGAGATTATTTTTACCCCAAGAGAAAACACTCTCGAGGTAACCATCCATTCTTTGCTTCAAAGCCCTCCGAGCCGTTGGAGTTTGTGAGCCCTTTGGGGGCTTGTCAACCAAAAAGCTATCATGGACTGTACTGTCATCCGCGTAACAATGAATTGGTGCACATGACAAAAGGTCGTTGATGTGCAACAAAAAAAAAAGTCGGAGACAGAACCGATCCCTGTGGGACGCCAGCATTTATGTTTGGTACAATACTCAGATTAGGTACTGACAAAAAAAACACCACCGAATCAATTATATTGCAGAAAAACTTGTAGTAAACAAAAAAAAATGTATTCTGGGTTACTAGCAGGATATTTCAAAATGTAATTCTAATTTACTGGAGCGTTATGCCTCCCGGTGTTATTTTATAGCATATTTAACATGTAAAATACAGACACTTGTAAATAATATTTGATTTATTATGAGCATTCCAATATTGCTTTCCTTATTATCTCAACACAGTATTTGGAGATGTCTGTCTAATCAACTGGACGATCGATAAGTATAATAAATAGATCGTCTCTAAGTAGCCTCTTCACGTTGTGACATCACCTTTCAATTAAAGGCGAAATAGATGTCACGCGCAATATTAATTACACAGCAGAACTTGTTCATTAATAAACTGTTTTTTGAGTAAATTAAATAATATTATTATAACTAAAAAATCAATAATTTCGCTGTTCATAGCCAATAGTACCTACCCATGACCACGACATTCTCTGTATTGAAGAATGTTTTGATACAAATGCACGTTATGTTGTAAAAATTTAATTTTCGTAAAAAAATATATATTTCCCCGATGATGGCTAACCTCCGATAGAAAATGGTACCAGAGGACAAAGGTTAAGTACTAGTATCACCTAATTGTCGTTAAAAATCCAAAAGAAAAAATTCCAATTCATGCCCGTACGTACATATAAAAAGATATTATATAAAAGATATTTTATTTGATTTATTGGGGGGCTAGAATTCCAACAATCCATGCGCTTGATAGCTGCAAGACGAGTGGTTATCTAGCCCCCTACATAGTTAAGTAAATTGAAATACGCGTATAAAAAGATATTTTATTTAATTTATCGGGGGGCTAGAATTCCAATAATCCACGCGCTTGATAGCTGCAAGACGAGTTGTTATCGAGCCTCCTAAGTTTAAGTAAATGCTAATGTAAAATCCATGCTAATTTGTACAGCGCTCTTGAGGCGATTTTTCGCAAAAACAGCGCTATATAAGTTGTCCAAATTTATTATTTATTATTATTATTATTAGATTAATCACAATATTGTATTTACATTAATCGCAAATATAATGTAAATTGAGAACTTTTCGTAAAATCTGAAATTCTATCGACACCACCTACCATTTATTTTTAAATTCAGCATAATGACTCAAATTTTACGCAAGCAAATTTATTTTTTTTCCCGAGAGCGACATCTATGTAATATAGCGCGTAACTAGTTATTTAGAAGGTAAGTGTCAACACTTTCAGTGTGATTTTTGTACGAGAATTACTGCGAAAAATCAATAGAGTGACAACTGGTAACCGATCGTACCACTCAATGAATTCATTACGCGTGAATTTCAAAAATTGAAAGTTTACCTAACATTTTAATAAAATAATATATTCTCTGGTTGCATTATATTTTCGTGTTTTAGTTTCTTGTAGAAACTCCTTATTGGTTCCATGACTCCCGAAATTAGCCCCCGCCATACTTATATAAAATATATAGTCGGTTTAGGTAAAGTACGGTATACGTGCTTACACAAAAAATAACTATTAGAGTCCCGAAGGGTTTGGAGAGAGGGTGCACCGCCGAATAATAAGAGTTTGAAACATATGATGGTGATTTATTTTTGGGGTATTATGCCGTGTTGCGCTACCTTCTTCTTTGGCCAACTTTCGGATAGCGTTACAGTGACCATCATTAGGGCCGAAACGTTGGCTATAAGGGGTAGCGCATTATGGCGTAATACCCCAAAAATAAATCGCTAAAATACTTTTGTCAGTGATAATCTAAAATCAAATCCGTTTAAGGGGCCATCCATAAATTACGTCACACCTCAAGGAGGGAGGGGAGTAGAGAAGTGTTATATTGTGTGACAAGGGGTATGGCGGGGTGATCAGCTCTGTGACGTCACATGTAAAAATTAACTACTGTTTTGATTATTTTAGATGTAAAATTGCAAAATATGTGACGTCGCACTAGGGGGGATTAGGTCTCATAAAAGTGACGATGTAGGACAGGGACGGGGGGGGGGGGGTAAAAAAACACGTAATTTATTGATGGCCCCCCAAAACATTTAATATCATAAGGAAAAAACTGCTCATCTGCATACTGTGTATACCAGTGTAAAAGTAAAAATACTGCTCGTCTGCATACTGTGTATACCAGTGTAAAAGTAAAAAACTGCTCGTCTGCATAATGTGTATACCAGTGTATAAGTAAAAAAAACTGCTCGTCTGCATACTGTGTACACCAGTGTTAAAGTTAAAAAAACTGCTCGTCAGCATACTTTGTATACCAATGTAAAAGTAAAAAAAACTGCTCGACTGCATACTGTGCACACCAGTGTAAAAATAATAAAACTGCTCGACTGCATACTGTGCACACCAGTGTAAAAGTAAAAAACTGCTCGTCTGCATACTGTGTATACCAGTGTAAAAGTAAAAAACTGCTCGTCTGCATACTGTGTATACCAGTGTAAAAGTAAAAAACTGCTCGTCTGCATACTGTGTATACCAGTGTAAAAGTAAAAAACTGCTCGTCTGCATACTGTGTATACCAGTGTAAAAGTAAAAAACTGCTCGTCTGCATACTGTGTATACCAGTGTAAAAGTAAAAAACTGCTCGTCTGCATACTGTGCACACCAGTGTAAAAATAATAAAACTGCTCGACTGCATACTGTGCACACCAGTGTAAAAGTAAAAAACTGCTCGTCTGCATACTGTGTATACCAGTGTAAAAGTAAAAAACTGCTCGTCTGCATACTGTGTATACCAGTGTAAAAGTAAAAAACTGCTCGTCTGCATACTGTGTATACCAGTGTAAAAGTAAAAAAAATCGACACTTTAAATAAATTCGTTTGATATCGATCTTCTAGGTATTTTTAAGTCGATTTTAGGTTTTACGTTGGTACTTGAGTTAGGAATTTACTAATACTTTACTAATTTTACTTTAGGAATTTATAAATATTCCATTTATTTATTTCATTGTAAGCGCAAATATTTTTTACCCTCCGACAAATTATGGTCGAGGCCGAGGGTTATAAGTTATAATCTTTCGTGTACGTGCTGTTACACCCTGTATAGCCCTGGTTGGAACATGGCGTGCTCCCCAGAGATTTCCAATAATGAATGTATTTTGTATAAATCAGGAAGTATTGTTGGCCGTACCAGGGAACGCCAGGAGCATTTTATCATTTATTTATGGTAATCATGATCCATGGCAGACATAGACGTAATTATTATGCGCCATGTTCCTGTTATTGTACAACATAAAGATGGATTATAATGTTTTGTATTTTTAAATTAACTCACAGCCACTGGAGCGATTATGGTAAAAAAATGACCACTTTTATTTTTCTGCGATTGATGGCGGTCCAAAATTGGACCACATTTTCCTACCATTCGTAAAACATTTATTGTAATTATTGAAAACATTTCCATGGCCAGCCATTTATTTTAAAGCGAAGCTATTGAAATGTTTTATCTATTATACATTATAACCAAGATGTCGCAAATCCTATTGTAGACTATTTTAGAACGATGAAATATTTTTTTCACGCCGAATTTTTGACTAGCTGTTTACGGTTAAAATTATGTCATTTTTCCATAGGTATGCACCTTTCATTACCACGTATACCACGGACAACATACATAATAAGGGGGTATACATTAATTACGTGAGATCAAAAGGGGGGGGTCCAGCAAAATCTCACGTTACTTGAAAATAATGTACGAAGTGGCTCAAATTTATCTCACCAAGGGGGGGGGGGGGGTATAGATTGGAAGAAAAACTGCTCACGTAATTAATGTATGCCCTAAGTAGCCCTCACGGCAGTTTCAAAGTAACAAACACGCAGGATTCGCGCGGTTATTAACTTCACAATTTTTTTTATAAATCTTACAAATATGAGATAAAGGTAAAATACAGGTAAATTTATTGGCTATATATAGCACTGTAATAAGTTTTTTTGTCTCCGTGTTAAAATTCGAAGGTATGATTATTTTAATGTTGGCGAAATGGGTCAACGAAATTAATAAATGGTTGATTATTTTTTCGAAGAACAAAAATATGAAAAGTTGTACCAGAGTAGTTACAAGTTACAACTGCTCCCAACCGTTTGGTGCCAGTGGGTATGTAGTAAGGCTGAAGGTAATGAGATGGGAGAAGGAGAAGGATATACGTATCTTCTGAGTAAACTCTCAACAGTGAAAACGTAAACTTAGAAGAAGAAGAAGATAATTTGAATAAATCTCAATGAAATAAAATAATCACAATATGAAGCAGAAAAAGACCCAGAAGGTACCGGTCATAACTTGGATTAGAATAATTATTTACCTTCTTTAATGATAAAGTATAACATGATACGACACGTGTATAAGTGTCGTCAGTTCCAATAAATTGAATAAACATGAACTACTGATTAAATAGATAGTAGAATCATGTTTCAAAACTCTTTCTTATCTAGAAAACCAATGCAGTAATGTAAAAATAATTCTTTTAGAATTTTTTAAAAGTTGATAAGAATTTGGATGAATAAATTAAGAGGGCATTACCAGAGAAAACCAGAAATATGTCATTTTCAAATCAGATTTTAGACGTATTGACTCTTTTCCACAAAAAATTATAAATGGATTTCGAAAGATTGTTCTTTTATCTACCATTCGCATGTAATAAATTTTGAGAATTTTTTTAAATTTTTAGTATAATAAGGTTATTCCATAGGTCGTTGACAGATTTGTTAAATTTTTAAAAAAGATTTTGTATTATACCACAGCCATTTCAAATAATATAATCATGCATTAAAATAAATCAATCCATTATCTAGCAAACGCATGTTTTAGAATTTTAATTTTAGTTTCAATAAAATCATTAAAAAATATATACGTACATGTGTTTCTTGACGAAACTTAGTCAGTTTGTGTATTTATTTGCGAACTTATAAACTAATATATTTCAGATTTTTTTACATACTTATTGTGCTAAGACATTATTGACAAATCATAAATAAGTTTGAGCGAAAAATAATTTTAGGAAGTATTTAATATTAATTAATTTACAGCTTCGCATTTCACGATTTTTATCATAGCGCCGGAACACAAATTTCACACTTCATTACGGCCCGAAAAGTGGCCCGACAAGGACGTGTCCACGTCGCTCTGAATCACAACAGTTTGAAATAATATTTTGGGAACGAAACTGTAAATACATACGAATTCCTTGTTTCACCTTCGTAAAATCAACAGGGTTGACCGAATTTCATTTTCATTGAATATTTTTATGCAAAAAGTTTTATATTTAAAAAGAAATGTTTTTATTTGTCCCTCATTATACGATACAAGAGACAAGAGTCCCGACTGCTCAAGAGTCCCAAATGCCCCATTTGTTAAAAGTAAAACTTCTTTACGCATGCTCGACACATGGGGTTAACTGGTGAATCGTTACGAAAAGTGGTGCTGGTTACAAAAAATGACATGCGAACGGTAATCGATGCGAACAGTGATCAATTGCTAGGCGGGTCGGGCCTTTAGGCTCGCTTGTTATTCGTGTTATTATTATATTGTTAATGGACTATTTGTCCGTAAATAAATAAAAGAAATTATATACAGCGCGTACCCGGCATGCGTTGCAAGGCTGGGGATGGGGGATGGGGACGGGGATGGGATTTTTTTTTATTGTAAATAATTTTTATGTTTATATCGCACAAGAGTCCAACAGCTCCCAAGGGAGGGAGGTTGAAGAAGAGTTGGGATGAGGGGTAAAGGAGGCGGGGATTGGAAGGAGGGTATGAGGGGGGGGGGGTTGAGAGGGGGTGGGCGGGTAGACCTTTTTTATATCCATTTTTCGTATTACAAAAATAACAAACACGAGAATCGAGTATGGGTACCACCGCCCCGGGAACCATTTATTAGATAACCAACACGTCTGCCATAGGTCATCCCAAGTGGTTCGCAAGGTTTGGTGACTAGCAGGGGTGCCTGGGTTTATTGGGTGAGGTTCGTTCAGGTCTTGGCGGCGGATGCGTCTGCCCACCAGCTGCATGGCAGGTCGGATCTGGAGAAAGTGGTTACGGCGTTATGAAATTATATATACATATATTCTATTATACCATTCACCCGATTACCGTGAAACTTTGTTGATTTGTTTTGCGCACGCTCTCATTTCTCTCAGAATTTTTTAACACAGAATTTTAACTTGGACGTTATTGAAATATTAGAAATAATTTGTGACCAAAAGGATATTTTTTTTTAATATAATTCTATTGAATTTGCGACACGCCTTTGTTAATATTTTATTCTGTATTTTGACGCACGCAGCGCCAACCAAAACTGTTATTATCTATGTTTCTGTCTCTGTCGATTCACGGCAGCGAGCGGTCGTGTTGTCCGCGCCGGTCCAGTTTATAACGTTTTAAATTTATTCATCCGCTCAAAATGGGGAGAAAAATACGTGTAGACAAAATTTTCACCAAAAAAAAAACACTACACCAAAAACATATCTGGGAGAAATATAACGAGAAAAAACGAAGGTTAGTAATATTAAATAATCAATTTACGTTGTACATAACTTATATGCTACAGGGTCGTTGGAACGAATCTGTCAGATTTATTGTACATTTTTTATAATAATATGTTGTTTAATTTCCCGAGAAAAGAATCAACATTCTAAAGTTGATAATGACTGTGAAGTTTCATCGGTATGTGCAATTCAAATTTTTATTACATTACTAGCTGACCTAACAAACGTTTTTCTGCCATGTAAATTATTTCTAGTTATATTATATTATTATGTAAATGGGCTTTGACCAAGTATATTTGATCACTGTAAATGGCTAGCCACATCATGATCTGCCGCGCCGTGAAATGGCGGCAGATCGTGATGTGCGGCGCATCATGATCTACCTGATTTTACGATTGGCCTGCGACATATACACGGTGTCGGGAAATATGTGGTACATAACTCAATTCAATTGTGATTGCCGTGTTAATTATAAACAATAATTTACTAGCGTGCCCGGCGTTACGGCGGAATTTTGTGCCTGACGGTCTTTTTATTTACGAAAATAGTCTATTTCTGAAATTTCTACCCCCCTCCCCCCCCCCCCCCTCCTCCCACCCCAACCCAGTACGGACCATTTGGGAAGTCGAAATTGGGGGTGAAGGGGGGGGGGGGGGGGGGGCGAGTGGCGCGTGTGAAGCCAGGGGCAAAAGCTAGCATATATATATATTCTAAAAGGGAATTAAATTCTTTATAACTTCTTTCAAATAATTTTCTTTCTTTGATGAATATTTTAGACGATATGAAGGAATGTTTGATGAAAAATGTAAGGTTAAATGATTTTTCGAAAATATCTACGTTTGTGGAGCGTGTAACTAAAAAACGGCTGGAATTTCGAAAATTACATACAAAATAAAAGTTTTAGATAATTTTACAAGCTTTTACTTAGTTTCAGCAAAATTTTCTTTGTGACCCACCGTTTCCGAGATATAAACGGAAATCCGAAAATTGGGACCTTCCCCCCCATCCCCTTAGCTCACAAACTAGACGTCAGGACCTTTAGTATGTTCACACCCTAAGCACCCTGAATAAGTTTCTGAAAGAATCCCTTAGGTTCCTGCTCACGCACTCTACACTTCCTTCCTTGACTGGACTAAGGGTGCACATCAGCGTGGAAAATGATACGACATTTGCCTTTATGGGCGGGCTTATTGCCTAGGTATATTTACTTATGTTGTTAATTGTTTATTTCATAGATTGGTGCAGCAGAATCGATTGATGAAAATTACCTGCCACAATCTGATATAAGACAGCAATAGGAAATGCAAAATGAAGAAAAAAAATTCCAAACTTTACAATGAGTGGACGACGAATCGTTGATATGGCCTTCATCTTTGAACAGCTCAAGAAAATAGCCACACATGGTCAAACATTTGGATGCTCAATTTTAAATTTATGTTTTATGTCAGAAACGCGTCAAGGTTTTTTTAGTAAAAATTCAGTCAAATGTAATATGTGCAATGCAACATTTACAATATGTTCGGAACGTAAAGATATTGAAAAAATCGATATAAATCACGCAATCGTTTCAGGAATCATGAGCATTGGTGGTGGTTTTTCTAATTTAGAGGAGTTTATGTCCGTCATCGATATTCCATGTATTAAAACTTATGCTAAAGTACATGAAACTGTTTGTGATTGGTGGTCTAAAGGTGCCACAGACCGAATGGAAATTGCTGCAAAACGTGAAGCAGAATATGCTAGATCTCTGGGAAACGTCTCAAAAGGTGGAATTCCTATAATAACAGTTGTCGCCGATGGTTGTTGGTCAAAAAGATCATATCGTACCAATTACTCTGCCTTGTCAGGCGTAGCTGCAATAGTAGGACATCACTTTGGTGAGGTTTTATACATGCAGGTACGAAATAAATTTTGTATGACGTGGGCACGTGCAGTAAAAAAGGTAGTAACATCGCAGGAACATCGTTGTTTCAAAAATCATTCCAGAAGTTCTACGAGTATGGAGTCCAGTATTCTCGTGGAAGGTTTTAAAAAATCAATAGATATGTACGGTCTGATATATTCAAGGCTAATTTCAGATGGGGATTCAAGTACCTACAAAAAATTTTTAGATGCTCAGCCATATGCGGATATCACAGTTGAGAAAGTTGTACGTAATTACTGCACAAAACTTCGTAATTTGACAGCGGATACGAGGTTCCCAATAAGTCAGCGCCGCCTTTTGACCGGTCGATTACTGAGATTAAGAACTGCAGTAAGATGTGCGGTAAATTATAGACTATCGGAAAATTATTCTAACAGTGAGAAAATTAAATTACTTTATGGGGATATTTCAAATAGTTCCAAACACGTATTTGGTGAGCATTCGAAATGCGCAAAATATTTCTGTAAACAAAATATGGATACAGAAGATATAAACTATGTACCTGAACTCGTTGCATCTGGTATGATGGAAAGAATCCTACAATTCACAAATCAGTTAGCGTCCCATTCGAGGAGTTTGCTAGTAAATGTGGATAGTAATGTTGTTGAAAGGTACAATAGTATTGTAGCAAAATTTGTTGGGGGAAAAAGAATTAATTACAGCACTAAACAATCTTATTCGGGAAGATGTGCAGCTGCTGTAATATCTTTTAATACAAAGCGGCCACATTACCATTTGCATAAAACCATTTTTGGTCAGAGTCCTGGTCAAAGAATTAAACATTTAGAAATTAAGCGTTTGAGGAAAAAGCGATCAAAAAGAACGTACGATAGAGTCAAAGCAAATAACTGTGAAACAAATCCATCATGATCCAGATTATGGCAGTAACGTACAACTTCCTGATATGGATGCAGATGTTTTCATAGAAGCGAAGAAGACATTTATGGAATCTTTATCTTTGACAGATGTGCAAAGGTTCAGAATTGAAAGTGACACTATTTTGCAAGCGGATTGTGGAAAATGGCTCGAGTTACGCAGAAAAATGATCACAGCTTCATTTTTTGGTAAAATTTGTAAAAGAAGAAGAAATATTAGTTGCGCTCCTTTAATTCGAACATTGTTGTATGGAAAAAATCTGGGACATGTACGATCTATAAAATATGGAAAAGATAATGAAGAGACAGCTATTCGCCAACTTGCCAAACAAATAATGTCTATCGAAATTTCTAAATGTGGACTTTTTATTGATTGTGAATACAATTACATGGGTGCTACGCCAGATGGAATATCAAATAACTTACTCATTGAAATTAAATGCCCTTTGTCAGCATCTGGCCTTGATATAGAAGATGCAATTCGGAGGAAGAAAATTAGTTTTCTTAAAATCAATGAAAAAAATGAAGTAACAATCAACAAAAACCATGATTGGTATTATCAAGTACAAGGGCAGTTACATATTGCAGAAAAATGTACCTGTTTATTTGCAGTTTGGACAGGTCCCGAGAAACCGTTGCATACAGTTTTAATAGAAAAAGACGATGTGTTTTGGCGTGATAAAATGTTACAACAATTGAAGTGCTTTTATACAGATTGCGTTTTGCCAGAAATAGTGGATCCAAGGCATTCAAGGAATATGCAATTTAGAGATCCCAAATATATAGTAGATGAAATGGAAAAAAGGTCTTTACTTAAGAAAACGTCTGGCTGCAAAAGAAAACTATTCGCTGGGTGATTGTATTGTATTGCATATTGAAGTAAACGCCTACGCCTACACATCCAACTAAGACTGATGATCCAGTCAAAAGTCGCGATCTCGTACGGCGAAAACAAATTTTCATTTTACGTGATTGAAATTTTGATTGGAGTATTTTCCTTCGTCCCGAACAAAAAAGGTTGTCTTTTACAAAAATATTCCTATGCGTGTCCAGTGATTTCGAAAGTTAACCCACATCCATTCACATTTTATTTTTATAAGATCTTTATTTTCTTTTAGCAAGCATTCATTTGTCATTTTCTACTTTTCTAGATTGTTGACTTATTTTTTACCCTAAGATTAATTTAACACACTTGTTTCAGTTATAATTATATATTAGAAATGTGTACTTGCTTTATTTAAATTTTTGACAGATGATTTTCGAGCTTACTAACGGCGTTTATTCGAAATGTAAATTACTGACTCCTTTCTAATTTGTCAAAAAAAAATAATATTTAAAAAAAAATTGATAATACAGGGTGGGGCAGAGAGGAGTTACTGATTTCAAAAAATCACTGAAGGCTCCCCAGACTGAGCAGAGGAGCGGGGCGGGTGCCGTTACGTCGGGGAAATGATGCCGTTTTTTTTCATGATATTTTTTAAATGATATCGTTTGACGTGGCGGCCTTGGCGAGCAATACACATATTGACCCTTTGAAAGAAGTTTTCGGCCACTCTTCCCAGCATATCTTGCGGAATTCCAGCGATGACGCCCTCAATCGCCTCGTTCAGAGCTTCAATGGGTCATGATCGAAGTTTGTTTACCTCAACTTTGACGTATCCTTACAGAAAAAAGTCACTCGGGGTCAAATCGGGGGAGCGAGGGGGCCATGGAATATCCTCTCTGCGAACTTATTATTTGATTTGACAGATGTTATGAAGAGAACCCTGTACATTTTACGCTGTCTGTACGCGTTTTAGAGGTTTAATGGTAGTGGTGCTGATTTTAATAAAATCAAATTTTATAATTTTCTTATTATTATTATAATTTACAAGTACAAGTATATTACATTGTATTTAGTAATATAGACGTTGAACATTATAATTGATTTATGATCAATAAGATGGATCAAGGAAAAAAATATTTATGAGATGTAATATTTTTGGTATGCCTCGTTATTCTCCTGTGCCCTTTCTTGTGGAAAACGTTATTTTTTTAAAAATGTTTTTCGACCATGTAATTATCATTTTTTCGCACCCATAAAATTATGTCCCGTCTTTCCGGTTTATAAAAAATGGTCTGATTTTTCGGATTGAAATTTTCAAAAAATCCCCAGGGTTTCAAAAATACGATTAAAAAAAAATACAGAATGTCTTAGAATATTTGCCTAAACCGGAATTTAAAAAAAAAAAATGTGATGCAATTGGCCTATTTAACAATTATAGTAGGTATATGGTGTAAGCACGTTGTAAAAAATTATCAAAAAATAGTTACACCCAATAAATACTGTAAAATTTCTGTTTTGAACTATTAATAATAAAAAATGTCATTAACGGACTGCGAAAGAGAGGCCAGACACCATACGCTTGAAATTCCCGTCAAAATGACAGTTTTAATTTGTGATTGTGTAATTCAAATTGTGTTTTTGTTAATAATTTCTGTTCTAATGACTAAGTCACTATTATATTAGTCTATTATCAATATATTTCATATTATTTTCCGTTTTAATCTATTAATAATGCCATTGTGCACACGAATAAATATTTCAAAATGAGACATTTTTTACAATCCAACTGAATATTACTCGGTTAATTTGATTAAAGTACAATTAAAAAACAAAATATTTAAAAATTATAACAAATTTTTTATTCATGTCTATATTATATCATCTACTCCTACTGTGTTTACGCATTTCATTTGTATATATTTGTGTTTATGTACTTCGATGTACAAATTACAAATAACTGCCTACTACTAATTAAAATTCTGGAAACGAGAATTCAACATCTTCACCTGACCCATACTGTAGCCAGCCCTAGCTCCGCGTGAGATAGTCCTAGTAGATACGCGAAACCAAGCTTGCTGCTGAACGAAATCTAGTTCCAAAAACGTCCGCTCACGACCGCTGATGTGTGAGCGCTATAGTCGGAACCGAAATTATGATTTGCTGGTATGACAGTCTTAATATTTTTGAATGAAGCTATCACTTTGTGGTTATCGATTATAGAAAAATGAAACAATTCAACTTTGTTTGAACCACTTATATAATGAGTACATCCGACCGGTTTCACAACAAACGTTCCTTCTTCATAAATTAATCGTTGATGCACAATGTATAGACATAAAACTGCTATTTGAGGGTAGTTTCAGCTATTCACCATAAAAGTTTGGATTGAAATATCACTGTCGATAGCAGTGGTTCCCAACCTTTTTCTGACCCGGGACTACTAGTACGCTTATTTTTTCGACAGGGACCACAAGCAGTGGCACAGCGAGGGGGGCGGCGCCCCGGTGCCACCCGACAGAGTTTCACCTTCCAATGGCCTAAGCCACTGCTCGTGGACAGTAGTGCAGGCTAGCATGGGTGGCACCCGGGGCGGATAGCACAACTTATTCAGACTTCTCGACTAGGGACCGCCCGCGCGCTGGCTCGCTTATTGACCGGCAGACCATCGCGGACCATCTTCTAGCCTCTCGCGGACCACTGTTTGGGAAACCCTGGTCTATAGGAATATCGACAACGTTGCAGTTTGCAGTGCTTCAAGAAGCTCTGTAGTGAATGATTGCCGACTCTACAGTCAAGTCAACCGCACAACATAATATAGCTATTATGCGTATTATATTAGAGGCACTTCTGAAAACTAGCTGCGATCCGGGAGAAATCCTGAATGTATAACTGATCAGTGACGTACCTCTTGAGTTGGTGGCCGCATCTGCAATCTTTTGAAAGGCATCCAAGTAGGCGGAAACTGCAGTGAGGGTAGACCTGTAAAAAAACGACATCATTTAATATTTTGAAAAATTGTAACAATAATTTCGTAAGCTCATTTCATTACTTCGCACGATACCATTAATTTCCCATCCTTTATGCTACGTTTCCACGCTTGCCAAGTCTCGGTAAGCGTCCACAAGCGCAAACGTGTAAACAGGTCGTTTGGCTTGGCTTGCGTAGGCTTGCAAGAGCTTGCGAGAGTTTGCCGCCGATCCAGTCGGGGTCGGATCCAACGGCAAGCTTCAGCAAACGCTCAGTGGAACTTTCGAACTGGCGGCGAATGCACGCCGTTTTTGCTCCATGCGGTCTATGATAATATTTATAACATTACGAGAAATATGTATGACGTATGAGGCATGCCAGACTTATTAAAATGTATAAGTACATAATTTTAATGCACTTATGTAATTTATTGCGACTAGATTTACCTAAAAAATCAAAATAAATAAATAATATTTTATTGATGATTTACTATTTATTATAGTAAAAAAATATATGATTTTTGTTAGAATAACTTTTTTTATAATACAAAATAATTTTATATAAGACAAGTGATCCTCGAGTTCGGGTCCCAATTGCGATCAGTATTTTTGAAGCGAAAACTTCTTTAGCACCGTTGTGATTTGAAACTCGATGAAACGAAAAAGTGGTACTCAAAAGCGACAAAAATCTACAGGATTTAGCCTGTGAGATAATGTCTCCTCTTTGTGCGAAGTGACCTGGGACGATTTTTATGAATCTGCATCATCCATCATCCTCGTGGTCGTCGAGCTTTCCTTGTTTTTGTTACACTTTGCTTGCATTTCAAATAAAAGTTTGATAAACCAAACGCAATAGCCGACACAAGTTCGGCATCCGCCATGCTCGGGTGTAGGTAGCGCACTGACGCATTCACAAGCATGTAAACGACTTCCAAACGCCAAGCGAGACTTGTGGACGCTTGGAGCTTGCGGAGGCTTGCCAAGCCTTGGCAAGCGTGGAAACGTACCATTACACTTTACATGATTGCCCAAATACATAATGCTATTCACAACTCTCTTTGTATTAGCATCAGCAAGAACTTCCCTTATCGTAACACGACATAACACCCCAAAAATAAATAACACAGGGGGCATGTTGTATCAAAACGAAAGACCACAATTCAGAATCGGAAACTTACTTAAAATTTAGCTATTTCTTTTGCTTTTTAGCTATTTCTAGTGATAAGATCCCGAAAAGTCGGGTACTTCGCGACCTTCGACTTCCACATCTCCTGCCCATCCCCACTTCATTCAGCCTCTCAAAACTCCCATTCAATAAACCAAAACAAACAGCGGAAACAATGTACTGCTGACAAATGATCCATGTAATGCGAGTACTAATTATTATTTAACGGTTATTGTGTTTTAATTTGAGAATGCATTATTATATTTGTATTGGTTTCATAGTGTTTTCACACAAACGAAGTATTGAAATCCGTAAGTCTATACTTAAACTTTAGGTCGCACAGTTTACACCCGCGCTGTGCAAGCGGGTTCCCCACAGAGCGTCGGACCATCCCAATTTGGGAGGCGGGAATGGGTACCGCCGCCCCGGGAACCTTTATTGGATAACCAACACCTCTGCCATAGGTCACCCCAAGTGGTTCGCTACGTTTGGTGATTTAGCAGGGGTGCCCGGGTTCATGGGGGTGAGGTTTGTCTAGGTCTTGGAGGCGGATGACCAGGACATACTGAACCCCAGATTCCTACCCACCCCTTAAACCATTTTCCTTCCCAGAAATCTCCTCTCCTTCCTTTCCATAAAAAAAACCCTCCACACAGCATCCCCAAAGATGACATAGGCCCTGAGGGAAATTATTTTCTTCAGGGCCTCCTGTGTGGAGCTCATGTAAAAAACATATATATTTATTTCGTTATTGTAATAACAGCATTACAAGTAGGAAATTACAATTTAGACAGGTCAGTGGCTCAGTGGGCATCGTGTTTGGATCCCACCCAGGCGTCCCATGTTCGATTCCTTGGCTGGCTAAGTCCTCCATCACGACCCAAGCAACATTTTCGGAGAAGTGAAAGGGACTCCCTCAACCATTCTCTCCCGATCCAGCCTGCCATGCAGCTGTAGGGCAGACGCATCCGCCACCAAGACCCGGACAAACCTCACCCCATGAACCCGGGCACCCCTGCTAAGTCACCAAACGTAGCGAACCACTTGGGGTGACCTATGGCAGAGGTGATGGTTATCCAATAAATGGTTCCCGGGGCGGCGTTATTTTAATTGTGATTTTAATAATTTGTATTGATTTGTAAAGAATTCAGAGTATCCCGTAATTACTCACGGGTCTGCGCAAGTTATTAAATAATAAAGATGAGAAGTTTCAGAAGACATACAAGCGATGAAACACAAGATAAAAAAGTCTGTCACCTGCCTAAAAATTTCTTGTCTAACTATATAATGCTAATATTAACATTGTGTTCAAATACGATAGCAGATGGCCAATGACATGCCTTAAAAAAATTTAAGGGACTTAGAGTAAAGGTGTTTGCAGGTATAGACGCAACAACTAGGTCTAATTACACGCCATAGAACCATAAGTTACCATAGTTCATTTTTCGGGCGCTCTGAATTTACATAGAATAACACCTGGAGTTTTAAAAAAAATGGTTGCAGAAGACACCTGCTTAGAAGCCGTAAAGTGTGACTTTTTATAATTACGGAGAATCAAAGTGATGGATTTTCAAAGCTTCATAAGTATTCAATTTTTTGTTTGTTTTGTATTTGCATTGTAAAATATTACGTAACGTTTTTATAAAAAAGCTAAAATCTTGCGTTTGTTGTTTGAATGTATATCTAGCCAATGAATTCCGCCCAATCTACCCATTCCAGCTCGAATGGGTAGACGCCTCGGGAACCATTCATGGGGCTTACATATTTACTTTTTATGTATTTATCTCAGTGAAATTATGTGAATATCTCAGAAGAAAATTTTTGTTTTTTGGAAGGCCGTATGGCTTTTTTGTAACTTTTTCGACTTTAAATAAAAGCCGTCATAATTATAAGCCATTTTACAGATATTTACCTCACAAAGATTAATTATTGCATTTTATTAACCCCGTATGCATGGACATTGGAGGGTCTAGAGTTCTAGAGTCGTTCAAATAAATGTAGCTTCGTTCAAAAAAAGTAGAGTCTTGACGAGTGCGGTGAAGGAGGAAACCATATGTTTCCTTATAACGCCGTTGGGAAAGTGGTGGGTCCCCTCCAATTGCATTTTATTATAGGAAATTTTCGTAGATTTTGAATATCCGGTATGGATATTGTGTTACTATCCGATATCCGGCCGGATAGTAAATTTAGGCCGGATACCGGATAGTTACCGGACATCCACATCATTTTTAATAAATAGCCATAAAATATAATTTTAAAAAAAAACCGCCACGTCCTTCGGTGGAAAATACGAAAAAAACATTATTATCATAACTGTCGTGGCAAAATACCACCACTTAATAATAACTTATAATTTAGCTAAAAATAACACTAATTTTGAAGAAAAATAATTCTAAGAAGAAATAGAGAATGAAGGGAGTGGCGATGGAATTTATAGGAGAAAGAGGAAGATTGGGAAGTATCTGGCTATTTAGGTCTGATCTCTAAGGAAATATTATTACATTTTCGCCATTCTGCAATAAAAAGTGCGATGCCTCCGCGAAAATTACATCAAAGATATTATTTTAAAAATTCGAAAAATATCAATTTCATAAAAAACATTGTGCATTCAATTAGGTACGTTTATTTCCAACACATAATCCGTACAACTGAAGTGCCAATATAATTCATCCATACATCATACAACAAGTGGATTACCTCATTGTGGTCCAGTAATCATAATACGCCCCTCTATGTCTGATATCAGAAGCTGTGAAATGACTTCACATCTGCAAATCTGATGAACAAGCCGCCATTGACGGTTAATTATCACTGTTATTTAACATTTAGTGGCGAACTTCAGAGCAGTGCGCTAGGCGATGCACATTCTTAATTCATAGAGCTTTTGCATTACAATACAAAGAATCCTTTGTCGTTTCAAGGTACTGCGCTCTCGATCAATAACTGCTTCTTTTCCCTTCCAGCGTCCAGCGCAGGATCACACTATATTTATATACATACAGTCAGTAAGTATGTATATAAATACAAGTGGGATGGCATGGTTATTCATACAGTCCACTCTACACACCATCCACGGGAAAATATTAAAGATGGCTAATTTTCCAAGCTTCTTACGATATGATACAACACAAGCAAGCAAAAACTCTGATTTGGATTCCTGGACGTGTGACAACGTAGTTAAAGATATTGCAGAGTTTTTGGCACAACAACCAACCATCCAACCCAAATGTTATCCTCATAAACCACATTCCCCTATGTGACATTTTTCTGTCAAAGATAGATCCTGCAACGTATAGACAGAGTATTGGCACATTGCAAATTGCAAGTCAATCCAAGGGACCATCCCATCAAAACCGTGGGTTCAATAATTCTCCTATTTTTTCAACAAATAAATTTCCTCACTTAGTCCAATGAAAATTGTTCCCCTCCTTCTCACCTTTTTAAAATTCACGTTCATGACTCTCCAGAATGTACTTTCTGTGATCTAGAATTGGGAACATTGAACATATTGAAGTGAAAACTTATTTAGCACCGTTGTGATTTGCACCTGGATGAAACGAAAAAGCGACACTAAAAAGAGACAAACACATACATCTATAGAAATTAGACTGCGAGAGAATGAGATAGACTAATCGGTGCTTCGTAGCCTCCCCACCCTTGTCTACTTTAGATTTCTGAAGGTTTCGCTTCTACCGCGTGTGAAATGCACACATTTTTTTGTTGTTGTTGTCTATCTCTGAATACATATCCTCTCTTTTATCAAGCGTTATCCAAAATTGCCTCCCCTCCATTCAACATCGCATCTCTTCTAAGTCTGAAATAGTCCTGGATCGATCGTGAAAAACCTGATCGTCGAAACCCGCTCACGAGACACCAAAGAGCGAGCGGGTTATTTATTCGTCAGCACCCGGGTCTCACGATCTGCGACTCGCGAACAACAAGACAAGAACAACGGGCGCACTCCCGCGACCCGTGAACCGCGACACACTCCCGCGACCCGCGATCTATGACACATTCCTGCACCCCGTGACTCACGGACCGATCTCCGTGTGCCGGGTGCGGGTGGGGCGAGACGTGTCAGCTCCCGGAACCCGCAAACTGCGACACATTCGATATGCATTCGATAGCCGATTGCCGATCAACACACACACGTGCGTGACAGTATCCTGCTTCCTGCCCGTGTGTCACGTCATCGCGGGATTGTTAGGTAGTTTCGATTTTTGAATATTCATTCGACTAGACACAGCGTCGTTTTAAATTAGAGCGTATCTTGGTATTGTTAATCAACGGGTGAAGTGCATTTCTTTTCACATTTTGTTAGTGTTGTTTTCATAAAAACTTTTCATTTTTCGTGTAAGTGTGAATGTAATTGTGCATTGTAATAGAAACTATAAACTGGTAAAAGTGTAAAATGTCTGACTTTAATAAAAAGAATTTTTTATTTTATTTTATTTTATTTATTTAAGTTTATTTAGGAAACATACAGTTGTAAATACATTCATTTTACATTTTATATTGAATATAGTATAAACCAGTGAAGTTCCATTTATGATTTTAAAAAAAAAGAAAGGAAATGGTTACTGATTAGGAAGCAAGTAGATAGTAATAATATTATAATATAGTATTAGTAAAAAGTGAGTCAAAAGAAAAAATAAACAATGAAGAAATAACAAAGAAATAATCGTTTTGGTTTAAGTACATTGTAAGGTTAATTTAGTTTTAAACGTTTTAAGAGAGCAGTGGAAAATATCGATATCTCTTAGGGCGTTGTAAGATTTGCAGATACGCCCGAGCAAAGAATTTTGTGCATATTTCGATTTGAAATGCTGTATAAAAAATAGGGTATTCGACCTGGTATTGCGTTCAGGGCAACGAAATGCAATCCTTTCTAATAGATCTGGTGAGTCAATAAGGCAGTTCACAATCTTGTATAGAAACAGTACGTCAGAAATGTTTCTCCGTTTGTAAAGAGCAATAGGAATAAAATTATAATAAAGCATTAGCTTACAGCTAATTTACTTATTTAAATTCTCAATAAAAGCTTCAGAACAACACGTTGTTTACAAGGTTTTTATATCCTCCAAAACATGATAAAACATTGTTTTTTTTTACCCCTGAAGCATGTCTTTTTTAAAATTAATTTCTGGGACATGACATTACTAATTACAGGTGTGAGCAGTGAGAGAACGTTCACACAATTATAACCTGGGTTTTGTGTCGCGTATGACTTGACCGGTCTGGGCGGCGACCGTCTACCACGCGGCGCACCCGTAGAAAGTAACTGGGTGATAAGTAATCGAGTTTCGTATTTTGTGTCGCGAAAAGAGCGGGTCTTCGCGACCCGCTCGTGACGCCAGTGGGTCGTGAGCGACCCGGGTCGTGTAAAACGATCGATTGACCCAGGACTAGTCTGAACTCGACTCCAATCTTCCGTATAATTTTGAAATTTGGCCTTTTTAATAAAATTACTTAATACCTAGATATATAATAAATTCGCTACATTCTCCCCGTAATTTGAAATGATGTCCTGGAACACCATAGAAGGATGAAAGTCAGAAGCATTTGAAAAAAAGCAAACTTGGCTATATTTGGACTGAAAACTAAAAATCACGATCTTCCATCTAATATTAAACTAATATTATATTTAATATTACTACTAATAGTATAACCTTGCATTAAATCAAATAGCACGCAAACTAAAACAATAAAAAAATACTCATTGTTTACATACTGTCACCGGGCCGATAGGCATTAAAATACAATTTCCCACAAGAAAGGAAAGTGTTTGTGTATTCTGCAGCAGACGATAAACACCACAGGCATAGGCGAGTAACAGCCAAACAATGGGCGTACCACGTAATCTAATAATAGTAATCTCAATCAGTCAAGGATGTTATCTGGCAGATAGGCTGGTATCAGGTTATTAGCGGCGCGGCGCGGTTAGATGCGTCTGCCTGGCACTTTTACCGGGGAAAGTGGTGTTACTTTTCCACGGTGTTAGAACAATGTTATTTTAGACTGTAGGGTCAATGCAAGCGTGTGCCATGATGTTGCAGTGAACCCCGGTTATAAGGAAAAGAAAAATATTAAACAAGTGACAGTGAAACCCGGTTATGACGAATAACCCTTTAAAATTAACTTCGTGGGATTTTTGCTACATATTACAGTGGGTTTTTATTTGTATAACTGTTTCAACGACATAATATCAAAACTTCTCAATAAAATGGTTAAAGTAAAGATCGTGAAACCCACTTACAACGTTTTTTTTAAGGTTTATAATATTATCTTTACTCCCGGACGCCAATATATATATTTTCGAAATCATTGCTGAAGAATGTCATGAATATAAACAAAATATTTTAATAACTAGGTAACTGTAGGTGCATTTAAAAAACTCCTTTGAGTGATATTTATTCATTCGTACCTACATCTACATAATATTCGTTTACATATTTTTTTACCGTGCCTATCTCGCTAGGGATTTTCTGTTTTGAGACAAGCAAGTTTACAAATATATTTAAGTTATCACTATTTTTTTCCATTATCTCTACAGAAGGGGTCCTTTTTATTTCAGAAGAACTGAGTGAAATAACCTGTCCGCCATATATCCACAGTACACTATGTATACTAATAAAAATAATCTATAAGAAAATGGCTAACCCAGACTAATACAGGTTGTAAAATAATAAAATTAAAACAAATCATTTTGTAATCCCTCAGGGCCTGTGCCATTTTTGGGGATGCTGTGTTTGGGGTATTTTTAGGAGAAGGAAGGAGAGTGTAGTGTTCGATACTTTTATATGCTCCAAAACACTTAACTTGTGGAGGCTTAAACTATGATCAGTAGATTCTTAATAACAATCTGGTTTATTTATGTTTACGTATTAACAATGCCAAGGCTACAAGTTAGCCGACCTAACTGGGAGAGAGCAAGATTGAATCTGTCTGCGGCGGTGGTGCTGATCGTCGAGTTGGTAGAGGCGACACCGAAAGTTCTGTAAGGAAAAAAGTATGAGGTATGGGTAGGAATCTGGGGGTCAATGTGTTCAGAAATGACGAACATATGAATTTATCCCCCCCACTACGGTGGACGGCGATGGGTCGAGAGAGCCCGGGGAGATCAGAGGTCGAAAGTCCCTCAACCAGTCGCTCCCGATCCGGCCTATCACTTGGTGGGCAGACACATCCACCGCCAAGACCCGGACAAACCTAAAACCTTTATCTCGGGCTCCCTTGCAGACGCAGAGTCACTAAACGTGGCGTACTACTTGGGGTGACCTAAGGCAGTGGTGTTGGATATCCAATAAATGGTTCCCGTGGCGGCGGTACCATACATCCGCCTCCCAAATTAGTAACTATACCACAACTGAAACAATTTAAGTAATAGATTATATGAAAAAGTCAAACATTTACCCAAGGGTCTTGGCCCAAGTAAAAAAATCAACAAAATGTAATCAATAAAAATCAAAAAAACTTTAATGTATACTTTAAGGACTGTCAGGCTTGGTTCTTTGGTTTTTATTAAAGTAATTTATTCCTGAGTCCCAGTTTTATTAAAACTATTCTAATTTCGGATAACTAGATTATCTAGAGTTCTATTTTTATTCGGCACTGTTCGACTTTGAAACTCCAGCCGAGAAACGACTGGTCGAATTCCCGTTATAGCGCCACCGAAAGTTTGAAACAACTTCACGGTGCGGAAAGTGGCGTCCTTATCTCTAAACCTAAAACTTTCTGAACGCTCGTTATCTTCCCACTGAAGCAGTTCTGAAACCAGGAAACTAAGTGAACCCCTGATATGACGGCATTTCGTAGAATGGACAAATGGGGTAGTGCTGGAAATTTAAAATTAATTCTTGTTGAATGCAAAAAGTCAGTTACGTTTCATAGTTGTGGCAAAGGTGTAATTGTATATTCTGTAATTTTTTTCCATAATATAATATAATAGGAAAATAAAAAAGAAATATTACAGAAAAAGAAAAGTCCCAATAAACTACTTTTATATTTTTGAATGTAGCTATTACTTTGTGGTTATCCATTATAATAAAATGAAATATTGCAACTTTGTATAAACCACTTATAAAATGTGCAAATCCGACCGGTTTCGGAACAAACGTTCCTTCGTCAGGGAAAGCTTATACTAATTTGACAGTTTAGAACAATGTTTTATTAGGGTAGGGGTGGAGCCGTTGTTACCTAATAAAACATTGTTTTAAACTGTCAAATTAGTATAAGCTTTCCCTGACGAAGGAACGTTTGTTCCGAAACCGGTCGGATTTGCACATTTTATAAGTGGTTTATACAAAGTTGCATTGTTTCATTTTATTAAACTACTTTTAAGTCAGTTGTAAACGGGTGCTTTTACTCTGAGGATAAAAATAAAGCTTATTTTTATGTAATTAGAAATTGTTTGTGTTTTGAGTCTAATACAAACTATTTTTTTCAGCGAGCCAATTTTTCAACATAATATTTTTTTAACATTTGTAGATTTTTTAATTTCGGTAGGTAACATATTTAAGCAATTAGGTACCATGTAGCATTCCAGCATTCTTTGTCCATATTTGTTTAAATGCATAGGTACGATTAGTCCTACATTTATCGTAAAACGTAAGTGAAAGCAGAGCTGTGTGGTGCTCAATCCTATCTGTTGGTTTATAAACATATTATACGTATTATAGAGGTTTCACTGTGACGCAAACTGATTTTTGAAATGCCACTTATATTAAGATTATCTTCTTTCAAACTATGCACAAATAATGTTGGATAACTATCTATTACGTTCTCTTAGTTTATAAACACACGTATTATCGAGGTTTCACTGTGACGCAAAGTGATTTCTGAAATGCCACTTACATTCAGATAATCTTCCATCAAACTATGCACAAATAATGTTGGATAACCATCACGCTGTAGGATGGCTTGTTGCGTGTCAATTACCAGCTGAATGGCATCACGCCGAGTCTATTCATGCAGAAATATTCGCATACCAACATTACCTTATACAGAACACTGAAATTGGAAAATTGAATTGACATGACGGCTCGATTGGTCGGTCAGACGCTGGAGAGGTTGAAGCGAATGGCAAGGTTCAATCGCGTAGTATTTTCAAATGCATCTATTTATCTGTGTGCAGGGTAACAGCAAGTACCCGGTGAATTTTAATCAACCATTCCCGAGCATATTTGGAGCAAAAAATCTAGTTGTCATTTTGCGGTCAAAAACAAAAAATATATTTTTTCATCACATGCTGCAACTGGGTAGACATCGTGGGTCACGTGATGCGCGCACTGCGTCTCTTTCTAGCAGCACAGTGACACAGGAGATAGAGCACGTAGCAGTGTGATTGTATGGGACAGTAAAAGAACATCTACGTTTTTACTCCAAACGCGCTCAAGAATCGCTAATGAAAATCCTTCGGGTTCGTGCTGTTCGTATACCTGTATATTATATAAGGACAAAAAGTATAAACTTAATACATATTTTTTTAATTCTAACATTTAAAATTCAGTGGTTTCTACAAGGTTTATGTACCTACTAGAGACAGGTCGAACGTGATATTATCTACTACCATAAAACCATTTCGAATTCCTGATTACCGATTATATTTTACTAGTACGTAGTTACTACCCGGTTTCGTTTGTGTTTTCTTCACTATATTTAAAAAAATGAAAAAGATATTATTACCCTTGAAGAGATAAACCGATAGAAATGTGTTTAGGGCTTATCCGTGTGGCCGAAGTAAGCTCGTTACTGCCTTACTTGTTGTGAAATTGATCAATTATTGATCTGATCTGAGGCCTAGGAGTCAGAAGGTGATGAAATTATCACGCAATCATAAATACTTGGAAATATTTTCGAATTCAATCACTATCTTTAGCTTTAGCTTTGACTTGTGGTGTCTCTGCATGTACATTTAACATTTTATATTGTCATTGCTATTCATTTATATGTGCTCTCCCTTCACTGTCATCTCTGTTCTTTTATTCGTGTTATTATTATGTTTTTAATGAACTACTGTCCGTAAATAAATAAATAAATAATGAGGTCGTGAACACCAAAAAACAAAAACAAAAAATATGTATTATACTGCAAACTGTAAAAAAAAACAAAAAATGTATTTGTGCTTATCTTGGTTAATAAATAATTTTAAAAAAAATAAAAAATCTTCAGAAGGAACTTATAACTTATAATTAGATACACCTGATAATCTCCTTACTTAAAACCACTAAAATTATGACGTCATGCATTAACATTATAAAATGCTTTTCATTGCATATATTTGCTAATATTTATTTTTGGTCCATCCACTTTGTTTTATGCATTTGTAATTTAAACTTACCGTTGCACAAAGAATATTGTAGTCAATAGTGTGCACCGATAATTGGAATCATCGCTATAACCATGTTAAAAATGCACTGCATCATTAATTTATTTATTTCTGACACAAACAGGATATTTATAAAACATTTTTGTGGGTAATATATAAATTAAAATACAAATATAAATATCGCTAGACTAATATGCAGCTCTGGTAATATCCTAGTCATGGAAGCCCGCCTCAGTCCATCATCCAGCATTGATGCACACTGGAGAAAAATACTGGCTCCTAATGTGGTCAGAGAATTCTAAAAGCCAATAATTATTACAATCTTCTTATTTTCTTATATCTTATATGTTATCAGTGTTATCACCTTTGTTTCGTGCATTTATAATCACATTTACCTGCTTTTCTTATTTATTTTTTGTCTTCAAATATGTATATGTATATTATGTAGGTATTATAACCCTTATGGAATGTGTGAGATTGCACTATTCTCCCCACATACCGGAATAAACATTTATTTATTTTATTTAATGTGTCTGCAGTAATCAGAAATCACATTTGAATTTTCATAGAAGCAAACACATGAAAAACAATTTTTTTAATTTTTTTATTTATTTACATTTAAACCCGCTAAACTACTTATGTAGTTTGTCAGCAGGTACATAATGACAACATTGGTACATTTTCAAACATTGTATACATATAATTTTATAATTTTGATGCTAAATATCAATTAAATAGATTATTTAAATTACCGAAATAGTATATACATGTAAGTAGCACTAGAAGCCTTAAATAATGCAAGTATTATTTATACACAACTTGAAAACTTAAATACAAAATTGAAATAAATAATAAGTGTACAATATTTATGAAGTATTTACTGAAAAGTAATTAAAAAAAAGTAAAATAAAAACCTGCTTCGTGGGATTAACAGCTGTTATTAAGTAGTATGAAACATGACTGGATTAGTTTTTATTCCATTTTTTTTCTGAACAAGAATATTGTTAGATACAACCTTTTTCCGGGCAAGGGCTGAAATATTTTTGAAATAATAAAATGAATTGAATTGAATGTTTCGTAATAGCAGACATCCAATTTGTAATCGTGGTCGTTCATTTCCATAATCCAAATCGCTGTCAACCATTTCCGAACGATCAATTCGAAACATGATTCAATTATTAAAAAGTTACGGAAACGATTATAACATTAGAAATTGACAGAAGGGTGAACACAGGAAATTGAATTAATGGGGGGACTAAATGTGGGAGTCGCTAATAAAAAAACTAGTCGAATGAAGCGAGGCTTAGTTGATTCGAGTAGGTTTGAGTTGATTTGAGTTGATTTTAGTTGATTCGAGTTGTTTCGAGTGGGCTTGAGATGGCTTGAGTTAGCTTGAGTTGGTTTGAGTTGAGTTGAATTGACTTGAGTTGATTTTAGTTGATTCGAGTTGATTTGAGTTGACTTGAGTTCATTTGAATGGGCTTGAGTTGGTTTGAGTTGACAAGTATTATAGGAGTACTGATGTCACCCCTGATTTTATGGCAATAGGCATGAAAGTTACAACAAAAAGCTAGTTTTTTTTTTAGTTTCTATTTTATTATTTTATTTTATGGGGCACTATATACAAGGATGTAAAGGAACGTATTTTACTTACTTTAACAAGTGATTCGTGATGTTATTTGGAGTGAAAATAGTACATGAAATTTTTGGTTTCAGGTGACATATACATTTTTTTTAACAAAAAACATTAAAAACCACTAGGAATTGTACAGTTATGCTTAGGTGAGGGGTTACTCGGCCGACTGACCAGTAACAATATGCCGGAGAATTGTTTGAAGAGAAAACTTATTTAGTACCGTTGAGATTTGAAACTCGATGAAACGAAAAATAGCGCCAATAAAAAGAGAAAAACACATACATCTATAGGATGTAGCCTGCGAGAGAATGATAAAGAATAATCGGTCTCCTCTTTGTGCGGTGCTTCGTAACCTCCCACTCTAATTTAGTTTTCTGAAGGTTTCACTTCTACCGCGTTTGAACTGCATACATTTTTGTGTTGTTGTTTCATTTTGAAAATAATTGGAAAAAGTTAACGGAGACTAGAATTTAATTTACATTTTTACTCCAAATAATATAAGGAATCGCTGGTTAAAGCGAGTCAAGGACGGTTAACACCTCGTAAAGATGTATTCAAATTGGGAATAACAAGTATATTTTCGCTTATTGCCCGGGTTGAATATTTATGTTGGGTAGTGGAGTATTCAGAAATTAAACAACTTTAGATTCAAAATTTGCATCAAAAGGAAATAAAAGTTTAGTGTACGAACATAACGTGAGTTTTTTTTTACGTAGATACACATAATTCAATTAAATAGAAGTAAGTATGTACAATTTAATTGAAAAAATACATTGTCAAGTCGTAACTAACCTTCTTCAGGACCTTGATATAAACTAGACAATATAGAGTTTACAATAAAAGTTAACAAAAAAGAGCTAACAGTCAGAAAAGAGAGAGAAAATAAGTGAAGGACAGAACATCTGACATCTGAGCGTGGTAGGTAGGGAGGTGGGAGGAGGGGAGGGGTTATACGGGGAGAAAGGTAACAGCTGCAAAATTAGACTTTTGGATAATTCCTTTTGTGTATTTAAAATAAATCCATTATTATACGAATCTACACAATATTATATATGCGAAACAGCGTGAGTTTGTTTGTTACGCTTTCACGCCTAAACCACTAAATCGATTTTAAAAATTCTTTCACCAATAGAAAGCTACATTATCTGCGAGTAACATAGGCTGCATGTAATAATAAGCTCTCGTTATGAAATTATAAATATTAATATATTATATTTATTATACGTGTGCTGTAATCAAATAAATGTAGACGAAAAGCAAAACAAATAGTTGTCGTGGAAACGATGTTAATATATTTGCGGGATTGATAATCCTTTTTTTGTGTTCGTTATTGTCAGGTCAAGTTTTGTATAAAACTACTAGCGAGCTCTGGCATTGTGAAATTTGTATAAAAAAATTGCATTAAGTGGCACGCGAGCTGTTTGAAAACTGATTGTACCGGACTGAACGTATGGAATGCGGGTGGAGGGAGGGGACCCAGGGAGGGGGATGGGGAATCTGAGATGGGAACTCGAGAGGGGGGTTCGCAGGACGAGGTAAGGGGGGAGTGGAGTGGGGAGAAGGAAGGTGGAAGAGGCTGAGTGGGAACGCGAGGGGGGAAGGGGACGTGGCAGAGGAAAGGGAGGCGGAAGGGGAATGGGACGAATGGGAAAGGACACTCAGGGAGAAACAATTTCTTTATTAAATGGCAGAGCAATGCATGCCGGGTACAAGCTAGTATAATATAAACGTGTAAATGTCATTTTATAGGAATATTATATGTTTAAGTAAATTAAGTTAGTTATTATTACGGTCCTGAATAAGGTTATGCAGTTATAACCGAAACTAGTTGTCTATTTGTGAAATTAAAATAAGTATTTTTAAAGCAATTATTTTTTTTTTAATTATTATGTTAAGCCACAAAGACATCGCTTTCTTCGATAATTTATGTACAATTTTGATATGCAAACATTGTACATACTGATTTATAAATCAAAGCTAATTGAAACCCTAATTCGGTTCTGCCAGATGTGACTATATCCTCTTTCATTCTGAACCCTTCATCTCGCTGGGAGAGTAGAAATGAAATAATGGTTCATGTCCGCAATACAAGAGTATTGTAGAAACCCACTACAGAACAGTATCGTTAAAATATACTATAAGACTTGGCTCGCTGATGTAACGGTTTCGGAAACAATGTAGGAACTTTCAGAGAGAGGAGAAACAAAGCGAACCATAATCGTAATAATAATCCTCAAAAAATGGGTCATGGCACGAACCAGTACCGGCCGCACCGTACTAGGGCGGGGGAGTCGAATGATACCTTACTTTCTAATACAGAAAAATATAAAGAACTAGCGACTTTCCGGCGTACGTTGCTAAGCCACTTAATAAAGAAATTGTTTCTCCCTGCGTGTCCTTTCCCATTCTTCCCATTCCCCTTCCGCCTCCTCTTCCTCTGCCACGTCCCCATCCCCCCTCGCGTTCCCACTGCGCCTCTTCCACCTTCCCTCTCCCCACTCCACTCCCCCCCTTACCCCGTCCTGCGAACCGCCCTCCCGAGTTCCCATCCCAGATTCCCCATCCCCCTCCCTGGGTCCCCTCCCCCCACCCGCATTCCATACGTTCAGTCCGGTAGTCACCTTTCCGCCTCCCGTTCCTCTCGCGGTCCCACTCCGCCTTCTCCGCCTTCCTTTTCCTCACTCCTCTCGGCCGCTTCCCCCGTCCCGCGAACCCTCGAGATCCAAGTTGCGACCGTTATCTTTTCATTTTTCTGTGCCTTGTTCTTTTTCATAATTTCGTTTAGATTTATCAGTATTATCTTCTTCTTCAAAGATAAAAATACGTGTGTCTCTCTGTTTCAACAACCTTTAAAATTGGATTTGGTTTTGATTTACAAAATTGGAACTGATTGTGGGAACGAATCCGACAACAGATAAAGTAAGCACCTTAAAAAATTATTTTATTAATTGGAATTTCCAAACTTATTTATTTTGTTTAAATGAGAAAATGGTTACCGGACACCCAGAATGAACTCAACTCAACACCTCCTTTGAAAGTCATTAAAAGTTATGAAAACACTTTATAAAAAAATTGTTAAAACGGTTACGTTAGGTTAGATCATTTAAAAAAAATCATAGCTTTTAATGAATTTTCGAAGAGGTTTCGAGTTGACTTGATTCTGAGTTGACCTGGAACCGACAAATCACAGATGTCATACATTTTCAAGTTTACCAACGGTATTTATTTGAAGGTTAATTTCTGATTGTTTTTTGAAAGGCAATATTGAGGCAAATATATATTTTTTTTATAAATACTACAATTATAATATCCGTGATTTTTCACGAGTCAGCGCTCGTATATAAATATAAAAATTAATTTGTAAAGCGCTCGAGAGGTGATGCGCTTCAGAACTAATTCAATCATTTTTATTTAATATTATCTATTCATTCGGAACTCTTCGAGGGTTTGTACCAGCCACGGTGATGATGGTACATGATTGTGTCAAATAATGGATAGCTTGAAAGGATCCAAAACGAACTTTCTTAAAAATATCAGATACTTTCTCTCAACATTTAGTAATAAAATAACGTAGCGCTGTAAGCCATGAATATTACGAAGTAGTGGTGCCGAGATGAACAAAGTTCAAGGAAACGAGTGAGAACGGGAACAGGGAGCGAACGCTCTAAAATATTAAATAATATCTTTCAGGGTACAGTTACAGAATTGTTCGAAAAATTCATAAAGATGACCGCGAGGTTTTACGATGTTTAAATCGCCTGTAATCAAGTCGAGTAATATCCGTTTCGGGATATTAAGAGAAGAAAGCGAGATGTTCGGGAGATTGGAAATGAAAACTCAAAAGAGATTACGGCGAGATTAAATAATAATTAGTACAAATTTAAGAGTTGGGGAATACAATTTTGAATAAGAAAATAAGTGGATATTTCACAATCTTTACTATATGAAATTATATTAAGTTTGTTTCAGCAAAGAAACCTCGAAAGTTGAGCTATTTTATGTATCATTTTTTTTAAGCCAAACTTCCTTAGCCCCGTTAGAGTGATTTGAAATTCGGATGAAACGAAAATGACGCACTACGGCACCTGCGAAGCATCAAACTGCAAGGCTCCTAATGGTTAAGATATAAAACGGAAATTCGGACGATAGGTCTGCGCTCATTGACCGCTTTGTTTTTTTACGGGTCGTTGGAATATAAAGGCCGGTCCACACGCTACGTTTTACACAACCTTTTGTCTGCACAGTTCAACACGTTGCAGTTAAAACGTTGCGTGTGGATCGGAAAACTGCGCAGTTTTGAGCCCGGCGGGAAGACGGTACAGTTGCAGCGATAACTGAGCAAATGAGCTTTGAAATCCATGACCTGTGCGGACAAGTCGGTGCATGTGGACGTTTTGTTCCTCAGTTTTCCCTAATCACTCGACGATGGCTGACCTTCAGCAATGTTCTCGGGAGTTTCTAACCGATTTAATTGCGCTTTACGAAAGTTTCCCATGAATTTGGCGTGTTAAATCGAAGGAGTATAGTAACAGGGGGAAAAGGGGAGAAGCTTATGAAAAATTAGTAGAAAAATTCAGAGAAATCGATGCAACCGCGAGCAGAGATACAGTTGTAAGTTCTACTGAGATGTTCTAATCTTTTTTTTAACGAGAGAGCATGCACAAATTGACCACAGGAGAACCTCCTCCATGACGATATCACACAAGACTGAGCTAAAAATACAAATATGACTGCACCGTCTGGACGCTCAAAATTGCAACGTTTTAAGACTGCGCAGACTTAAATGGTTGTGCAAAACGTAGCGTGTGGACCGGCCTTAACGCGTAAATTCGCGCCTCGCCGAGCGCGTTCCATAGCACAGCGGTATAAGTGCGTCGCAAATCTCAGCGGTTAGAGAAATCCAGCGAACGGAGGTTCGAAACCTACGAAATCAAAAAAAAAAAACATTTTTATTTTTGTAAATAAATATCCAATCTTCAACTCGCTTTAAAATAAACATTTAAAAGAAAGTGACATCTAGCGACTTTCTAGTTTCACTTCTATCGCGTGTGATTACACACACTCTAATTTTTTTTCATCGGGGGCTAAAGATCTATGTAGGGAGCTATCACCGAGATGGATAGACAAAGAATGTAGTAATTTCTAAAAATCAGAAATTGTGTTTGATACAGCAAAAACCTTCGAAAGGTGAGTCTGGCTACATAAAATTAGCACAACTTCTTCTCTCCACAATTTACCAATTCCGGCTAGCAATGATATTCCCATAGTGCGGTATGGCGCTTTTAAAAATCGATTTAGCTATCAAACAGTAAAGCCATATTGTTTGTTCAACATTATTTAACGAGAAAAAAAATATTAAAGTACGTTCATCTATTTCAAATAAATTAAGCTTTAATAAAAATAAGGTCATCTTTTTGAAATTAAGTTTTAACACAAGCGAGGTCTTCTATTTGTAACGAAGCTTTAGTAAAAATAAGGCCATCTGTGTATTTGTAATGACGTTTTAATAAAAATAAGGTCTTCTATGTATTTGTGTGAAATTTTTATAAAAAGGTTCTCTATAGATTTGTAATGAGGTTTTAATAAAAAACGAGGTCATCTACAGTAATTAAGTTTTAATAAAAATAAGGTACCTTATTGAAATGAAATTTCAATAAAAAAATAAGATCATTTGTGTATTTGTAATAAAGTTTTAATAAATATAAGGTCATCTATATATTCGTATGAAGTTTTAATAAAAATAAGGACCTCGTGTGTGTAGTGAAGTTTTAATAAATATAAGGTCATCTATATATTTGTATGAAGTTTTAATAAAAATAAGGTCCTCATGTCTGTGTGAATAAAAATAAGGTCATCTATTCGTAACTAAGTTTTAATAAAAAAATAAAGTTCTACTTACTTCAAAACTGTGTGAAGCTTCGAAGCCTTGGCTATGAAATCCTCCCAAATCGGTGTCCCATTCTGTAACAAATAAATAAATAAATATTAATATAGAATATGACAATAATGCAAGCTACGTTGTGCCGCAATAAACAGTATCCAATATCAGTAGAAAGCACGTAGACAGGTAGACGCGATACCCAATAAGTAAATATAATATATAAGGGTGAGATTGCACTAAAAGGAGGCGGTTTTGACTCCCACTGAAATGGAGAGATATTGCGACCTACTAAGAACGCTGTTATTATTATTTCTGAGCGTGGTGAAGTCCTGTTTTAACTCTATCGTTTGACATTTCATCTGTCTGTTAATTTGTTTGTATGTTCCATTTCCTGTTAAAGATAGTGGTCTTGTTGGATACTACCTTTTATCCCGAAGAACAATTTCGGATTGCGATTTCGTAGTTTTGCAGTAGAACTGTTCTATGTTTCTTTTCTGTATTTTTACTGTTTTTGTCATCAAGAAATATAGTGTTGTTTTGATATTTTGCATTTCATTTAATTTCATTCAAATTCCGAAAATAGACTTTTCACTCATTTTTATATTTAAAAAATTATGTATTTGGCCAACAGCACAAAGCTTCAATAAATAAGCCAACAAAACAATTTTTAATCAATCAATTTAATCAATCAATTTTCAATTTTTAGCAGATCCAACATTGTTCTTCGGGATCGTCGAATCTTTAAGGGGCTTTAACCAGCCAGCGGCCGAGAATCCAAATTTCATCGAAAGATGTTCTTACGATAGTACAGCGCGGTTCCAATGAGAAAGATTAATCATTCTCCGTACCAAAAATTATAACTCAACATCGATTTCATTCAAAATTTGCTTTAATTTATACCTACATCCAAAAATTCTGAAAGGCGTGATGATAAAACTATTAAAATTATGAACTTTTGTAATTATTTTTTGATCATAAGTATTTATAATTTTTCATTAATGTCTAACAAAATAAGAATGTAAAAAAATATTAGCTTGTTAGACCGTAAATACATAAACAAACTGAAGTATTTTCGTCACAAAACACGTGTGCGGATCTTTTTTTTAACGATTTTATTTAAACTAAAATTAAAATTCTGAAACATAGCTTACCCAGATAATTTATTGATTTATTTTACTGCATGATTATATAATTTGAAATGAGTGTTGTATAATCCAAAATTTTGTTTGAAAATTTAAGAAATCTGCCAATGACCTACGGTATAACCTTATTATTTATTATGCTAAAAATAAACACATTTTCTCATAATTTAAAACATAACTTTATCAGATAAAAAAGAAAAGAACAAACGTTCGAAACCCGTTTATACTCTTTTGAGAAAAAGAGTCAATTTAGCGAGAATTTAACTTAAAAATGATATATTTCCGGTTTTGTCTGGTTATTCCCTCTTAATATATAAAAATGAATGTTTCTTTTTTTTGTCACTTATGCGTTCTTAGACAATTCATCCGTTTGCGACTGTGGTCACGTGTTGTGCGCATGCCCACGTAGGTTTTCTGTAAATGGTGAGCGCTGTCATTATGAAATTATTTCCTATACCATTCATCCGATTGCGATGAAACTTTGGTGAGCTGTTGTGAGCACACCCGCGAAGGTTTCTATATATAATGGTGAGCTGTGGCGTTATGAAAATTATTTAAAAAATTACGGTAGGTATGTGACGTGCGAATTGTTTAAAAAAGAAGTGTTTTTCATATGGTTTAGTGGCAGAGAGGAATGGTGGGAGGGTGATGAAAATCCGGGAGAAGGGGAAGTAAGAAAGTAGGGGGAGGGGATCGTGGGTGGTGGGGGGTTCGCAGTACAAGGGGCCGCTGGCGAGGGGAAGGTGAAGCATGCAACGACGGTAACCGCTTGACGGACGATTAAATAATATGAAGAGAGTTTTAAACAACAAAAATTAGCAGTCAATCAATTTAATTGCTGTAGTTGTATTCAACAAAATTATCTTAGTGACCCTGAAAAACAAGTCTTTGAAACAATCGCAAAATAAATTAATAAGCAATTAAATACCGTTTATTTCTACATACGTGTGCCAAATAGGCCATTAATAAATTAGCAAGTATTTTTCGTTAAAAAAACAAGATTTTCTTCATTAAATGAAACATTTCAAACAAGAGATACAATCCCAAAATAGCATTCACATCACGCCTCTCAAATATCAGTGTTTATATTGTTCATTAATAGCTACATTTTAGTTCATTTAATTCCTTCAATTCTCCCACGAATTAAAGATCCGTGACTTTTTCACACGATCGGACGTGACACGCTTTACAAAAAGTGACCGGCGAATCGGAGGACAAAGAAATGTATCGGATAAGCAAAGGTCAAGAACAACCGCCGCCGCCGCTAATAAATATACAATCACTGGATTCGAATAACAAAACAAAAATATCAAGTCAAAATACTATTACTACTGTGTTTATTTTATGTCTATGCATTGCGAAAATATTGTAGATGGGTTTTTTTTTTTTAAATAAGTTTTTTGACGTTGTTTAGTAAATAGCATAATCGATGTATAATTCTTTTTGTGTATAAAGTTTTTTTAATTTATTTTTAAATTAAATTCAATAATGTTATCATGCAAGTATTTCAGTTTCCGTATTATTGTTACAGCTGTTTCGGCTTACAAGGCCATTTTCAATTGTGATTAGCCGAACGAACGACCCTAATATAACAGTAATTAATAGAGTAAGGAAAATTATTAATTCCGCGCTTCTTAGTATCCCAGTTCACAAGACGTAAACAATTTAATACATTTAAGTCAATAGCAGTCATGTCATTATTAAACAATTAAGAAAACATTAAAGAATTTAACATGGGGAAAACAGATTTCAAAGTAACCCCTACAGGGAATCAATTGTCACAATTATTTTGTCAATAAATCGGTTTAATTAGTGATAAATCATTTTAGGCACTTTCAACATTGAAATTATCTCAAAGTCAACCACCGGTTGAAAATGTCCTTGGAAACCGAAATAGCAGTCACCGTAAAAAAAAAACTAAAATACTGGCCGAACTTAGTAATAACATTGTAATAATCGATACATAATAAAATGCAATAGAAAGAGACAATGCCCAATTTTTTGTTTGATGGGTCGTTTTTTTGTATCAGGGAATCGACTACTCATTCAAAAAAACCGATTCTATGTTTTGATGGAGTCATTGACCTAATACTTCATCAAAGGATGGAGTGGATAGTAGAACGTAACGTGACCATTTATTTTTCCCCCAAATCGGGACACCGAAAAAGGTAGTAAATATAATAATAATAAATTTGGACAACTTATATAGCGCTGTTTTCGCGAAAAATCGCCCCAAGAGCGCTCTACTAAAGAGGCTAGATTACAATTCATCTTGCAGCTACCAATCGCACGGATGATTGGAATTCTAGACCCTTGTTCAAAATTTAAAAATACTTTTTTTTGCTAATATGTTACAGTAAAAATGTTTTAAACTAAAATTAGTACGGATTTTACTTTAGAATTTACTTTACTATGTACCTAGGAGTGTCTGAGTGGCGGCTCGTGACTTTTGGGTGTGCTAGGGTGCTGATATTAAAAAAAATGGCATCATGGATGTTGTCGTATGCGAAAAATATATTTTTTTTTTTTTCAAAAATCGGTGTTTTGTATGAAGATTTTTCAGGAAATCGGTGCGGCGCACCGCCAAACTGAAAACTTCCTGAAATTTTTCATACAAAAAACTGATTTTCAAAAAAAAAAATTTTTTTTTCGGCTACAACATCAATAATAATGCACCCAAAAGTCACGAGCCGCCACGGCCTAGGAGGCTAGATCACAACTCGTCTCACAGCTACCAAGCTTATGGGTTATTGGAGTTCTTCATAATAAAATAATTTAAATTAAATATCTTGTTATTATCTATGTATTTCAAGATTATCGGTTTGTTTGTGGAGGCGCATAAAACGCTTGATCTTTCAAATATTTTTTCATAGTATCTACGTAATATTTTATTTATACTATATTTTTGAAAAATATACTGCGAGTTTCTTTCTTTTCGAAAACGGGAAATTTTTGCGTCCCAAAGCTTTGTTCGGGGACACCGGGACACGATGCATGAAAACGGGACTGTCCCGGTGAAAACGGGACGTCCCGTTTTAATAATTAATCCCCGAAGTATACGGTTACGTAACAAACCATCTAATTTTTCTTTGGAGAACCATCTAATCGTATTAGTTATTCTATCTCGAATACTTTCTCATTTCCACATCACTTCGTCTTGCTAATTGGGGCGATGGTGCTATTGGTTAGTTTTTCACCCTGCTCTGGCTTACTTATCTCTGGAAGCGATGTCACAGTTTTGATGACCGATAGATTGTCTTTTGTTAACTCTAAAGAAGTTGCTTGCCGGTTCTTACCGCGCATCTTCAGGTGTAACTCTTGCAGGACTGAACCAAAGGCGCTTTGTAAACCGTCTGCTTTCGGAGTTCATCTAACCCAGATTGAAGATTCTAGTTGAAACCCTTTTGGTAAAACGAACAATTAAGTCCCTTTGGTAGGACCGACAATGGTGTAACCTGTTAATCAGTGAACCCACAAAGTTATTGATAAAGTTTATAAATAATACTGTCTTACTGTTGTTGAACTGCTATAAATACATGTCATACTTGCAAAATTACTGTACTTACTAAAAATAAAGTCAATTTTTAGATTTTTTTATTATTATTTTTTTTATTTATCTATACAAAGTTCGTTTACATTAAGTTTTTGGATGCATGTCTCACTAGGATATACCTGTGTAGGGGTGATTATGTTCACCGTTAAAATTGTGCATTTTATTTTATAATAAACACAATTAAATAACTTTGTTTCAATTCCACTTTATTATTTTTTAATCCAACCGGTTTCGGTTCGTACTGAACCTTCCTCAGGGGTGAATAAAAATATATTGAACATAATACAGAAAAACATGGTATTTATAAGTAAAATTAGAAGAGGGAGACAGAATATCAACTTAGGTGGGGGCGATGAGGGAGGGGTGAACGTGGGTGGGGGTAATGGAAATATTTTAAAAATCATTTTATTTTAATTATCTCGTTAGAGTTATGTACTAATCGTATATAGCTGCTCAATAATATGGGGACCAGTGGATTTAACTAACTCTCTAATGGTAGAGAAAGTACAAAATAAGTTTCTGGGATATTTATATCTCAGAGACTTCGGGTATTCGGTTGTATCGTTTACTTATCCCTGGTTATATCCATCAACCTTTCTGTCCGGCGTGCTGCGTATTAATAGCCTCTCCGATATAAGAAAAACTACTTTGCTGATAAATGGCACATAATCTTCTGAACGTTAATATCTGTATTCCAGATGTTATACAAAAATTTCAATTTTACATTCTTGACAACTTCACAAGAGCGCTCAGGAACGGTACTTTTTTTGTTCCGAGATGCAGAAGTAACTTAGGGAACGTACCCATACTACGTGACACGTTTAGGGGGGGGGGGGTCTTCAAAATACCACGCTCGGTACAAATGAGCGGCGGGGTGCTTAGGTTTTTGGTCACCGGGGGGGGGGGGGGGGGTGGTAAAAATTGCAAAAAGTTGGTCACGTAGTATGGGTACGTTCCCTTACCATTGGTAATGCCGTTCGGAAAAATGATTCTCTTATTAAATTACTTTTCCCTGACAGATATTTTTCAACTGAATGTTCAACAATTTTAAAATGTTATTATTACGTAACAAAATATAATGCACGTTTATTATTATTGGTAATGTTAACTGAAAATGTGCATTTAAAATAATTAAATAAATATTTTTTTAAACCGAAACATTTGAATGAATTTGTATCGGCTATTTTTAAGAAACAAAATATTCGACCAGCGAAAATCGATTGTTGTTGTAATTTTTAAATGACACTCAATATATTAGGTCCTTACATATGAAATTGGCGTTTTACCGTACTGGCAACTTTTATCTCAAATATCTTCTCTTTGGTTAGGAATTCCACATTCAAATTTATACAGCTATATTTACTCATGTGTTTGTGTTTCGAAAATTATAATTCATTTGTTTTTTTGTTAATTGTTTTTTTTCTTTACGTCACTTAAACACGAAAAAAATCGACTTTATGTTCCTCCCATACAGAACGATGTAAGGACCTAATATATTTTTATTGAGTTATTTTTAAACCATTTCAGAGCAGTATCTCCTATTCCTATTGTATGATGTTTATTAGATTAGTTAGAATGAAGAACACAAACGATTACCAAGGTTTGAGTTTAGTGTATAACGTTTCATTTTACGAGTTGTATTTGAGTTTGTGCATTTCTATCAATCATTTAATTTCATTATCTAAATTCAACGGAGAACAAAAGCAAGTACCAACGTACATAAATCGCACATGCAACGATTGCAAATCAATAAATTACCATAAATATTTACGGTTATGCATTGTACGACCCGGTACCTCAGTAAACGCAGACATGCGGCCGCAAGAACTATAAAGACCAATACCAGATACCAGTGGATAACGTTCAGCCTTTATTATTACAACAGACGTGAGAATGAACCTTAATAAGTGAGATTCCAGGTGAGGAATAGTAATTTTAATATATATTAGTTACGCTTGAAATTAAACATTTTCAATCATCATAATTCCTCCTGTAGCAAATCGAATTATTTCGAGCGTATATTTATTAAGTATTCAATCTCGAATACCTTATTTTTCTCGCATCGCTTTGTCTCTTACAGGTTAGGGACGAGGGATGCTATTGGTTAGAGGTTGCACCCCGACGCTCAGGCTTACAGATGGTCTGACCGAGTTATGGTCATGTGAGACCTCGAGAAAGTTTGAGTTGCCTTTCGGGCATCTTCAAGGAAAAAACATCTCTCAGATAACCATGAGAGAGTAATACTTGTAGTCCCTTTGTTAGAAGGTTTAACAAACGGTTGGGTTATTTATTGTTTTATACTGTTTTACTATTATATTGAACTGTGTCATACTTGCAAACTGATCGTACCTACTCCAAATAAAGACGTATTGTGTTTACCGACCGCTAAACCACACTTCTTGGCAGTACCTGTTCAGTTGGCAGAACCAATATAGCACAATAATGAATTATTAATGTATAAAGCAGGAAAATTGTCAACACAATAAAATGAGTAGCTATATTACTATAGACACACAAAAAGAGTAAAAGGAAATACACATATATGTAACAAATTGCTGCCTGAAGAGAAACCACGTGGCTGGTGAATGCAGTGCCAAGAGTTCAGGGTTCAATGATGCTAAGTATCCCTGATTGCAACGGAAGAAGATTTTTTGATAGGACTAACCAATGATGAAAATAAAATGAACAACATGTAATAGGTTAGAATATCAAGAAAGTTAGATATAATATGAAGCTAAATAAAAGTATATAATTTATACTACAGACATATTTCTGCAGAGAAAGACGATCAAATAGAATTGCAATGAAAATCCTTAATTTTTATCATCATTTTTATATACATATTACCTAATACAAAAATAATCCCAAAAGCAAATGTAGCAATCACGACGATATGTCATCATAAAAAATCAACATCTATCGTGTGATGATACTTTGGGAGGTTTCTCTAATTTTTTCTCTTAATACAATACAATTTGGGAGGCGGGAATGGGTACCGCCGCCCCGGGAACCTTTATTGGATAACCAACACCTCTGACATAGGTCACCCCAAGTGGTTCGCTACGTTTGGTGATTCCACACAGCATCCTCAAAGATGACATAGGCCCTGAGAGAAATTATTTTCCTCAGGGCCTCCCGTGTGGAGCTCATGTAAAAAAAAAAAAATCACAGAAAATGAAATGGGAAATTTTTGTATTTTGGGGAAGTCACGAATGTTAGTATGTTGAATACAATATGTATTATTTTCGCAAAAAGTAACTACAATGTTATACATATTTTGATTCACGAAGGAAAGTTAGATGGCGGATTCATCGGAAAGGGAAGTAGAATGAATGTTGGTGTTATTATTATTATTTTTTGTTAAAATCACTGTTCTTTAAAAAAATACATTGCATTTTATAGAGATAAATATTAAATACATAGCAGCACTGCAAAACCGTAGCAAGCAATAACACAATAAAGAAATAAATATTAGGTACCATGAATTGAAAAAAAGAACACACTATTTTTTTATTGGTGCCCTTTTTTACTCATTTAAAGTACGCTCTAAAACTATCCACCCTCTTGAATTTGGTAAATTTCTATCAAATAGCAAGAACCTTTCGATTAAGCCTGGAGGTGTAAAAGCTGAGGGTCGCTTCCGAATCTCTGTTGAATTTCTCTCAGGTTCAGCCGCCAACAACTTTATCAAAAACATATTTATTTCATCAAATTCTAAATTCAAGGCGTACATCCCAACTTTCAATGTCACTCGAATGGGCCTCGTCAGAGGTATCTCGACCGATCTGTCCATTCCAGAAATCCTGTCTTCACTTTCAACCCCCCAACATATCGGCAATCCCATAAAAGCCAGGAGGTTAAATTATAAGGACTCTTCTGAGGGCATCGTTTCCTGGAAGCCCTCCCAATCTGTCGTCATCACATTTGAAGGACAATCTCTTCCCTCCCATATTTATTTATTTTTCAACTCCTTACCAGTTGAAATGTATACTTATCCCACCACTCAATGTTACAATTGCTGTCGTTTTGGTCATACCAAAGCTGCATGCAGATCCCCTCCCAGATGTTTCAAATGTGGAGAAAACCACACGGCTGACCAATGTTCTTCTCTCTCTTCACCTAAATGTTTTAACTGCTCAGGTGCTCATTCCGCCATTAACTCTTCTTGTCCGGAACAATCTTGCCAAAAAAAATATAAAAATTTCTATGGCCTCTGAGAACTAGTCTTTTCTGCAGGCTTCTAAACTATTCCCGCCTGTCAAAAAATCATTTGCTGAGGTTTTATCCAGTAACTCTTCATCTAACCCACCCGCCTCCTCCTCAACATCTTCTCGTTCAACTAAATTCACATACAAAAACCCTATCTCTAAACCGGCTCCTGGATACGATCAGCAACAACACAACTCACTTCTCTTAAATCCCAATGGTTCACCTCTTTCAAATGCCACAAATGGGTGCGCAAACAATTATAATTCATCCTCAACAAACCATCAAAAGCTTTCTGAACAATTCTCCCAAGATAATTCTTCATTTATTCAAACTCTTATTATGCTTCTAATTGACCTAATTTCTTCTCAAACTAATCTACCGTCCAACGCTGCTTCTATTATTTCCACATTAAAATCATTTATTCAAAATGGCTCTTCAAGATGTCAGAATTCTTCAGTGGAATAGCCGCAGTGCTATTTCTAACAAATCGAACCTTCTTAACCTATTAAATTCAAACCTTGTTTCTGTGGCTGCTATCTCGGAGACATGGTTTACTCCATCCACCCACTTTAATGTGGGAGGGTACTCCTGTCTCCGCGATGATCGCCCGGAAGGTACGGGCGGTGGTGCTGCCCTTTTTATTAAAAAATCCCTTTCGTTTTTCCCAATTAATATCAAACCCCCCAATGCTGACTTTCAAATGGTTGCAGCTAAAATAAAGGACACTTCCTTTGTTTCTATCTATCTTCCCCCAACATCGCACTTCAATAAACAAGCGTGGTTGCAAATTGTCCGTCAACTAAGCCCTCCTTTCTTTTTATTGGGTGATTTTAATGCCCATTCCCCCGTCTGGGGTTCTGCTTTCTGTGATCGAGACGGTCGAAGTATGATGGATTTCCTAGATGAATCCAACCTTTTTCTTTTGAATGACGGATCTCCTACTAGAATCTCTCGCCCCAACACAAACCCCAGTGCAGTGGATCTCTCCATATGCTCTACTAATCTGGCACCTCTCTCCTCGTGGGTGGTGTCCCCCGACCCTTGCTCCAGTGATCATTTCCCGATCACCATCACTTATCAAACTTCTTTCCATTCAGACAAGTCCCATATTTCGACAAAGATTAAAACAAAACACACCAAATGGGACGAATTTAACTCACATATGGATAAGTTTATACAAAATTTATCCTATACCGATAAGCTGGAACTGCTTTAAAATGGCCAAAGGCAAAATTGAGGCACCAAAACATAGATCAAACGATAGGGACTGCCCCTACCGTACCATAATGATGTTACGCACAATGGAGAGAGTTGACTATGGCTAACTCAACTGTAACTACAGCATCCGGGTCCCAGGCCAGCATAAATGAATACAAATATGAGAAAATTGAAGATTATAAGCCAAAAAAAAATAGCCTTCGAATAATGTATCTTAACGCGAGAAGTATCAGAAATAAAATTGACGAGATTGAAGAAACTTTAAAGAGCATCACACCGACTGTACACGTACTTGCAATATCCGAAACCTGGTTGGAAGATGGTGAGGAGTGCTTCTTCAACATCGACGGCTACCAAAGTGCATTTGCGTCTCGCACCAATGAAAGAGGAGGAGGGGTGATTCTCTACACACACCATTCATTAAATGCTACAACTATTGAAAAACATTGTAGTGAAAATTCCTTCCTAGGAATTAATATCCGCAATAGAAATTTTAAACCGTTAAATATCTATGTTATCTACAGAAAGCCTACCTCAAACATTAACGAATTCTTAATGTATCTTGAATCTATTTTAAATAACTGTAGAAATGATACCCTTATTTTTGGTGATTTCAACATTGACATTCTTCAAAAAAATAACACATCTCTTAAATACATCAACACGCTAGACTCTTACAACTGTTTTATATGTAACACATCCTATCCTACACGAGTAACAGATACCTCTACTTCTCTAATAGACCATATCATCTCAAACAGACAAAATATCTCCTCAACTACTGCAAATATAGATACCTGCCTAAGTGACCATAACATTTTGATATTAGATTACCAAAACAGCTTGAAACATCACACTAATAATAGAATACATTCTTCTTCAAACAACACCAAAACCGATAAAAACATGTTAAAAGCATATTTAGAATCCCACAACTTTCCACACGAAACCACCAGTAATGCCAATGAAAACTTTAATAATTTTAATGAATACATCAAAACAGCAATAAAATCATCCCAACATAAATCTGAGTTACGTATAGGAGACCAACGGAGGGGTAATACTCCATGGTTTGATGCAACATTAAATGCACTTATCAAACAGCGCAACAATGCGTTTAAACTCTGGAACAAAAATCAGCAAAGTGATATATTCACAGCACTGAGAAATAAAACAAGAAATCAAGTTACCAATTATAGAAGATATGCTAAAACTAAATACTACACGAATATACTTAAAGAAAACCTGCGTAATCCGCGACAGACATGGAAAACAATAAATGCAATTCTTACAAATAGTTCGACACCCCAGAAAGATGAAATTAATTGTCTTTTGATTAAGAATGAAGAAATAACATGCCCAACACAGATAGCTTCAACTTTTAACAACTTCTTTATATCAGTTGGGGAAAACTTAGCAGCTACAATTGCATCATATCCAGATGATTCTATCACTATAAACACGGATCAAAAAGCAATCCAGTCCCTATATATGGCCAAAACAAATAAAACAGAAGTTCTCAGTATCATCTCTCAACTAAAGTCTAATGCATCTCCAGGTTTAGATGGAATTACACCCGTGCACCTGAACTTTTGCAAAGATGTATTAGCTGACCACCTTGTTTTTCTTATTAATCAATCCCTGGATAGTGGAATCTTCCCAGATCAACTAAAGATAGCAAAAATAATTCCGATTTACAAAGATGATTGCAAAAAAAATCCTTCTAATTATCGTCCTATATCCATCCTCTCTGTTTTCTCTAGAGTTTTTGAAAAGGTTATTAAGCTTAGGCTCACTAAATATCTCTTATCAAACAATTTACTCGCATCCCAACAGTATGGATTCAGAAACCAATCTAACACAAAATGTGCTGCTTTCGATTTTGTATATGCCCTCCAAAAACATATAGACCAGGGTAAGCATACTGCAGGCTTATTTATAGATTTAAAAAAGGCTTTCGATACGGTTGACCACGGGATACTACTAAAGAAGTTAGAACACCTAGGCATAGTAGGCACTCCCCTGAAGTTACTGTGTAGTTACCTCTCTAACCGACACTGTCAGACCTTTGTTGGAAAAGGGACAAGCAGCATGGGAACGATAAAATGTGGTGTGCCTCAGGGCTCCGTACTTGGACCATTACTATTTTTAATATATATAAATGATATTACTAAATGGGGACTTAAGGGTACAATACAACTTTATGCAGATGATACAGTGATTCTTTATCACAATAATGATTTAAACGAACTAGAAAAGGAAATGGAAAGGGATATAGCTTGCCTGGCAAACTGGTTGCGATTAAACAAACTTAGCCTAAACATAAGAAAAACACATTACATATTGTTTGCAAATAAAAAAAATGTAAGTCTTAATATAAGTCTTGATAATAACCGCCTTGAAAGGGCTGATGTTACAAAATATCTTGGCCTTTTCATTGATTCACAACTCACATGGAATCACCAATTTAAACATGTTCTATCCAAAATTACTCCTATAACTGGTGTTTTATATAGATTTCGCGGGTTACTTCCTCCTTCTCTATTAAGATCGATTTACCATGCTATGATTCACTCACATCTAATATATCTTGCCGGAATCTGGGGATTTGCTACAAAAAAAATGATTTCAGAAGTCCAAGTCGTCCAAAATAGAGCCCTGCGAAATATATTCAGTCTACCTTGGGATACACACGTCAAAGACATTTACAGAAACACCCAAATACTTCCTTTTAACACCATTCCCACTTTTGAAATAACAAAAACTATATTACAAGTAATTCAACACTCGGCACATTCCAACACTAAACTCAATTACAATTGCGACGTACACCAACACAACACAAGAAATCACAACAAACTTCATATACCAAAAATCAAATCAACAAAATATGGACTAAGATCCCTAGAATACATAGCTTACACAAAATATAATCAACTACCCAACGAGATCAAATGTGCAAGTCAATGTAAAAAGACCCAAACTAACATGCTCAAACTTCATTTTATGAATGACTATCTGAAATAATAATGTTGTGTATGTCCTATGATATGTCCACTTAATACATACAGCTATATGTTTCATGTAATGCGTATCATTCCCGCAATGAGTTTATTAACTCTTGGGAGTACAATGCTTTATATAATATACTATATTCTGTATTGTATTTTAATAAATAAATAAATAAAAAATAAATAAATACATTATCTGTCAAAGATGACTACGATAACTTCAAATCAATGCTCGTAACTGCAATCAATAAATCAAATCCTCCCCCTAAAACCAAATCTCTCAAAAAACTCCCTCCGACTCCCTGGTGGGATGAGGAATGTTCCAAAGTAGTGAGAATTCGGAAAGCTAAATCTCTTTCCTATCGTCACAATATGACTATGGAGAACTATCTCATATACAAAAATGCCGAAGCCAATGCCAAAAGGGTATTGAGGTCAAAAAAAAGATCCGGGTGGTACAACTTCTGCAGTTCAGTATCTCCGAACACTCCAATTTCGGAAGTTTGGTCTATGATTCGAAGATTTCGATCCTCCTTCAGTCCAACATCTCCTCGAGCTTCTCATTCTAAATGGATAGACGAGTTCTTGGACAAAATTGCCCCCCCTTCTGTACCTAACTTAGATGAAATAACTCCAATCCACAACACTCCTATGTCTGATCATTGGCTAGACTCTCCATTCACTTTAATTGAATTAAAAAATTGTTTATCAACAGTCAAGGACTCATCTCCAGGCAGAGATGGTATACCTTATAGCATTATCAAAAATAGTAATGATAATGTTCTAAATCACTTTTTATGCATCTTAAATAAAATCTTCCAGACTGGCATAATACCTGATGACTGGAGTTCTCAAATAATCATCCCAATTCTAAAATTAAACAAATCACCCAATTCTGGATCCAACTATAGGCCAATTGCTCTTTCATCCACCCTTAGTAAAATTTATGAAAAATTAATTAAAAACCGGTTAGAATTTTTTGTCGAGAGTAATCATCTTCTCTCTCCATCCCAATTTGGATTTAGGAAAAAGAAATCTACACAAGATAACCTTGCCATCATCAGCACTGATATTAATTTATCCATTTCTAACAAAGAAGTATGTCTTGCAGTCTTTATAGACATAGAAGGCGCCTTTGACAATGTTTCCATCCCAATTCTTAAAAAAAAACTTTTAGGCCTTGGCTTACCCCTCATGTTTGTCCAATCTATTATTAATCTTTTTCTCGATAGGAAAATTTTCATTGAGCTACCAGATGTTACTCCTCAGAGTAGGTCAATTTGGAAGGGTTTACCCCAAGGCGATGTATTATCCCCCTTACTGTATAATATATACACACACGATATGCATGTCACCATTCCCCCTCAAGTAAAAGTTGTTGAGTTCGCAGATGACATAGCTTTCTTCTTATCATCCAAAATCATTCCATCCGCCGTCAAATATCTTAATGAAGCCATGGATGCCCTTTGCACATGGCTCACTTTAAATGGTCTTGAACTTTCAGTACAAAAGAGTCAGTGTGTCACCTTCTCAAATCGTCATAATAACCCCCCTGTTCAAATTTTATTTAAAAACTCTCCAATCCCCAATGCTTCCGAAGTTAAATTTTTGGGAGTAACATTTGATAGGAAACTTAAATGGTCTTCCCACATTAATAATATAGTTACTAAATGTGAAAAAAATTTAAATATTATCAGATCATTGACTGGCGTTTGGTGGGGTGCACATCCTATCTGCATTAAGTTGCTCTACAATGCACTTATTCGAAGCCATCTCGACTATGCCTGCCCCCTTTTTAGTACTGCATCCAAAAATGCACTCAGTAAATTAGACAAAATTCAATCTAAGTCATTGCGAATAATAACTGGCGCGATGCAATCGTCGCCTATCAATTCCCTTCAAGTAGAATGTTCTGATCCTCCTCTTTATTTAAGGCGTCAACTATTTGCTGACAAATTTGTTCTTAAATGTTTAAATTCTAAAAGTCATCAGGTTATTCCCAGAGTCTCGTTGTTCAACGACTCAACACATTCATCTACAATCAGAGCTCGAACTAAACCTCTCCCTGCCATCTGTAAAAATTTTCGCTCTCTCTCAGAGCTTCAAATTATCAAAAATGATCTTCTTCCTTTGTACAAATTAAAATATAGTCACGTCACCCTATCCCCAACGATTTTAGAAGGGATCGGCATCCTTAAAAGTCATTCCAATCTCCCAGCCCGCACTGTCAATAATATGTTCAATGACATTATTTCTTCTAAATGGCCCAACTCTTCTCTTTTATTTACTGATGGCTCCAAATCTCCGGACTCTCCTAACTGTGGTATTGGTATTAACGTTTATCACAATAATTCTAATGAAAGAATATTTTATTCAATTTCAAACCAATTTTCAATATTTTCTGCCGAGTGCATTGCGATTATTGAATCTCTCAAATATATAATAAAAAATAATTTTGAACATTCTCTTGTTCTCTCTGACTCTCTCAGTTCCCTCCAAAAACTTAAAACCAGTCCTCTTCTTCATCCTGATGATCACTTTGTATGTCTTATTCGAGTATTGATAACCTCCATTCAAAGCTCTGGAAAAAATGTCACTCTGATTTGGATTCCTGGACATGTTGGCATAGTGGGTAACGATATTGCTGATTCCTTGGCTAAACAAGGAGCGTCTAACCCTACCGTTACCCTCGTAAACCATATTCCCCTGTCTGATATTTTTTCCATCATCAAAGATAGATCCCGCAATGTTTGGACAGAGTATTGGAACATTGCTAGTCAATACAAGGGTGCCCGTTACGCCTCAATTCAAAGGACTATCCCATCAAAACCGTGGTTTCAAAAATTCCCCCATTTTTCCAAAAAAGAAATTTCCTTACTTATTCGTATGAGAATCGGACATTGTTCCGTTCCTTCTCACCTTTATAAAATTCATGTGCTTGACTCCCCAGATTGTACGTTCTGTGGTCTAGATGTGGGAACTTTAGATCACATATTTTTTGATTGTCCCTCTCTAAAAAAATATCCTCTCTTCTATCAAGCGTTATCAAAAATTGCCTCTCCTCCATTCAACATTTCATCTCTTCTAAGTCTGAACTCTACTCCAATCTTCCATAAAATTCTGAAATTTGCTCATTTAAATAAAATTAATATATAAATTCACCTTTCCTTTCTCTGTAATTATAAATGATGGCCTAGAACACCCTTGAAGGGTGAAAGCCAGAAATAATTGAAAAAAAAAAAGTACGCTCTAGCGTGTTTAAATCGCACTTTATGGAACGCGCGTTTTTTAAAGTTACCATGGCAACATCAACAAATCAACAAAATGTGAGGTCTAAATGTCAACTTTTAACTATAAATCTGACAGGAATATTTTAACGCCTTCTTAGCAACGTCATCCTTGCTAATTGCCTTCATGAATGCATGCACTTTCACAAATGATTTTAAATCAACCCCTTTATTTATCCTCAACAGACATTGCAATTTCGAATGTATGGCCCACATAGTCGATGCTTTGTACTGTTCCGACATTTTCTGAAGGTAAGCAAGCACAACTCGTTCATCTACATCTACTGCGTTTTGCTCCTCCATCCATGTTATGAACCTTTCATGTTCTTTTTTATAAACGTCTTTGGATTTTTCAGGTATTAACCGCGATTCTGCTTTGGTATTTAAATTATCAATGTTAGAACTCATTTTACAACACACAATAACTAGTAAAAACTGTGATGTCAACTATTAATCTTATGTGACAGATTGCAAATTAACGTTTGTGTTTTTCATTTCCATGACAAGATATTGTGATGTCACATCACGAATTCACTAATAGTTCTTATTTCCAAATTTTTAATAATAATATCAATATTTATGTTTTCAAAGTGTACCAATAAAAAAAAAATAGCGTAAAGTATTCGTGGATAACTGTCTTTAAAACACTTGCTTTATTTCTAGCACTCGGCTACGCCGTCGTGCTCGAAAAATCGCGCGTGTTTTAAAGACCTGTTTATCCACTTATATTTTAATATACTATTATTTGGTGTTGATCGTCCTACCATAAAAAAAAATAAGAAACATTAAATTTCAATGGAGAATAATTATGTAACCAACCAAAAGGAGAGAATAGAAAATAAACAGAAGTGAGCCTAAAACTGCCAGAAAATATTTGTATCGGATATTAAAACCTCTCATTTGTCGGAACTCCGCCGGCGGGCTCGGAAAAAATTTAGAATTTTTTTTAAATGCGATTTTAACACTTATGTATAAAGAAATTGTATGAAGGACAACATCAGTATCGCTTGCGCCAATACCATTCTTGACGTAGCCAATAACTGCGAAATAAATACGAAAAAATCGTGGCATTTCTCATTTGTGCCAGACCATTCGCGATATTCTAATGGTCAACATAAGGCAGTTGATGTAACAATATGTTGACTTGATTAGAAATACCTACTATTCGTAGAATATTTTGAGCATTAAATTACAGACAGAAGGTATATAGATAATGCCTGAGAGCCCTTGTTGATTAATAGTGTTGGCGGAAGCCAGGTATTTTTCATTCATTAGATTCCTTTAATTCAGTGCTTGGCCGGATAACAACGTAAACCACTAACATTGTTTTAGTGCTGCAAAACACAGCACAAAAGCAATGATCTCTGCAATATGACCGCGATACGACGCGGATGCTTACCCTTCCGAGCTCTACTTCTCTCGGCGGTCGCCCAGTTTCTCCATTAGTTACCAACCAACGGTGGTGCAAGTCACTCCATCGCGTGACACGGACCCGACTATCTCCACCATCATCTTCATCATTTGCAGTCATCTGCATTGCATTAGGTTAGTATTTATTATTTGTGTGCATTCAGCGGGCATCTGATTGTGCAGTGTGCAGCGGCCGTGTAGGCACGGTTTTTGCTGCACCGCTGGTGCAATCGATGCGAAGCGGAGCAACGGCCAATATGATTAATGGTGACTGATGAGACATGACATTAATCAACGATGTTCTGATTCACTTTATTTATTTTACAAAACAGCCAACAATTAATAGTTACAAAGGGGGTTAAAAGCTTATTGCACAATACAGCTAATATTGAAAATGTTGTTCGAAATTTATTTGACAAATCGCCCAAAATTTGTTAAAATCAATGACAAAACTAATGACATCAGCTTCTTCACAAACATCAGATTCTTCACCTGTATGTATTCACCAGGGCACCGTTCTAGGACAGATATTATTCGGATACGTTTATAGATTTTCACGGCCAAAATTATTTCCGTTAGTTGTTTTTGGGGTGTTATGCCGTGTTGCGCTACCTCCTTCTACCGGATCTGCCCTCACGATGGACACTGCAACGCTGTCCGAAATGTTGGCTAAAGAAGAAGGTAGCGCAACACGGTATAACACCCCAAAAACAACTAACGAAGATATTATTAATTTTACCTGTAAATGGCATAGGTATTATTGTTTGTTAAATCACTGCATGGTCAAATAAATAAGTAAAACGGGATATTATAATCTTGTATCCAATTACAAAATTATATTTTTTGTAGACACGAGTATTGAAACAATATTCATTAAACGAATAATAATAAAATAATAATATTTGGATGATTTTTGTGAAAAATCACCTCAAGGGCGCTGTAAAAACTTATAATACATTTCTAAAATCTAAAAAAACTACAAGCTAGGCAAATAATTAAAAACAACTTATGGCTAAAAATTGCATACACCGGTTCATTGATCACCGATACGAAAATATATGTACAATATTTTGACCAATGAACGCGATGCTGCCTAAAATTTAAATAAAACAGGACCATACTTACCTGGGAGGTCGCTTGAAATTAACACTGTATATTGTCCATTTAAAGAACTTTAGATAGAGTTCGCACGCAGAGGACATTATTGTGAACACGTGTTATTTAATCCTGATAAATATTTTAATATTAATATGTAATGTATTCTTTGACGAGTGTATTTTGGAAAGTAAAAGCAACATGTAAAGGTGGGTGGTGCAGTACCTATAAGGATTTGATCTTTCTAAATGTGATTCGTCAAGAGACAGATTGATGTGTAAGGAATCGAGTAATTTTAATTCAGTAAGAAAAGTGTGATTAAGCCATATCATAGACAATACAAGTATGATACTCTCAAATAGGTGTATTTAAATTACGGGTATGAGAGCCCAAAAAGGAAGGTTTTAAGTTTGGACGTAAACTCTGTTGGGCTTGTTATGCATCTTAATTCCGGAGGGAGTCTATTCCAAGCCTTAGGCCCAGATACTCCGAAAGCACGATCTCCAAACATAGAACGTACAGAAATATGAACGTACAGAAACATTAGGTTGCGACAGAGACTCGAACTCGGAACCTTCTTGCCGGGAGGTCATTTCCTACTACCGTTTTCGTCACATATTTCTTGAAAATCACTCATTGTTTGACTCACTAGAGTCAAGGAGCAAACCATTCTGACATGGATAACATCAAAACAAATATTTCCTAACAATACCAACTACCCAACAGATACAAAATAAAATAAATATATTTTTACAAACAAAGCTCCGACGGTTTTTACATCTGCGATAAATGGTTATTTTTAAATCAATAAAATAGAATGAAACTGTTTTCCGACACGCGTGAAGCATCATTAAAACACATTTGAATAAGCGTGTCGTTTATAGCCGGCGGTTTACACCCAGCTATTGTGTTTCATCTGCCGTATAATACAAATTCTCTATTCTCCAGCACGCTTGTATTCGAACCTCGTGCCCTTCTGGATGCCATGGGTACAGAATACATTAGGTGGGCAATGTCAGGACAAATAGTTTTAAGTAGGACAAAGCACGAAGAAACGAATTTTGGTTTCCAAGAAAGTTTAGAAATGACTTTCAAGTTACGAATAATCTGACAATATTAATTTGAATTCGCCCAACTACCGTCATAATAGCGGAAAATAAAGCACGCAAAATGATGGAAGAATTGGCAGGGGAATAAACCCACGACACCTGGGTTAGAACTCGACGCTTTGGACCCCTCGATCATCAAACAGGTCTCATAAATGAGATAATATCGTGAAATACAGAAATTCCTCTTACGAAAAGACTTCGGTATCTAACCCTTTGTAGCTGAAGGTAAAAAACACGTTTCACCCGAAGGGGGTCAATGGGATCCCCTGTTTATAACGCGGAGCGATCGTGTCTCGTAATATGTTTTTAAAAATAAGAAGTTGCTTGAAATGGTTTTACCCTTGTTAAGCGACCAGATCTGAATAGTCAGGTACTTCACCATTTCCTTCCCCTCCCCCCTATCTTCAGCCTCAAAACATACCCCGATTGAGGATGCAATCGTCTCACTGACTCCTGACGGCTGTGAGCGGTTGTCAGCAGTTTGAGCAGTCTTGTGCGGTATTCACATTTTTTTTATCCGGAAGGTATCTCATGTAAAAAAAACTATTTCGATATCACACAAAACTCTCGTTTGGGGGATATGTATTACTCCCTCCAGTGTTGGAAGATTAAAAATCTAAATTATCTCAAAACCCTGCAACTTTGCTCGGAAGAAAATTGTTTGTCACGCCGAATAAAGGGGACAGCAGATATATAGGCTGTGAAAGAGAAGATAGGGCCTGCAACGGACTGAAGCCACCGTATTAGCGCAAGATAAGGACGCCTGGATGCACTTGGGAAAAGGGTATAAAAAAGATGCTGACATAAAAAACTGGGTGTTTCAAATCACTATACATTTCTATTACACCCAAGTGCGTCGTGTGTTTTCCATATCACAGGCATTTGGACTTAAAAATACAAAATGAGATCCATAAACCCATTTTACTTCTCACGCACACATTAAGAAAACAGTAAAATATTACATACGGTCGCGGAGAATACTCGATTCCTACAATTAAGTTTCGTAAATGGAGGAAGCACGGAATTATAATGACCGGTCAGTGGCTGTATTGGCACCGCGTTTAGGTCCCACCAGGTGTCGTGTTTTCAATTCCAGTGTGGCGGTAGCAGGAGATTTTCAATGATGTCAAGTTATTTGCAACCCGGAAATGTTTGAATTTCGTCAAAAAACTCTTACGGTTTGAAAAATAAAACTGGTTCCTAACTTGAAGTTAGGGCAGAAACGTAATTTGTATTTGGCATTTACATATGTTTGGCGGGGTTTAAAAATCTGGAATAAAATCATAAAATATATTTCCCTTGAATCCACATGACCATATAAATTGAAAAATACGTGACCTTTTCTAATATTCTAATCAGTGAAGATATCCTCCGGTAGAAGTGTGTGTTGGCGTTTCGATATGCCCGAATTGCTCAATTTTTCCGTACTCCTGGTGAAATTTATTTAATAATTTATCCAAATTTCAAAATCCTTTCTTTTTTTAACATTTGCTCCATACAGGAGGCTCTGAGGAAAATAATTTTAATCGGGGCCTATGTCATCTTAGGAGATGCTGTGTGGAGGGTCTTTTTAAGGAAAGGAAGGAGAGGAAGTTCTAAGAAAAAGATATGAGGGGTGGTAGGAATCTGGGGGTCAGTGTATTCAAGAGTGACGGACCTATGAATCAATTCCTCAAAAAATCAAAAGGTCTTCCTCACCCGATCAGGCCCGCCACGCAATAGGTGGGCAAACGCAGACGCCGCCAAGGCCCTGACAAACCTCACCCCATGAATCCGGGCACCAAACGTAACCATGCGAACTACTCGCGGTGACCTATGGCAGAGGTGTTGGTAATACAGTAAATGGTTCCCGGGGCGGCGGTACCCGTACCCGCCATCCAAATTAATAATTCTCTTGAACAGAAAATCAGTTTTATAGACCTGACTGGGGCCAGGTATTCGAAAGGTCAAATGCAAATTGACGCTATCAGTTTTGTCTTCAAATCGTTATAATTCAAACTAGTAGGGATTTTCTATTCGGTGCATGCAAATATACAATGTCAATACATTTCATAGCTTGAAGGCTAAAATAAATTTACGTCGAGTCGGAAGTAAGCAATAATTCGTTTTCACGGCTTGTTCCAATTCGATCAAAATTTAGCGCGAAGAAGAATGACTGTGCGAAATTGAATTGGCAACGGAACGCCAATGACCTTGGGTGATATTACGTGCGGGGAATAGAAAGCCACGCTTACGGAGCTACTTGCGTATTCCGCGACGGGTACTTTGCCTATCCGTTACTATAATTTTTGAATCGAAAATAAATTGACATTTCGCGTATTTTAGCAGTAACAATTTAATCAATAAACAAGACCGACAAAATTTAGATTCAAACTAAAAACTTACCTTTTTAGGCTCTTATACACTTAAATTCAATATAACAACCTGAAAGTATCATTCTTGTTTTGCCTATAATTTATTTTTATTTTATTTATTTATTAATTTTCAACGCCCTGATGGGCTTTTACATGACAAGTTTATGATACAGAGACAGTTTTTTTTTTTTTTAATAAAAAAGATAAACTATAAAAACATAACAAGTAAACATCATATGAAAGGTAGGTATACAGATAAATTTAAGGAAAGATAGTGCATTACAATAAAAGAGAAAGTATCTTAGTTGTGAATGGCATAGAAAATAAATTAGTTGGTATGTTAGTAAATACAAAATTTACAGGTGACTTATTAAATGTTATAAATAATACATGACAAAATGCAAGATACATAAAAAGAAAACGTTAACAAGTTTTTACAGAGAGATAGAAATACACAAATATACGCAATAGACCCTACGTGATGCTCCTTAGATATCAACATATTCTACATAAAAATATTGTTCAGATATTTCTTGAATAACGGTAAACTTGTATTAAATACATCGATATTTGAGGTATATTTGTTCCCTAGTGTGTGTAGTCGAGAAATTGATGCGTGTGTGTGGTAGTTAGTTAGAGAATTATTGTTGCAGAATAATGTGTTTTGCCTTGTCGCTCGAGTTGGTACCTTAAAGTCAATGAGATGCAGGAGTTCGCAACAATCTAATTCGGAGTGAATAATTTTAAACAAAAAAGTTAGGTCGTTTATTTTTCTTCTGTTTTCTAAGGAATGCAATTTAAGTGTATTTAGTAAAGATGTGTAGTTAATGTGTTGAATAGGTATGTGTAACTTGAAGTTAATAAATCTTAAAAATTTGTGCTGCACTCTTTCGATATTTCTTATATGAATTTGATAATATGGGGACCAAACTGTGGAATTGTATTCCAGCAAGCTGCGTACGAGTGACAAATATACGATTTTTATAACTTCCAGCGAATCGAAGTCTTTGATTGTTCTGATTATAAATCCTAGTGTTTTCATGCCTTTGTTAGTTATTTGTTGTATGTGATTTATAAAATTTAATTGCGAATCAAACACAACTCCAAGATCCCTAATTTCTTTGACTTTTTCTAAGATTTTATTATCTATTGTGTATTTGAAAGATAGTGGGGTCTTTGTTCGACAAAATGTTAGTGTCTTACATTTATCGATATTGAGGAATAAGTTGTTTGCGACACACCAATTTTGTAATTTGACGATGTTTGACTGTAGGATTAGGCAGTCACCTATATTAGATATTTCTTTGTATAATTTGATGTCATCGGCAAAAAGCAGAACTTCTACATCGTCGAAACAACTTATGATATCATTTATGAATATTAAGAAAAGGATGGGGCCGAGATGACTCCCTTGTGGTAGACCACTAGTTGCATGTAACAACTTAGATTTAGAATGTTTAATTTTAACAAATAAGATTCTGTTAGACAAATAACTTGAGAACCAGTTTAACAACTTGCCTCTCAGTCCCAAGGCATACAGTTTACTAAGTAATAATTTATGTGACACTTTGTCGAAAGCTTTTGAAAAATCTGTGTAGATACTGTCAACTTGTTTTTTTTTTGTAAAAGATTCTGTAATATAGTTATGGTAAAGTAACAGGTTAGTAGCAGTTGACCTACCAGAAACGAATCCGTGTTGGTTTTTATCAATTACTTTTAATATTGATGGATAAATTAAATCGAGAACAAGGGATTCAAAGATTTTCGGGAGTGCTGATTGTATGCATATAGGACGGTAGTTTTTAATGTCTGTGTCGTCACCTTTTTTGAAAATCGGGGTAATATAACTAGATTTCCAACGGGTTGGAAAATGTCCAGAAGAAAGTAGGTGGTTAAATAGTGCGGTGAGTGGACCTGATATTGCAGATGCGCATTGTTTGAAAAATATTGGTGGGATGTTATCTGGGCCTGCAGATTTGTTAGGGTCAAGTGAAATGATTTTATTTAAGCATGATTCCTGTGTTATGAGGCAATTATGTAGATGTATTGTGTTTTGATATGTGTATGATGGTACGTTGTTATCTGGTATTTCACCTTCGTATACACTTTGGAAATGATCCGCAAACAAATTAACAATATCAAAGGTACTATTGGCTATTTTGCCATCATAATGCATTGTGGGGGGGTAGTCTGTACTTTCATTGTTTAATTTTTTAACAAAATTCCAAAGATTCTTTGTTCCTAGCGCAGTTTTCTCAACGGAGGTGATGTGTGCTTTATAGCACAGTTTCGATAGTGTTTTACATTTCTTTCTTGTTTCTGAGAAGTTTGAGTAGTCGTTGATTTGGTGAGTCAGTTTAAAAATTTTATGTAGCTGTTTTTTTTGTTTAAGTAAGAGTATAAGATCTGTGGAGAACCAAATTGGATATGTTCTGTGTTTTGGTGTATACGAGGGGACATAAGATTTTATATTTTCAGAAAATGTTTCATAGAGTTTTTCTAGTATTTGTTCGGTATCACTGTTAGTGGTCAAGAAAGTCCAATCTGTATTAGTGAGTTGGTAGTTAATAGACTCGTAATCAGCGTTTTTGAAGTTGAGTGTTGATTGTTTCAGTGGTGGATTATTCGTGTACATATTTACTATAATGTGTAAGGGGGGATGATAATTATCCACCGGAACGAGCTGATCGTCTGACATTTCAACACACAGTTTAGAGCTGTTTGAAAGGGCAAGATCTAGAAAGCGATCACATACATTAGGTACAAAATTATGTTGATGCAAATTTAAATAGTTTATCGTATCTATCACTTCACGTGCTGGGTCGTTAGAACTTTCGTTAGTAATATAACCATTGTCACTAGAGTTCCATTTCAAATTGGGAAGATTATAATCGCCGACAATAATTATTTTCGATGTAGGATTTTTTGACATAAGAAATTCGATGTCTTCGCAATGTTTCTTGTAGGTTTGGATGTCGGAGTTTGGTGGTATGTATACAGTTCCAATGATGATTTTTTCCATGGGAGTGACAATTTGTACAAATAATTGCTCCAATGAGGTATTTTGCGTTTTTAGTTTTTTCACTGAAATATTTTCCCTGATTGCAATCAAAACTCCGCCTCCTCTGGATTTGGTACTTGATTTAGGGTTTCTGTCACACCGAAATATCTTGTGGTTTGTGAAACCAAGTTCAGGAGATTTTATTTCTGGAACGAGCCATGTTTCAGTAAGGATAAATATATCATGTCCGTGTAAAGGTACCGTTACTTTAAGGTCATGTAGTTTTGTACGAAGTCCTCGTGTATTTTGATAATAAATTTTGATTTTATCAGGGCATTTGGTCCGGTATTTTCGATTAGTTAGGCCATATCCAATGGTGGATTTTAGTTTTTTGAGACATTTACTATTGCTGGTTTATTATTTATAAATTTTATAGTTAGTCCGACTTCGCCTTCCAGGGTACGGTTTGCCAGGGTTTGTCTAAGATCATTTAGGTATTGCCTTTGTAGAGGGGTTTGGTCGGAATAGATTTTGCAATCGGTGTGTGTTAGCGCTATATTTTTTCTACGCAATACATTTAATACTGTCAATGGGTCGTTAAGGATGACTTTCATTGGCCTTATTTTATTTGGTTTAACTACGCCAATGCGGAAGATGTTGACAGAGTTTTCAACGAGCGTGGAATCGATTTTGTTGAGAATTTTTAAAACTTCCACTTTGTCCTGTTTGATTCGGTCCAATTGATTCGCCATGACGCTTTCGGGCACATTTGTGATAATTAAATTTTTGGCTCTCACCTTTCTTTCTTCCAACTCGTCGGCTGCTTCGCACATTTGGGCTATTTGTGTCCCATTTGACAGGGACTGGGGCGGAGGCTGGAGCGGCTGGTTTTCTGAGATGCGTTGGTATGTCTTCAGTTCACCTTCTAAAAATCCCGTTTTAGCTGCAACAAGGCTTATATTGCCCAGTAGTTCGGAGAGTTTTGGCGATAATTTCCCCATTTGTTCTTTGGTGAACTTGTTGCTTGGATCCATTATAGTAGTATGTAAAGAGTTAATAATGTTTAATACATAATATATCCTTATCACTCTTTTCTTATTGGATTAACATTATTCGAAGCCTTACAATTCAATCTATCTCTTTACCGAGGGACGAATCCCGTTTAGAAGGATAAATATTCTAATCAAATAAAAAATATTTTACTTTTGAATGTAGCTATAACTTTGTATTTATCCATTATAGATAAATGAAACAATTTAACTTTGTTTGAACCACTTTTATATTTGAGTAAATCCGACCGGTTTCAGGACGAACGTTCCTTCTTCAGGACAAATGTATACTGATTTGACAGTTTTGAAATATGGATGGGAACAATGTATTATTATGGTAGGGGTGGAGCTGTTGCTAGGTATTAAATAAGAATGGGTGGGTAGGGGAACATATCCACGATTGGGCTATAGGACAATATTTTTTGTTTGTTGATAATAGATTCATTATTTTTAAGGGGTTTTTTATTTCCAATGCTTCTAAGTTATCTAAACGTTTTCCTTTATGATTAATATGAAGAATATTTATCCCCGTATTTTTTTCAAAACTATGGTTATTTTCAATGATATGGTTAGCGAACTCAGAAAAATTATTATTATTAAAACACCTTAAATGTTCTTTGATTCTAATTTCAAAATTACGAATTCTAATTTCAAAATTACGAGTTGTTTTTCCAATATAAAATGAGGGACAATCATTACATTTGGGTTTATATATTCCGAAATTAGTCAATTTATGGTCTTTATCTTTAGCATTTCTCAAAAAATTACCGATATTTTTTCTTGTATAAAAAGCTGGTTTAATATTAGAAGGGAGATTTTTGCAACATTGAACTGAAAAATTATCAATATTTTGTTTTTGTTTTCGCAAACACGTTGATTACAGAAGACATTATACAGACATTATTAAGGGACGTAGTTTACTTACTTTATCCAGTGATTCCTGACATTATTTGGAGTAAAAAATGCTAATGAAATTTTAGTCTCCGGTCACTTTCTCGACGACTTTTTTTTCAATTTTTTTTTTCTTCGAAATCAAACAAAAAAAAAAATCTTTCGCATGTCGTCACTGGTCACTCCACCGAGTAACCGCCCAACCTCTTATCCCGCATCCACATATCCTTCTACTATTGTTTTATGTTTTCGTAGAAAAAAATACAAGCGTGCCGTTCAAACGAGGTAGAAGTGATCCTTCAGAAAACTAAAGTAGACAAGAGTGGGAGGGTACGAAGCACCGCACAAAGAGGAGACCGATTATACTATCTCATTCTCTCGCAGGCTAAATCCTATACATGTGTGTGCTGGTCTCTTTTTAGTGTCGCTATTTTTCGTTTCATCGAGTTTTAAATCACAACGGTGCTAAAGAAGTTTTCACTTCAAAAATCTGTAGAAACTCGAGCAAAGCCGGTTAGTAACTAATAAAACTTCCAAAGTGAATGAAGGTAGGTACTTACCAAAAGCGAGTTTTTTATTGTTCTAACAATAAGTAACTAAATTAGGCCAGATTTGTATTTCGCGTGCAAGAATTTTTAGAAACACGTTATCGATCACACGTTCATATTTCGTAAAAAAGTTGCAATAGAATAATTGAATACCTTTTAATAGTGTCCGACCGAAACTAGTTTTTACGGCCGAAACCGAAACCGAAACTGAGTTTCGGCTTCGGTCTCAGGTTCGGCCGAAACCTAAACTTCCATATAAGGTCATGTTTTCGTGGAAAAAAATAGTCAATCTTTATCAATCAGCCTTTATTTTTAAATCATATATTAATCAGTCAGTCTCTGATATTTGAACTAAAAATAAACATAACATAATTAACACTCCTTATTTCAAATAATATTCAAAAAAAGAAATAGTAGGTATTACCTATTTGAACATTTTTTTATTTTTTTTTCTATTTTTTTTATATTTAATTAACGCCCTAGTGGGCTTTTACAAGAAAAGAAGCAAATATATAATTAACAATATAATTTACGTGTATTACATAAACAATAAAACAGAATAAATATGATTGCAATCGACTCGTTAGGTAAAGAATATTACAACATAAAAAAGAAATGAAATGAAATAGTACAAGTTGTGCTTACAAAAAACTAAGACAATTCAGCTTTTAAATATTTATACATATTATTAACAATAATAATAAGACCTGACATAGAACAAATAACATTACCTTTTATTTTAACGAATAACATAAAATAAAAGGTACAAAACAAAATTACTTTTTTAAACCTAATTTGTTTAGTTACACTAAACAAAAAATACTCTTAAAATAAATAATCATCTTTAGAACAAAATAATTTGGGAGGCGGGAATGGGTACCGCCGCCCCGGGAATCTTTATTGGATAACCAACACCTCTGCCATAGGTCGCCCCAAGTGGTTCGCTACGTTTGGTGATTTAGCAGATTCGTGGGATGAGGCTTGTCTAGGTCTATGTCTTGAAGGTGGATGACCAGGACACACTGAACCCCAGATTCCTACACACCTCGTTTCCTTCCCAGAACTCTCCTCTCCTTCCTTTCCATAAAAAAACCCTCCACATAGCACACAGCACACAGCATCCCCAAAGATGACATAGGCCTTCAGGGAAATTATTTTCCTCGGGGCCTATTATAAACTAAATCATTTCAATAGTGAAAAAAGCTGAAGATGAAGCCATACTAAATAACTCAAAATCATATGTTCTTGTTTTGAAAATTTGATTGCTTAGAAGTATTATAGATGCTCCAATTAAATACTGCGTGTAGAACATATCTTGGCCCTTAAAAACATCGGTCAGTTTTTTAATAAATCTTTTAATAAGCCTAGAAAAAAATTAAGTATAAGGTCTATAAAAAACACTTTCAAGTCCAAACTCTCCTATTTATAAACCCCTTTTCGGGTATGGTTTTATTGTTTAATGTGGCAAATTCAGAACTTTTTTTTAATAATCGCAAAAAAATTATATTTACGCCCGAAGTTCACAAAATAAAATAAAATATGCATTTTTGCGTTGTTATTTTCAAAGTGAACTCTATGCCGTCCACCGAAGAGCTACATAACTTGTCACGCCCGTTTTTTTTTATCAGTTCGCCCCCGGACGGAGCGGGAGACGATCGTTAGGCTTCGCGTCGCTTTGTTCCGTAAAATAAATTTTAAAATTCTGTTTTATTACAATAAACAATGCGTAAAAAAAGAGTTAATGTTTTTTACAGGCCTTTACGAAATCAACCTGTAAAAAAAAGTCTCAAATACCTTTTCCCTCAAGTATTTTTAAACTCCTCCCATAAAAGGCCGTGAATTCCGATTTAGACTTTTTCCTGGACTATTGGATCGCCGTATAAACAACACCTCAAATTTCACAAAAAAAACCAAACTATCGCAAAGTTCGCGAAGCGAACTCAAACAAGTGAATCAAGTCCTGACACGAATATGAGCGCGGACACAGCAAAATGACGCTTCGGCCCTCCGTTCATGGAGATACTTATAGGCTAATCGATACCCCCGGTTGATTTTGCTGAAGTGGAAAAAATGCGTGTTTACCAGAATCACTTTACCAGAATATGTAAGAAAGGATTTAGTGGAGAAAGCATGAATTGGTGTTGGAAAAAAGTCATTCGACATTGCTTGACATCGTGTTAACTCCACGGCTGCACGTGAAAAATGATCAAGTTCAGTATATTTCGGGTAGCGCCGTGTACGGAGAACAGCATTAAAAAATAGTATATCAGCAGGGTACTTGTGGTTGCGTCACAATTACGTAGTTTTAAAGTATCTCCATGAATGGAGGGCCGCGTGGCTCGCAGTTCAGTTCACCGAACAAGTCCGATCGCAGAACGAAACCTCCCAAAGTCAGTTTCGGTTTCGGCCGTAGTTTCGGCTGGATGGCGGCCGAAACCGAAACTAAGCCGAAACTCGTTTTTTGGCCGAAACTAGGCCGAAACCGAAACTGAAAGTTCGGTCGGACACTACCTTTGAACGCACAGTTCAATATGATATATCGTTTGTCAGAATTTAATTTTTTATAGCTCAATTAATTTTCAGTGCGAAGTGTCATTGTTCTGCGTGGAATTAATTAGTGAATTAAGGAGCAAATGAATGAATTAGGGCTTTGAGATCCGCGCGAGCCAAGTGGTGTATATACCTACTGAGTAAAACAGAATCCGGTCACATAGTTTGTTGAATGAAAGAACGCGAGTGGCATTCTGATTACACAGTCCACAATGGGTTAAATCAGTGGCGGAGCAATTGATTGGGCGAATTGGGCAGATGCCAAAGGGCTTACAAGTTAGGAAGTTTCTGGTGGATACTGTTCTATTCCACGGACCAAAATTAAGTTTTAGGTTATATGTTTTCAATTGTATTGAGTAACATTGCTGGAAACCATATCCTGGTAATGTTTTTAACGACACTGTGACCGTGATATATTATATAGCTGGGAAATGTAAGGCGTGTTAACAGCATGAACAAACACGATCTGACCTTGGGCAACTAATGCCCATAACGATGATGTTCTTTATCAAAGTGAATTTACTTACTTAACAAAGATTTCATCAAAACCAATTTATAAACACGGGTTGTTTAAAAAAATTGACAGATTCTTCAAATATTTGAAGTTAATATTCACGTTCTGTGTAAGTTCTATTCAAGTTCTGTGATTATTTCAGTTTCATGAAGTAACTGGCCTACAATGATATAATAACAGCACTTAAAAGAACTAAAATATAACGTTAAAATTATTTCCAAATATTTGAATCCATCAAAATTTTCAACCCGTCCTATGTCTGCATTTCCAAATGGTACAAATTGAGCTGGTCTTTTAAATAAAGATTGTCTTTCATTTAAAATGTTACATTAAGTTGTTATTTGTATTTTTCTTATAAACTGATTATGTTGTAAAATGGTACGATGCTGAACGTATTTTATTTTAAACGTAGTCTGGTGTTTTTATTTGTGTTTCTGCTATAAACTGCGCCTGCTCTTAGCACAGGACTTCTAGTTCTAGTGAGGCAGGCATACATAGCACATCACCAATTGTATTAGAATTATAAAGAAGAATAATAAAAATAAAAATCAGAGTGTGCAATTCTCAAGAAAACTAAAACTAAAGTATTCAAGAGTGGGGAGGCTATGAAGCACCGCACAAAGAGGAGACCGATTATTCTATCTCATTCTCTCGCAGGCTAAGCCCTATAGATGTGTGTGAATATGTGTTTATCTCTTTACGTTTCATCGAATTTCAAATCGCAACGGTGCTGAAGAAGTTTTCACTTCAATAAATCATTTATCAATCGACCGTGCTAGATACCCTGGGGCAACAAATGCCGTTCTTGTGTCAAAGTGAATTTGTCTACTTGCAGCAACTAAAACGAACTCTCTTTGTCTAATCCTCAAAATAAATATTTTGATTGATATAATATATATTGCGATAGGTGAGGGGTTTATTATTTTAACTTTATAGGCAACAGTGATTCAAATTAATTTCCAATAAAATTTTATGAAGAAAAATGGATAACGTCGACATTTTTGAGCTTTTCGGGGTTCGGGAGTTTGTCGCTCCGCCACTAGGTTCAACGCGCAGCCAAGTCGCTACTCCCATAACTGTCAATACAATTGTTCAATTTCATTTCAAGAATTAACCAGGTGTTGCCAATCCTATACCGTCATTGAATCAGGTGTTTAAAATGTGTCGCCTATCCCGTACGGTAATTGAATCAGGGGTTTAACATCGTAAAAAGAAATTCCATTTCAAAAACTATTACGAAAACATTGGAAAACAATATACCTTGGAAATTTAAACTGCACAAGAATCCCAAATGAGCTAAGTCAGTGATATTATGGCACCCCCAATTCGGAGTACGTGGGGAGTGGAAGATACTCCCAGTTTCGCCTTGGTTTAAGACCACCATTCAGAATTAAAAAGTTGTTTGAAATGGCTTTAGCCGTCTTTGTTGACCAGATCTGAAGAGCCAGGTACTTTCCCACCTTTCTCCTCCAAATCTCCTCACCTACCTTCAGCCGCTCAGCATACACCAATTAGGGTTGCAATATTCACACAAACGGGTACAGTTGTGTGGTATTCACATTTTAAAAAATAGGTTTGAAGTACCTTGGTGTTCAAATCTAGACCCTAAATACGGCTTAAGTAAAAAAATAATTTTAAGATAGTTTTGGATTTTGTATCTACCACTCAGCTTGCATTGGTACACGTCGCCTGATCAATTCCTCGACTGGCCAAGTCTTTCCACTTACTGTGGGTGGTAGTAGGAGATATTCAAATATCGTCAGGTTATTCGTAACCCGGGAATTTTTGTCTTTCTATAAATAAAAATAATAAACAGCTACCTACTCGAGAAACATGGATAAGTTTATGTCTTCGAATAAGTCAAGTTCGGGTACCTAACACAATTTATTTACGGAGAAAATTTAGTATGGTTTTTTTATTGCTTTGTTAAGTATACAAATAGCACAGAACAAATTCACATGAATTGGCAGCGAAACCGAACAGATGTGTGGTGTTTGGGCGAGGTGTAAGAGACACCGCGAGTCAAGGTTTTATAGCTCCGTATCAAATGTCCTCCCGTATTTTTTTGTGAAAAACCACGGAATGGTTTTTTTGTAGATACACAATATATTTAAAAATAAGTTGGTAAAATACACTTTTAATTTTTATATTCTTAACGCCGACCGGGTTTAGCTACAACCGTAGTTTCTTTAAGGCAGTTTAATACGAGTATTCTACTAATTTCTAAAATCTACAAGTTTAGTAAAATGTAATGTGTTAAAAGTATAGATACTATGCTTTCACAGTGGTTTGAAAAAATGGGCTGAGCTCCAGTGGAGAAGGTAAAGGTAGGGATAGGTGGAGGATTGAGAAGAGAGTGATCTTTGTCAATAGGTCAATATACGGACTTTAATTTATATTTTTATTAAACATGTGGTTCGCTTCAATGAGATGGTTAGCAAATTCGGAGAAGCCATTATTAAATAAACATCTTTAGGTGTTCTTTGACATTTTTTTTTTTACATTAACTCCACACAGGAGGCCCTGAGGAAAATAACTTCCCTCAGGGCCTATGTCATCTTTGAAGATGCTGTGTGGAGGGTCTTTTTGAGGAAAGGAAGGAGTGAACACGGGTCTTGAAGAGACCCATATTGTAGGAGGGAGGAAACACAGAAGCCGGCAAATCGTTCCACAGCCGAGCCGTTGAACTCAAGAACGAGTCATAGAAACGACCTGTTCTCAAATAAATGGGTATTATTATATAGGCGTCACTTCACAACATGCGAACGAAAGAAGGATCAGACTGGATAACTTAGAAGCACACTTAATCACACTTTTCTTACTGAATTAAAATTACTCGATTCCTTACACATCAATCTGTCTCTTGACGAATCACATTTAGAAAGATCAAATCCTTATAGGTACTACTGCACCACCCACCTTCACATGTTGCTTTTACTTTCCAAAACACACTCATCAAAGAATACATTACATATTTATATTAAAATATTTTTCAGGATTAAATAACATGTGTTCCAATTATGTCCTCTGCGTGCGAACTCTATCTAAATTTATTTAAATGGACAATATACAGTGTTAATTTCAAGCGACCTCCCAGGTAAGTATGGTCCTGTTTTCATTAAATTTTAGGCAGAATCGCGTTCATTGGTCAAAATATTGTATATATATTTTCGTATCGGTGATCAATGAAGCGGTGTATACAATTTTTAGCCATAAGTTGTTTATAATTGTTTGCCTAGCTTGCAGTTTTTTAGATTTTAGAAATGTGTTATAAGTTTGTACAGCGCCCTTGAGGTGATTTTTCACAAAACCGGCGATATATAAATCATCCAAATATTATTATTATTATTATTAAGCAATGTTCGCTCATTCGCTCAACAATTCTGGTTCATCGCTCCTAAAATATATAATGCTCTGAGTACTGACATAAAGTCAAGTAATTCTAATTCTCTTTTTATAACACGTGTACAACATTGGATTTTTGAAAGGAGACGAACGTACTTTAAAGAATTCATGAGTTCTTAACACTACATTTTATTTATTAATTTTTGCATTTCAAAATTTTAATTTCCATTTTTATTTCTACTTTTCTTTAAAATGTTGTTATTTTTTTCTCTTAGTTTTTCATTAATTTTTATTTATGTTTTAATTTTGATTTATATACTTATATGTTTTAATTTATATAGAATACTTGAGTTCTTAACATTTAATCTTTATTATTAATTTTTGTATTTCAAAATTTGAATTTTCATTTTTATTTCTACTTTTCTTTAAAATATGTTCTTTTTTTTCTGTTTACTTTTAAGTATTTCTTAATTTTTTTTGGAATGTTTAATCATCTGTTTTAATTAAATCGTATTTAAAATATTAAATGTACGACTACCACAACACGTGCATTAGCCTAGTGTGGTAGCAAAAAAACAAATATCTGTTACTAATAAAAAAATTAAAACGCAGCACAACACCGACAGTCATGGAGGCAGGCTCTGCTGGAGGCCAAGACCCGACCTGGGTTGTAGAGCCACAGATGATGATGATGAATAAAAAAATTTATGAAATAAATAAAAAATAAAATAAATAAAATTAGTTACGGAAGGCCAATAACGTTAATGGCAAAGTCAACATCAGCCAAATAAAAATAAGTAAAATTCTGAAGCTTAGGTTATTCTCTAATGACAAGAGCTCTCTCTTCCAAATCCTCCACCTACCCCTACTCCTTCTTCACTGGAGCTCAGCCCATTTTGTAGATTTTTAGTAGACTATTTATTGTACTGCCCTGAAGAAGCTACGGCTGTAACGAAATCCGGTCGGAGTTAATTATTTACAAAAATAAAAGGGGTGTTTACTGAGTTATTTTAAACTAGCTGGTTCCCGGCATGCGTTGCTAAGCCCCCGTCCCGCGAACCCCCCTCCCGAGTTCCCCCCCCCCCCAAGTTCCCCACCCCTTTCGGGGCCCCCAACCCCTCCCGCATTACGTACATTTATTCCCGGTACATTCAGTTTTCAAACAGCACGCGTACCGCCAATTGCAATTGATTGTACAAATTTCATAATGCCAGAGCTCGTACATGTTATTCGGATGTATGAGCTATATTATTGTAAAGTTTCATTAAAATCCATTCAGTAGTTTTTGCGTGAAAGAGTAACAAACACACACATCCATACAAACTTTCGCGTTTAAAATATTAGTAGGACTAGCGAGTACCCAGCACGCGTTGCAATGCTACTCAAAGAAAGTGTTCACCCTCCCGCGTTCCCTCCCTGCCGCTAAACTATATGAAATACACTCCTTTTTTTCAAACAACTCGGGCGCCACCTGCAGTAAATTTTGAATACGAATCTCATAACGCAGAGTAAATATAGAAACCTTCGCGGGCGTGCGCACGAATAGTATAGGAAATAATTTCATAACGCCAGAGCTCACTACTATATATAGAAACCATCGCGGACATGCGCACAACAAATCACCAAAGGTTCACCGCAATCGGATTAATGGTTTAGGAACGTAAAAGGAACAAACAAAGAAACATTCATTTTTATATATTACTGGCAGACCCGGCCACACGTTACTGTGGCTAACGAAACACACCGCCATTACCCAACCTTTATAAAATCCACTCCACCCGCTTGCCAGCTGCCCGCTGCGAATTTCTCGGCTTTTCTCTACTATAATAAGCATGTATTATACATATAAACCTTCCTCTTGAATCACTCTATCTATTGGTGAAAACCGCATGAAAATCCGTTTCGTACTTTAAAAGATCTATGCGCACATATATTTTGAGCGACTTCATTTTGTACTATGCAATGAAGCTCATAATATCACATCACAAAGTATGTGCTTCATACGAAGAAATAAATTTTATTCGTTTACGGAATTTTAATTTTACAGTAGATGTATGTACAAAGTCATCGTCATCAATTAAATTCTTAACCAGCAACCAGCAGTATCAAGATCATCTTTGTAATTGGATTTTAATTCACCAACTGCACTTTTTTACAAAACAAGTTTAAAAAAATACTATAACACCAAGCAAAACACTAAAACATTTCTCTATTTTTAATCTCTCCTTTTATTTTGTACTTCTTTCTACATTGTCCAATTATTCTCCTTTCTCATCTGTATTTTCTCTTTCCCCTTTCTCATTTCCTTTTATTTCTCTCACTTTATTATCCCGCTAGAATAATTTTCTCTGTTATTCTTTCTCTTGCCCCAAACTCGGATCTTTATTTTCCCTTTACTGCTGCATTCCTTGCCATCTCGTTAAAATGTCTTCAAATACGACGGGCATAATTGAGATATCTGTCTTAGCACACACTCCTTGCTTCATTCACGTTCACACACCGTCTCGTAGAAATCATTAAATTAATTTTCGTATTAATTTAGTGACAATTTTCTTTCCATCTTATAATCGGTAAGAACGGTGACAAATGTTTTATTTTTTTATTATAATTTTTATTCACAAAATATGGAACGTACCCATACTACGTGACAACGTGACCAACTTTTGCAATTTTTAACCCCCCCCCCCGGTGACCAAAAACCTAAGCAACCCGCCGCTCATTTGTATGGAGCGTGACATTTTGAAGACCCCCCCCCTAAACGTGTCACGTAGTATGGGTACGTTCCCTAACTTTTGTACAGTGTTTTTTACAGGTTTTTTGACTACCACACCAGGCAGGCACATGCCCGTAATATGGTAGTCGAAATATGTATACATAAATGTTAGTTTATTAATTATATAATTGTTAGTTTTCGTTATTTGTTTTTGGGGTGTTATGCCGTGTTGCGCTACCTCCTTCTTTAGCCAACGTTTCGGACATCGTTGCAGTGTCCATCATCAGGGCAGATAAGGCAGATCCGGTAGATGTCACATCTAGATAGGTAGATGTCAGATCTAGATAGGTAGATGTCAGATCTAGGTAGATGTGACATCTACCGGATATGCCGGATCACATCTAGATAGGTAGATGTCAGATCTAGATAGGTAGATGTCAGATCTAGGTAGATGTGACATCTACCGGATCTGCCGGATCTGCCCTGATGATGGACACTGCAACGATGTCCGAAACGTTGGCTAAAGAAGGAGGTAGCGCAACACGGCATAACACCCCAAAAACAAATAACGAAAATGCTTTTGGCCGTGAAAATCTTAAAATTTATCCAATTGATAATTTGTTAAAAATTTATTTATTTACTGATTTTCAACGCCCTGATGGGCTTTTACGTGATTAGTATGTGATACAGAGACGCAGTTTTTAAATAAAAAAGCGAAACTTAAAGAAATTAATATTATGTAAACTATTTTATTCAGAACAATTTTGAAAAATCACGAAAAGTGATAATAGGTTATTAAAATTATGGTAAGATCGACAATATTGCCTGTTAGATAAAAAGCGCAGAAAAATCACGAAATCAAACACCATTATTAACCGTAATCAATTTAAAGAAAAGAAAAACATATTTAAAAATTGAATTATCGTAAAACAAAATTTACAATATTATATCTATATATTACATCACTCGTCTGAATTCTAGACACGTGGATTCCAATTTCTGAAAAGGCGATGATAATGTATCAATTCGGAAGGCGGGTGCAGGTCACCTCAAGAGGTTCGCTACGTTTGGTCACTTAGCAGAGGTGTCCGGGTTCATGGGGTGAGGTTTGTCTATGTATTGCGTGGCGGCCGGATCGGGAGATTGTTTGAGGGAGACCTCACGTAGTCTCGACTCGTCACTTGCACTGCAGTAGAACGGATGGATCATAATTCAGTCACTCCTGGTCACTTTGACCCCCAGATTCCTACCCACCCCTCATACCTTTTTCCTTCCCAGAACTTCATCTCTTTCCTTTTCTCAAAAGACCTTCCACACAGCATCCCCAAATATGATTTAGGCCCTGAGGGATATTTTTCTTCACGACTCACAACTAACGTAAAAAAAAAAAAAAATTGTTAAAATATTTTATTATAGGTAGGTACTGAAAAGCTTGACTGAATTCCAGAATCTTATCAGTTCTAATTTTGAAAACAGTATTTTTGATGATGATAATATTGCTGACCAAACTTCTATAAGATTACGAACGTAATAGCGTGGATTAATATTTATCACCATCCGTATCATAATCCATCACGGTGGATAGTGATCCATCAATACGGATTGGAGTTCCACGATAGACGTTGAATATTTATCACGATCGGAATCACGATCCGTATTGATAGAATACGGATCCGAGTTCTAACCTAGAGGTTGAACATTTATCTCGTCAGAATTGTGGCGTTTTTCGTTTTTCATACAGTGACTACCTACGTATACTATATGGGGAGAAAAAATAAGCAGTAAACACGCAGTTAAAAAAAGAAAACGAAGAACAACAACAGAGAGAGAAGTACACACATTGGAATTTGTTAGACGAAATTCGACTTTATAATGAAACGGACGATTACGTGAATTATAGGCTACCAAAACTTCTGTTTTGGTAGCCTTCGGAATTGGTAACACATTTTTTAAATTAAATAAAATACAATAACTAACTATATAACTACAGACCAATATGTATATTGTCCGCTATTCCCAAACTCTTTGAATCATTAGTCCTAGATGTCTTTAAAAAACAAATCAATAATATAATTGTCCCCAATCAGCACGGTTTTATCACAGGTAGAAATACTTTAAGTGACTTAATCATTTATGAAAATTATATAACTGATTCCCTTATCCTTAAGCATCAGGTGGATTCTATATACACTGATTTTTCCAAAGCTTTTGATAAAGTTAGGCGACATATTCTTGTACAAAAACTAAAAATGTTGGGCATTAAAGGAACCTTATTGAACTGGTTTAATAGTTATCTTAGTATAAGAAAGCTTTGTGTTAAAATAAATTCTGTAGAATCCTATATCTTCGAAGCCACAAGTGGGGTTCCACAAGGATCTCACCTCGGACCAATTCTTTTTTTATTATTTATAAATGACATTGTTAGTATATTTAAAGATGTACAAGTTTTACTCTTCGCTGATGATTTAAAAATATATAAAATGATACGTAGTATAGAGGATTGCCATATTTTACAATCTAATTTAGATAAATTGTTTCATTGGTGTGTGATCAACTCGCTATTTCTTAATATTCAAAAGTGCCAAGTTATTCGTTTTTTATAAAATCCAAAGTCACGTAACTTATGAATACTCTTTAAATAATGTAATATTGACACCGGTCACTCAGATCGGGGACTTAGGTGTTATATTTGATGAAAAGTTAACATTTACTTTGCACGTAAATGAAATAACAAATAGAGCTATAAAAATGCTTGGTTTTGTATGCAGAACAGCAAGTGATTTTAAGTCACTAGAATGTTTGAAAATATTGTACACTTCCTTAGTAAGAAGCCAGGTAGAGTATAATTCGCCCATTTGGTCCCCATTGTATAAAATACATTCCGACAATATTGAAAGGGTACAGCACAAATTTGATGACTTTAAGCTGAATATTCCAATTCAAAATATTAACTATGTCCTTTTGATGAAACAACTAAACTTAATTACGCTGTCAGATAGGCGAATCATCTCTGACCTTGTACTATTAAATAAAATCATTAATAATTGCATTGACAACCCTGAAATTCTCGCCAAAATAAAATTTTACGTACCGACCAGAAATACGAGGCAATGTGCTACCTTCTTCTATGACAATTTTAAAACAAACTATGAGGCTCATACACCTATAAATAGATTACATCATTTTGGTAATAAATTTGAGAATATTGTAGACATGTTTGCAGATTCTGTATTACTTATAAAAAGAAGTCTTTATAATTACTTTAATGAAATGTATGATTTTGATTTTAATTAATTTTATTTTTTATTATTATTTTAATCATTATAATTGTGTACTACGTACCTGCCTAACTATTATTATCTATCCTTGTAAAAGCCCACTAGGGCGTAAATAAATAAATAAATAAACAATAAGAAAATCGATTTCCCCGAAAGTAAAATTAGCATAGTTGTCATTGCATTACCAGAGGAAGGTACTTTAAAGGCATTAAGTTTTCAGCGATAACGTCACCAGAATCAGTTAACTCGGGCGAGTCAAATAAAAAATCTGTTTATTTATAAAAATAATATTTACTAAAATTAAAATACACTACAAAGGTACATGTAGAAATATTCAGTGTTATTTAATCAGTTCTGCCGTCGTTTGCCTGTCTAGAAGCATTTTTCTATTTATTAAAAAAAAAAAAATTATGATTAGTTTTATTACAACGAAATGAAATTGTTTGACGTAATATTTCATACACTCTCCTAATAAAACAGATGATTTGGGAGAGGAGAACTTATATATCACAATTATTTGAAAGGCTACAGAGTGAAGTATAATAATTACTAACTTTCTTAAATTACGACACGACAGTAGCTTTTTAAAAAACTTCATGTACGAAGATGGTTTTGCGTAAGGCATGGCCTAAGAGATGTACTCGAAGTTAGGTTCTTAAATTTCAATCGTTCAGACGCTAGCTTATTAATACTATCAGAAGATTGTCCAATATGAATTTAAATCTAAAATTAATTAGACTTTTAATATCATTATTAAGTCATTTTACATGACAATAAAGAAGACAACATATTTACACATAAGTACAGATAGGGTAATTTTATAATATATAAAAGTATTAAACAATATAAATAAGATGTAGTAATACAAAAGAAACGATAAGCAAAACTTAATATACTGAAAAAAAGTAGAAATGATATCGTGGTATCTACTATAAAATTTTAATAAAAAAATCATCTATAATTGTCGTAGTTTTTCTGTTGGTATGTAAATCAAGGAGTAATTGTTTGAATAGTAATAAAAACACAGAAAGATGGTGATATTATTGTTGTTCAAAAATTCAACAAAACCAGTGACAGTTGTTGTTAAAGTTTTAAGGTGAAACGGAAGCGACAATTCTCATTCAATCTGTTTGCACGCCTCACTTAAAAACCACAGATATTTTTTTATTTGTTTTTGTACTGAAAATTAATACGGGCGCCAACCAATTTCATCTCAATATTAAAAAGCATAACGCCATCAAAAGTGTTTTATTTGACAATACTGAAAATAATGTCATCTATCGGTGAGAAGTTGCAGGACATGTAGTTTGATCAAGTGAAGTCGAAGAAATCTGTACGGAGTTCCTATCTAAATTTCCTAGTTCGGCTTCAAATAAAATATCATTAATAAATTTTTCAGCATACAATTTTTGGATAGGATTTAGTCTATCAAGTTTATGACTCCAATATAAAGCTGTCGGATTCACAGTATAATTATTATGTGATGTTGGATTCAAAGTATAATTATTATCTGATGTTGGATTCAAAGTTTTAGATGAACACGCTTTGTCAAGAAGTTCATTTTGTTTCGCTATTGGCCCTTTATTTCTTTGTTTTGGGGGCGGCGGGACATCGACATAAGAAAATGCTCCTGGCTCTTGTTCCACTATTTCGCCTTGTTGTGTTTCTTCTGTTTTTATAGAAGTGCTCTGAAAAAAATAATTTTATATTTAATAAAAAATGTTGATTAAAAATATCTTTTGCAGATACCAACTACAACAGAAGAATGGGAAAATATTGCTAATAACTTGGGAAGATTGCATCATTTCTACAAGTGTCTCGGGGCCCTTGACGGAAAGCTTATGCAAATCAGACATCGACGTGACTTAGGCTCTCTGTATTATAATTATAAAGGACATTAAAGTATAGACCTCATGGCTCAGATGAACGTCAAGAAATAGTTCATAATTCTTGACATCGGATCGAATGGGCGAGTATCAGATGGCGGTGTTCTATTTTACCACAAAATTCTGGGAACTCATTGATCAAAACTGTTTAAATTTTCCACAACCAACATCTTTACATAAAACTCACCAATTCATTTATTATATTTATCATACATCATACGTTATTATAGCAGAAAAGGCTTTTACATAAAAGCCTAATTTGATGAAACCATATTCACAAAAGAGAGCCACAAGAAAACTACAAATATTTAACAAAGGGCTTAAATGCACAGTCGATTGCGCTTTTGAAGTAATGGCCACAAAGTTTGTTTTTTTTTTCTTCATAAAGCTATAAGTGTCAGTCCTGATAAGACTACAAAGATAACAGCAGCATGTATTCATTTATACAGTTATGTAAATAAAAATAAACCTCAGATTTACCTATCGTCAAGTTGTGAAGACTATAATTTTCAAATACAAGAATTACAAGGCAGTTAATTACAAACAATTAGAAATTAGAAACAGTTAGACAGTTAAGAATTACAAACAGACTCTTGTAGCTTTTGCGAAAAGCTACAAGAAATGATTTCTGCCATCATTATAACAATGTAGGCTTATTAAGTTATTAAATAAATATCATAAAAACTGTTTAGGTATTTCGTTTTATTTAAATTATTAGACAGGACCACAACTTTAAAAAAATAAATATAATCCTTGAACCTTGTTTTGATTGTTCATAATATATTTTAAAAGTTCTCTAATCCCATTGTGGTTACCAATGCCAACCTGTTTTTATTCTACAAAATATTTTATTTCCAACTTATCAAAAAACGTGCCTTTTTTAAATTAAAATAATATTTAATTAAATGAAGACAATATAAGCGAAACTCAATCGAAAATCTGGAAACAGAAAAATCAGAAAAAGATATTGACACCTCTGGGACATGAACCCAGGACCTCTATAATTTGAGGTTTTACTCATAAAGTTAAAATAAAAATAAAATAAAATAATATTATTGCACATCCCGTAGAAAAGGGTTGTAAGTAAAAAAATTCTGTTGTATGTTTTATCTCAGAATAGTAAAGTGATTGTAATTATACTGATTATTTATCTGGTGGACCAGAGGTACGCACCGCCGGCGCAGCCAGGGCCTGGAGGCCCTCTGCCGCCGCCCCCTCACTACAGTGGCAGTCCTACATGGATGCTGCCTGGACCTTCCGGCCCCGTACCGCCCGTACCTCTGGTGGACCAGAGGCATCGTGTCGCCGTACGAGAGACGCCCGTTGGACCTGTACCTCTGGTGGACCAGAGGTACGCATCGCCGGCGCAGCCAGGGCCTGAAGGCCCTCCGCCGCCGCCCCCTCAGTACAATGGCAGTCCAAGATGGATGCCGCCTGGACCTTCCGGCCCGGTACCGCCCGTACCTCTTGACAACCAGAGGCAACGTGTCGCCGTACGTGAGACGCCCGTTGGACCTGTACCTCTGGTGGACCAGAGGTACGCTTCGCTGGCGCAGCCAGGGCCTGGAGGCCCTCCGCCGCCGCCCCCTCAGCACAATGAGGGTCGAGCATGGATGCTGCCTGGACCTTCCGGCCCGGTACCGCCCGTACCTCTTGACAACCAGAGGCAACGTGTCGCCGTACGTGAGACGCCCGTTGGACCTGTACCTCTGGTGGACCAGAGGTACGCATCGCTGGCGCAGCCAGGGCCTGTAGGCCCTCCGCCGCCGCCCCCTCATCACAATGAGGGTCAAGGATGGATGCAGCCTGGACCTTCCGGCCCCGTACCGCCCGTACCTCTGGTGGACCAGAGGCATCGTGTCGCCGTACGTGAGACGCCCGTTGGACCTGTTCCTCTGGTGGACCAGAGGTACGCATCGTTGGCGCAGCCAGGGCCTGGAGGCCCTCTGCCACCGCCCCCTTACTACCACGTTGGGGGACCAGCTTCGTACGCCCAGTGGACACACCCTGGGCCATCGCAGCCAGTACCGCTGCACGAACAGCAGTACCAACTAGCAGCAGCAGCAGCAGCTCCTGCCCAACCTGGTCCTGCCGGCCCCGGCTCGAACAGAGGTACCGAGAAGCCGTACGTGAAGAGCCTGACCGACCTGTACCTCTGAGGGATCAGTGGTACGCACCACCAGAAGCAGCAGCAGCAGCTCCTGCCCAACCTGGTGCAATCCTGGAGTCAACCGGCACCTCAGACCCGGGCCAAGAAGCAGCTTGGCGACTCCAAGGATTTCCAACATGGACACAACCTGATCCTACCGGCCCCGTACCGCCCGTACCTCCGCTCAAACAGAGGTGCCGAGAAGCCGTACGCGAAGAGCCTGCCGAACCTGTACCTCTGGTGGACCAGAGGTACGCACCACCAGCAGCAGCAGAGCCTGCCCAAGCTGGTGCAATCCTGGAGCCAACCGAACGCTCAGTTCCGGACCTAGGAGAACCTTGGCAACTCCAGGTAATTTGGATGCAGCCTGGCCCATCTAGCCCCGCACCGCCCGTACCTCCGAAGTACCGAGAAGCCGTGCACAGAGAGCTTGTTGGACCTGTACCTCTGATGGACCAGAGGTACGCATCACCGGTGCAGCCGGGGCCAGGAGGCCCTGCGCCACCGGACCCTTACTACAACCAAGGGGACCCAACCACGATGCCGCCTGGACCTTCTGATCCCGTGCCGCCCTTACCTCTGCTCTATCAGAGGCAGCCAGCCGACCAGCAGAAAGCATCTGCCGGATCCGCACCGCTGCCGGAGCAGTGGGACTCACTGCCGCCTGGATCTCCTGATCCCGTGCCGCCCTTACCTCTGCTCTATCATAGGCAGCAAGCCGACCAGCAGAAAGCACCTGCCGGATCCGCACCGCTGCCGGAGCAGTGGTATTCACTGCCGCCTGGACCTTCTGGCCCCGGGCCGCCCTCACCCGGGCTCCACCGGACAGCCAGCTCTGCACAGTTAGCCGATCGGCAGAAAGCACCTGCTGGATCCGTACCTCTGCGCGAACAAAGGTACCAAGCACTGGCCCAGATGGATAACCAACCGCATTCCACGACCACATTAGTGGTGCTCCTCACCGGCGCAGCAAAGACGAGCCCGCCCTGCCCCAGCAGTATCACTACCACATTAGTGATGCTCCTTATCGGCGCAGCGACAACGAGCCCGCCCTGCCCCAGCAGTACCGCTGTCACATCAGTGGTGCTCATCATCAGCACAGCGAAGACGAGCCCGCCCTGCCCCAGCAGTACCCCTGTTACATCAGTGGTGCTCCTCGTCGGCGCAGCGAAGGCGAGCCCGCCCTGCCCCATCAAAACCACTATCAAAAAAGTGGCGCTCTTCACACGGGGGGAGTCATTCAACCCCATCAAAGGTGAAAATTTGCTGCCTTTCATGGACCCCGTGATGCTCCACATCAACCGACCGCGCGGCCGAGTCTTTGACGACACCCCCGCTGCAGATGGCCAAGTAAGGACCGCCCGAATCCAGACGAGCCCCGCAGTCCACGTCCGACCTGCCGTGAAGCTCGCTGGGATCCTGTTGTTCCCGCCTACCAATGCAGCTTCGCCTACTCATCCTTCAACACGTCGTGATGACTAGTGCAGCACAGCCGCACGGGGGGAGTGTAACCGACGTGTTACATACCCTCATTTGTTTTTTCGGCAAAAGTCATCACTGGTGGCATCCTCTACATTTAGTGGTCATTCTTGGGAATTTCCTCCGAAATTTCTGGCCACTAAGCTCGTTAGTACCATGCCGCCAGCGACGATCTTTTCGCCGGAAATATTTATGTAAAATATTGTCATTTATTTCCCTTTTTATTATGTACAATGCCCCGGTGCAACAAATAAATGCTTACATGCTAAGGTTGCCACCGGGAGACATTTTAAACTCATATTATTTACATATGCTTCCTTGTTCCTTCTCCTTGTGGTTATGGCCCTACAGAAAGCTAGCGAAATATGCTTCCTTGTTCCTTCTCCTTGTGGTTATGGCCCTACAGGAAAGCGAGCGAAGCCGACTATGTTTTATATACTCTCATTTAATTATACTCTCACAACCCGCAGGACGATGAAATCAACACATTTCATTCCAGAGTCCTGCCGGGCATTCAGGGAAAGAGATTTTAAGCCTCTAACCCTTAAACTCTCAACACTAGGGCATTTTTTGACTCAAACAAAAGACTTAGAAATATTCCTTACAAAATCCGTTTTTCCCATTTTAAAAATCCAGGGACCTCGCAAGACGATGAAACAAACAGGTTTCAGTAGCTAGTCTTGCGAGGGACCTGGGAAAAATAGTAGATTCCTTATACAAACTTCTCACAATTAGCCAAAACAAAAAAACCTAGAATAAACTATAAAATTACCCGAAACTCACCAAACTAAAAATCTAGGGATAAAGATTACCCCCCCAAATATGTAAACACTAAAACATGTACACATATATTATAAATGTAACCTACATAATTATGTATAAAACGCAATTTTAAGCGACCACTTTTACGGGCGGCACCGGCAAAATAAGGTGTGACGGAAACGCCGCCCTATTTATACATACGGGCAAGGTTTAACCTCCCACCACAAAAATGTACCACGTGGGCACCTTTTACCCCAAATTTGGGTATAAAAGGACCCACATTTTTCCTAGAGTTCAAGTTCCTCTTCTCATCTCTACTCAACAAATACTTGTCTTTATTCTTCGGAAGTTTCCCTACCACCTACCTCTGGAAATCTTCCACCTGCTGCCTCCTGCTGAAGTTCTGCCTGAACGAGTACCTGGTGCCTACCGCTGCAGTCAGCCCTAACTCTGGGCACTGCCAAGGCACCGCTCAGGCAGAAACTAGGCGCATCCAGGACCATTACCACTGGATGTAGGGAGGCCAGCCAGCTCATATCATCATCATCAGCGTGTACCTCTGGAAGGCGTGCACGAGACCCGGTACTTTTTTATAGTTCTTGTGAAGACGCTGATACGTCTGTTACAAGTGGTCCTTCGAGCCGGATCTGCTGCACGCCAGGATGTCTCCACCATCCCTGCGATCGAAGAGGACGGCCCAGGACGATGGGTCGCCTCCACCGCCCCCTGCTGAGCCACCGACTGCTGCTCCGGACGCCGGAGCCGAGCTTCTGAACGTGCCTGACGTCTCACCCGACGCCACGCCCCAGCCCTCGCCCAGCACTACCCCGGTGACGAGCTCCGCAGAGGACAGCGATGACGAGCCTCCGCCCTCCACAGCCACAGAGGACACGGTGCGCCGGCTGCGACGACAGCTGCGCCACCAAGGGAAGCAGATACAGCAACTAATGGCGGCCCTGCAAGCACCCGGGCCCACAGGGCCTGCACAATCTTGTTTTTCAGGGCTGGCACAACAGGATGCTTCAGGGCCGGCCCACGAGAGCCGAGCCCCGCAGCCAAGCAACCATGGACAACCCCCATGGATGCAGCCCGGTGATGCTTCAGGGCCGGCCCACGAGAGCCGAGCCCCGCAGCCAGGCAGCCAAGAATGGATGCTGCCCGGACCTTCCGGCCCCGTACCGCCCGTACCTCTGGTGGACCAGAGGCATCGTGTCGCCGTACGTGAGACGCCCGTTGGACCTGTACCTCTGGTGGACCAGAGGTACGCATCACCGGCGCAGCCAGGGCCTGGAGGCCCTCCACCACCGCCCCCTCAGCACAATGAGGGTCAAGGATGGATGCTGCCCGGACCTTCCGGCCTCGTACCGCCCGTACCTCTGGTGGACCAGAGGCATCGTGTCGCCGTACGAGAGATGCCCGTTGGACCTGTACCTCTGGTGGACCAGAGGTACGCATCACTGGCGCTGCCAGGGCCTGGAGGCCCTCCGCCGCCGCCCCCTCAGCACAATGAGGGTCAAGGATGGATGGCAGCCTGGACCTTCCGGCCCCGTACCGCCCGTACCTCTGGTGGACCAGAGGCATCGTGTCGCCGTACGAGAGATGCCCGTTGGACCTGTACCTCTGGTGGACCAGAGGTACGCCTCGCCGGCGCAGCCAGGGCCTGAAGGCCCTCCACCACCGCCCCCTCAGCACAATGAGGGTCAAGGATGGATGCTGCCCGGACCTTCCGGCCCCGTACCGCCCGTACCTCTGGTGGACCAGGGGCATCGTGTCGCCGTACGAGAGATGCCCGTTGGACCTGTACCTCTGGTGGACCAGAGGTACGCATCGCTGGCGCAGCCAGGGCCTGGAGGCCCTCTGCCGCCGCCCCCTTACTACTTCTTCTTCTACTAGTTCTTGTGAAGACGCTGATACGTCTGTTACAGGTTCCAATAAATGGTTCCCGGGCGGTACCCATACCCTCCTCTCAAATTCAACCTCAGATAGGAGAGGGCACCAGAAGAAGAATAAGTGGTATTCACTTGGTCATAAGTCATAACGAAGTGCCTCGGACTTCTTTTCCCATCCATTTAGGTATCAGATAAAATATAAATTTTCCTGATGTTGCACTTCATCCGTTCTGCGTGTTTAATGAAAACGTTCACATCTCTACTTGATAAACTCGTGTTTTATTCTTCGGAAGTTTCTTATCAACCAGCTGCCTCCCGCCGACTTCTGCCTGTCTTCAGTCCTGGTGCCTACCTCCTCCAGAACAGTCGGCCCTACTTTGGCAACCGCCAGGCGCCAGGCTCAGGCAGAAGCATCGGCACATCCAGTGTCCTTTACACATCCGGCACTGGGTGCTAGGGAGGTCAGCCCTTATTATTATTTTTACCATTCCATCATCCTGAACGTGCACTAAAAACCCGGTACTTTTTTACAGTCTTGTGAAGACGCTGATACGTCTGTTACAATGTGTACCCCACGAAAATCGTATTTAAGTTACACACTCTCGCTTCGTGAGATGTCGCCAGTGTCTCTTTTTGACGCGACCGCTTGTTTCATCAACCATCATTTGTTTTCGCTCTCAAGTAAAATTTACTTTTCTACGAGCTTTTCTACGGATTCTACTGCCTATCTCACGAGGTAGAGTACCCCTAGTGAGATAGGCAGGGTAAAAATATGCGTAAAATGCCCCCTCTATATATCCATAAATGTGCCTAATAAATAAATATTTTGTCTCTTTAGCTCCTTCTGCCATACTTCATAACGTAGTAACAAAGTTTACCTACCTACCTACAAGTTAGTAAGAAGGTTCACGCATTCTAAAGGCAGGTGTATAAATAAAACAGTAAAATAAAAATATGATAAACACTCACCGGAAATATTGGTTGCTCTGTCTTATTCAAAAAATGTAATTGGTGGAACACCCATGATTTCGGCCTGTAAACATCGCCGCCAGTTCCCGAACGTTTGGATTCCACGATTTTTTTAAACTCCTTTCTATAGTTTGAGCGTAAAGAGTTTATTTTTTTCCTAATATCATCAAGGCTTGCATCCTTTTTCACTTGTTTATAAACAGTCAGCAGCTTGCTTAATGCTTCGCTCCTTTTTATAAAATTTTTGTGATCTGTTGATGAACTATCCCATAGCTCGGGCAGCGCTTCTAGATTTATAATAAACTCTTTCAGAACAAACTGGTCCCTTGTGCCGGGTTCGGGTAGAGCCGTGGGTCCGTTAGTAAACACGTCCTCCTCCATTGCTGTAGCGATGGGTACTGACGCGATATATATTGAAGCGAGACGGCGAGACTAGGCGTTCAATATTTATCACGATCCGTCAGTTCACGAACCGGTTTTCAGGTAATCTAGAAATCCTGTGATCAGTCAATGTCAATACACAAGTCTATATCTAGACGCTCAATAAATATCACGATATTGAATAAATATTTGCTGATGTGTTGGTTCGCCCAGTGTTGCCAGGTGCAAGGTTTTTACTATGTTTTCGTGTTTTTTTTTTTTTGTGAATAGCTCACAAGAGTCCCATCTGTTTCCGTCTAGAGCCAGTGAGGCTGTAGCATTTTGAGAGCCTATTTTGGGTTATTTCTATCTCCATGGTTTTTTCTATAAAGTTTTTACGGGTCATCAAGAGTGTGTATTTTTGAATGGAAAGTGTGTACGTTTTTTTAACATGGGTCATGTTGGGAAATCTTGAAATCAGGAATATCGATCGTCCGGTTCATTAGTCAGACAACTCCAAATACTAAGTATTGAGATAATGAGGAAAGCAATACTCGAACGCTCACCATAAGTCAAAGATTGTTTATTCGGTGCCGATATTTTACATTTTACATACCTGTATATACACCTAAAATAATACCTGGAAGCGTAACGGTCGGGCACATCAGTATGACATTTTGAAATTTCCAAATAGAAACCCAGAAAACATCAATATTTTGTTAATTTCAAAACAAATTTGTCTGCATTATAATTGGTTTGGTGGTTTTTATGAGTAATTTGGTAAGGGGGTACAATTTCACGTATAAAGGCATACTCAACTAAAATATCGATTATTCGGAGATGTCTAACTAATCAACTGGACGATCGAGTTCTTGAACGGTTTCACAATGGTTCTTTATCTTATTAAACTTTGTCAATAAGTAATATTAATACATTAATAATTATAATAATATATTTTACAAAGTTATCTGTTTTCATTTCATTATTTTTCCAATTATTCAAAGCAATATTATGATTTTTTTTATCATGAACTCCACACAGGGAAAATAATTTCTCTCAGGGCCTATGACATCTTTGGGGATGCTGTGTGGAGGGTTATTTAAGGAAAGAAAGGAGAGGAGAGTTCTGGGAAGAAAATGTTTTAAGGGGTGGGTAGGAATGTGGGGTTCAGTGTGTCCTAGTCATCCGCCTCCAAGACCTAGACAAACCTCACCCCATGAACCCGGGCACCCCTGCTAAATCACCAAACGTAGCAAACTACTTGGGGTGACCTATGGCAGAGGTGTTGATTATCCCGTTATTATGTTATTATAAAGGTTCCCGGGGCGGCGGTATCCATTCCCGCCTCCATATTGCATATTTTTTTTACTTAGGTACCGTTATTTTCTTTTTTATTTTCTCAATAAAAAGCAACGATAAATATAGTTTTTTTACCCTTCAAAACATTATCCCTGAAACACGTTTTCTTTTTTCATTTCAAGGACCTGGCAACACTGCCGTCAACACACCAGTCCACACGCTCAATAATATCTCGCATCTGCGTATCACAACAAATATTGAACGCGTAGAGTTCGCCTAGCAATAAAAAAAATACCTGAACCCTGACTTCGTCGAATACACATTTTTAAAGATTTCAGAGGCAACGATTTATTGAAAAAATAATGGCAATTACAAAAACGCAATATCGTACAGAAACGTGAACAGTTTTCTTAAGTAGGATTAAATCGATTCATTTCTCGATAAATACAGATTTAAATTCAATGAAACAGACGTGCATTAAATGATAATAACGAACAACAATTGATTGAGACAGCCTCAATGGGAATAAATTACATATTTATGATTATAGTCTATTAAAGACCGATCAACATGTTTGATACAACACGAAGTTAATGTGATATAAAATACGTTTTTGAAAACGTTTGATTTTCAAACTTCCATATCTGACTCAATTTTACCAGTTGTGGAATGCCCTACATTCACACTCTTTTCGTTTTTGAATGAACCAATGTATAATATTCAATTGTATACTTTCTTAAAACATCTTATTTTTAAATGTACTGTAACACCCATTTATATGTATGTGACCAGCAATGGGACGGAATTAGCAGCCTAGCAGAAATAGAAGAAGAGGAGGGGTTTGCGGTTGCGACGGCAAGCTGAGTTCCGTTTATGGAGGGAGAGTAAAACAGAACGGAACCGCTAGTTATGTCAAATTGTGTTGAAATCATCAATAAACCGTGATATACAGATTACAGACTATTATTTGACACTTTCCTGCACACCAAGTTATTTAATGTTACAGTACCATATTTTATAATAAATTCCACCAAAAATATCAGTTTTTTTTGTTCTCAAAGTTTTCTACTTTATATAAGGGAAATATGAAGACTTTTAACCTCATAATTCTCAACATGAGCTATGAACTATCGTGATTTATTTTTGGGGAATTATGCCGTGTTGAGCTACCTAATTCTTTAGCCAACGCTTCGGACAGCTTAACAGCGTCCATCGTCAGGGCAGATGTGACACATCTGCCCTGATAATGGACACAGTAACGCTGTCTGAAACGTTGGCTAAAGAAGGAGGTAGCGCAACACGGCATTATACCCTAAAAAAATTTCGATATTAATTTTGGCTGTGAAAACCTAAAATCGTATATGCTACGAGCTTGGAAATATCAATTTAACTGTCAAACAACATTTATAAATGTTCAACTTACTGTAGCGTCGTATATTGATATAAAAAGCTCAAGAGCGCTTTATACTTGTTAGTGTTAATACAATTATAAAAAAGTGTTTTATTTGAATTTCAAAACTAATTTCTGATCTCAAACTAAGTAACAGGTCATTGCAACTACCAACCTCTGCCGTAGGTCACCCCAAGTGGTTCGCTACGTTTGGTTACTTAGCAGGGGTGCACCTGCGCACCCCTGCTGCATGGCAGGCCGGATCGGGATGAATGGTTGAGGGTGTCCCTTTGACTTTTCCAGCCGATCTCTCCCGGATACTCCGTCACTCATGGACACACTGACCACCAGATTCCTACCTACCCCTAATACCATTTTCCTTTCCAGAACTTCCTCTCCTTCCTTTACTAAAAAGAGCCTCCACACAACATCCCCAAAGATGAATAGGCCCTGAGGGGAATTATTTTCCTCAGGGCCTCTTGTGTGGAGCTAACGTAAAAAAATGCAAGAAGTAGACATTGTGGACCCAACGCCGCGCCGTGTTGAATGCTGTCTTCCCACCAAACTTCGCGACATAAGATAAATAATGTAAAAAATGCCCTGTTCGTAGATGCTTGGGCTGCAACGTGAACCGAACCAGGAGCCTCCAGGCTGTCCTTCATGTATATTTAAATTAGGTCGAGTAAAGTAAACCACCGAAGGACATAGAAGAACAACACAATCCCTCAATAAATCTCCCCGGACCTTCGGGCCCTTTGTGAGTTATTGGCGTAGAACCAATAAATCCTGCGGGGTTCGATTCTCCATAAAAAAGGCCCTAGGAAAAAAGCTCTACATAAAATTGTTGTTGCAGCGATATTTCATCGTCCTGTGGCATATTAAAGAAAACGGGGAGAATAAAGGCAGTGCTTTTAGGCTTGGATGACCAAACGATTTTAAGATGAAGTCATGCGAAATAATGCAAAATCGTATAAAATCATGTATTTTCGTTTTGAAAATTTGATCGCTTAGTAGTATTATAGATGCTTCAATTAAATACTGCGTGTAGAACATATTTTGGCCTTTAAAAATATAGGTAATTTTTTTGCCAGTCTTTTAATAAGCCTAGAAAAAAATTAAGTATTAGGTCTATAAAAAAACACTTTCAAGAGCAAACTAGCCTTCTTACAAAACCCTTTTCGGTTGTGGTTTTATTGTTTAATGTGGCAAATTCACGTTATTTTATAATAATCGCAAAAAAATGCTATTTACGCCCTAACTTCACAAAATGAAATAAAATATGCATTTTCGTGTTATTTCTTTTGACATCAATCAATACGGTCGGCAGTGGATGAATTTGCATTTTCAAAATGAACCTTATGCCGTCCACCTAAGGGACTTGCCACACCCATTTTGTATAAATTCGGCCCCGGCTGCGACGGGAAATAGACGTCTTAGACTCCGTGTCACTTGGTTCCGTGAAATCAATTTGAAATTTCCTTTATATTACAATAAAAAATGCTTAAAAAAGGAGTTATTGTTTTGTACAGGCATTTACGAAACCAACCTGTATAAAAATAATATCAAATACCTTTTTCAACCTTTCCAAAAGCTTTTTCTCAAGTACTCCTTCCAAAAAGGGGCGTGAATTCCGATTTCGAATTTTTCCTGGACTATTGAATTACCTTAAATGTAAAGGCATAATGGGGAAAAAACGAATCTTGGATACTAATAATAAGTTATAACGTAATGTAATGTAATTCAAAAAAAGCTACATCATGATAAATAAAGTAAATTCGATTTCGTCCTCCTCCTTTATACTTTCAATTTAACGTTTGTGTCGCATTTCTTCCTCAATTTTTTATAACAAATTTGTTGAATAGTTTTATCATGATTTTACTACGAGTATATAGTACCAAAAATGTCACCTTTTCTAAAACCTTTGTTATTAATATCTATCTAAAACTCGTCCATTATGTTTCATTTGTAGGCAGCATCATAATTTATTTCACGTTATTGCTAGTTTATCGGAACTGTTATACGCAATCAACAATATACCACGCATAACATTACATGGAATTAAAATGACAAAATATTATTCCAAGCTATAAAACCACATTCGGACAAAGAAACTACACATATTTCATAACATCAGAGCCACTTTTTAAAAAATTCGCAATCCTAGACATTAGACAATTATACGTTAAGACAATTCTCATACACACAAGAAAAAATGATTTAACACTCAAAACTCAACAAAATATTTACACCCGCTATTCATCACACCAAAAATGCAAAATACCTCCAACAAAAACAGCTTTCGCCCATCGAAAACTGATGATCTTTATGCCATTTTTTTTTTTTTTACAATTAATGCCGCACAAGAATCTCAACTGCTCCCGTCTGGAGCCAGTGAGACTATGGCATCCCCAATTGGGGTATGTTGTGGGGAAGGAGGTGCAAAGAGGAAGGTTGGGAAGTACCTGGCTATTCAGATCTGGTCACCAAACACGGCTAAAGCCATTTTCAAGCAACGTTTCAATTCTGAATGGTGGTCTTACACCAGGGCGATACTGACAGTATCTTCCACTCTGGAACACGCCGCAAATATACTATATATTATTTTAAATGAATTAATTGTGAAATAACACAAATTAATCAAATAAAATTTATTTGCGCATGCCGGGTTCGAACCCGCGACCTCCGGATTGTGAGTCAAGAGTCTTACCCACTGGACTACGGAGGTCGTCAAATTTACAGAACTGGTTATTTACTCAGGGAAGGAAATATTATAAAGAATGCCTTACATCTTAAAAACTGTTCTTATTTTTTCATATTTCTCGAATAAAAAATCTTATACCTAAATTAATTTTGAACCAAAACTTTATATTACGCTGATGCTTTTTTTTCATATTTTTTGACATCGTTCGTCCATTTCGTACGCTGCCTAGGATTACCTGCTTTTGTTTTTGTTTTTTGGGGTCTAAGATTATCTTTGTTCATCTGTTTAGATGATTTATATATTTATTCTTATTTTTATTTCTATGATCCTTAAAATATTATTATTTGTTACTTTTATTTTTAATTTATACAAGATTCACCTAGTTTAACTCCTTTCCTATATGTGATCATGTACCTAATACTAGTATGAATATTTTCCTTAATATGTATGCTGTTTGTTTGTACTATCATCTACATATATGGATGATTATACTTAATATTATATGCTTAATATAACATCTTATGAATCTCGACTACCATAATACGGGCATTTGCCTAGCTTGGTAGTCGAAAAACCATGTAAAACAAACCTGTAACAAACAAAATGAATAAAGAAAATTTTAAAAAAAAATGAGACGATGTATGAATGTGAGTGAGGCAAAGAGTGTGTGCCAAGACCGAGTTGTTTGGCGGTCCGTCCTCTCTGCCTACCCCTGCCGGGAAACGGCGTGATGGTTAGTTAAAAAAAAAAAAATCCTTCAACAAAACTCCATAACATCCTTCCCCAAGACATAAAACTAATAAAAAAAAACAAATGAGTACAAAGCTGAAAGAGATCAATGAAAAAACCCTAATGAAGATACTAAAAACGACACAGAAGACAAAAAAAAATATATTTAAATAATTTTAGCCCGCCTCGGCAAAGCACCCCCTAGTGAGGAGGACTAAGAAATACAATATCTATACTTAAATTGACCATTACATTTTGCAATAAAAGTACAATTATTTTATATAGACACAAAAATAAAAATTAAAAAAAAAAACAATAAGGGAACATAAGTATGAACATGAATCATTTCGTATCCAACCTTCAAAGCTTATCGTTCGATCAACCCCTGGTTTTGAAACAAAAGAAGTTATCCAGAGACGAACCAAGGGACCACGCAGCGTCTTGTCTAATATTGTCACCGCAGCAGCTTTGAAAAATCTAACTCACGAAGAAAGTAACTTTATCTGAAAATAGTTCCGTTAACATGATATGCCAGAGAGCTTTAAGAACTTGCAGCATCATAGAAACAGATTTAAAAAACTAAACTGTTAAACTAAAGGGTAATGTAGAAAATAATTAACTAAATAATATAAAACATTAACTGGAAAATTCGCCTGAATCTTAACCAATTCACACAAATTAATTGGTTAAAAGGAACATAAATTAATCTAATGCATTAACAACGCCTAACAGTTTAACCAAGAATAATGCACGGAGTAATGCATTGACATGCACCAGTAAAGACATTTCGAAATGTAAGATTACAATTTCATATAAAGTATATCGAAATATTATTTCGATTTAAAAATCTTTTACAAAATGTTTTTGAGTGCGCGGAAGATGAGAGGCTCCACCACAAAGTTCCATTACCAAACCTTATCACAGTTGGGCTCGGAACTCAGAATTGGCAGGGGAAGGCGAAAATAGATAATAGAATGCTTTAAAAATTTGAGATCTGTTGGGGCATTGTGGTAAATGGGGGTGCTAAACGAACGGCGCTCGACTCGCCTTTTTTACGAGAACGCAGTAAAAATGTTATCTTGGAAGGTTTGGTGGTAAACCAATACTTTAACTTTCAATTGAGGAATGTTTTCACAAAGAGACATATCTATCCCAATCATTTTAAATTCTTTAACTTTCAATTGAGGAATGTTTTCACAAAGAGACATAACTATCCCAATCATTTTAAATTCTAAGGCCCTAAGGTGAATGGAGATACTTACAATCTACGTCATTATGTCGAAAAAATCGAACGACTTGTTAAAACGCTTCTCAATTACAAATGCGGTTATTTTATATCGATTTTTTCACTGTTAATCGATAATTTCAAAAAAGACACCTCAATCATATCACTCACTGTGATACTCGTACACCGTGATTTCATGCATCACATGCATGCACACTGCAAGTGGGTACTCATTAGGAAGTATCAAGCAGAAATGGCCGAGTCGTTAGACAGGGCGATACGGAGATAGAGCACGCCCGTTCGCGCCCGGAAATGCAATAATAGAGTCCGTGTGATGCGATGGGTGGATTGACTGTTCTGTTGTTCTCTGTGGTGTATATAATACTGTACGGGCACATACGGTTAATTGCAGCTGTTCTCAAAGTATTACCGAACCGGAACAAATTTTTAAAAAGGTTTGTCCGGATCTTGGCGGCGCACAGTGGGCTGAAAATCGCCTTCCATAGACATAGAGACTTGCATTTTCAAATGTTTTTTTTGCCAGAAATTGATTCTGCTGATCATTACTCTGCTATAAAATTTTGTATGAAGCAATTGCGTGTACAAATGAAGGAGTTATAATTTTTTTAAGAAAAATTTGTATGGCACTGACATTAAAAATGAGGATATCTCTGGAATCATAAGGTTGGCCATTCCATCCTTACACACAGATATACTACTATTTATTTATATTTTTTGACATACTTCGGTTCGGTGCTTCGGTGTTTGGTGCCCAAACTGTCGATCGCGAACGACCGGTCGATCGCGAGAGCTTTTTGAGTCGATCTCGAGAAAAATTTGCCGACATAAATAGATCGTTTCACTGTTTTAGTTTTAGGTGATCCTCAATTAGGCCTCAATAAGACCGCCCATTTTCATGCCTTTTTGTATATTATTTATTTGTAGCTTATACTGTCAATGGTTGCGCATTTGTATTATTTGTTTACTCTATCCTCATCTATGGTATTTGACGTCATAAGTCCACATAGAAAAAAAATGTCTAATTATTGCATATTCATGGTCAATGTTTATAATTAATTTTATCGAAGAAAGCCAACACTTTGTGGCTTGACATTATGCAGAATGTAACGAGTTCCTTGTTCCTACTTTATTTTAGAACAGTTGAAATTTTTAACAAAAAAACAAATTTTATAAAGAAAGAAACAAGATATTTGTTTAAAACCACTTTATTTTAATTTATTTTAAAACAAACAGATCAAATTTTAAACAAACAGTTGGAGTTAACCAACAGTCCGATTTTAAAGTTGTTCCCTTTCTCCCTATCTAACCCATACCCTCCCTTTCACTCCACCAACTAGTCTCTGATGTTCTCTCCCTCTCTTATATGCTCCCTCTTTCCATTGCGTTTACTTCATATTCTTAACTCTGTACTGTATTTAAGTTTACATGTTTATTGTCCTGAAGAAGGTTGAGTTCAACCGAAACCAGTCGACGAATATAAATTAAAATAAAGTGGTCAAACGAAGAACTTATTTCATTCTGTGTTTATAACAGACATAATTTTTTTTAAATCTGATAAGGATTTAATTTAAGTTCTGCTACGAGCGTAAGATTGTTACATAACATTAAAACCATTAAGCTAAAACATGCACGTAGTTCAAATGTACTGTATACGCGCCCTTATGTCAACATTCACTGGGGGTTGCCTTTGACGAGATGACAATCACCGAGCACTGAGCTCCGCCCGTAAAGCGGTTCTGGGTCAGCGGCAGTTACAACCTAAACCTGCACATTGCATTTCACAGTATGCACTATAATAACATACCTACCTATTGTACAGGAACGGACTTGGGCTATACGTATACAGTATGTCATTAATCTCTAGTCCGGACGCCAGTGGCAATTCCTATGAAAGAATACGGTGGAATTGAAGTAAAATCATTTTGTAAGGGAAAAGGACTGAAAGAGATTTTTTCGTTGAAAGCTAAAAAGCCGCCTGTAACTTGTGGCGGCTTGTGACTTTTGTGTTTGGAGTGCTGCGTTTGAAAAATTGAATTTTACTATCGCAGACCCGTGAAAAATCACGAAATATGTAAATAAGTATTAAGAAATTGAAACAACATAAAAAGAAATTTCAAATATAGAATCAAATATCTATTTTTTTTTTTGCTTAACTGAATTCTTGACATATCAATTCCAATTTTGAAAGCGTTCATTGAAACAAAGTTACCATCACAGACTGACTCACAACAGGAATAGCTTTAAAATCCAAAAATAGCTTTAAGGTTATTTTTTAATTGTACACACCTATAAAAAAAACAGAATGTGCAATTCAGACGCGGTGGACGTGAAACCTTCTTGGGGAGGCTAAGGAGCACCGCACAAAGAGGAGACCGATTATACCATATCATTCTCTCGCAGGCTAAATCCTATAGATGTATGTGTTTGTCTCTTTTTAGTGTCGCTATTTTTCGTTTTATCGAGTTTCAAATCACAACGGTGCTAGAGAAGTTTTCAATTAAAAAAATATATATTTTTTTTGATTATATTTATTTTGCTTGTTGTTATGATTTCGAAGATTTGTAATTTACAAAGATCAATAATTCATATCTATCAACGCTCACAACTTGAACGTAGTATTTCTTCGGTTTCGAGAATAGTTGTAAATGGCACATGCGTCCGTGCCTTATCCGTTATTTCCAATGCAGCGCGGTGCATAAAATTATGCGTTGTAAAACCAGAGGGGAGGACAATAGGAAGCAATGAAGTATCGGCCTGAACACGAATCAGGTCAACTTGTCTACAAACGTATCGCTTATCATTCCATGATTATTATGACCAGTAGCGGCCCCTGCCTTGGTGCATTTGTGCAATGCACTGCCAACGTCAGAAGTGTAAATTCGTACAAACATCAACAAACGTGTAAAAGTGTAAATTTGTAACATTCATTCACGAAGAATTCCCGCCAATTCGTTATAATATCCTTACCAATTAACTTTCGTATTAGATTCCGTACTAAACTCGCATCGGTGCATACGAAAAAGCAATGCGTGCATCTTCCGTTGTGCCGAGACGTGACGTCACATGAAGTGATATTTCTACTGGGACAGTCTACAGAGGCTGGAACTGTGAAATGGGCAAGACATAAGGGAAGATATATGACACGCTCGTGCACTAGCGGCGCACATGCGCAGAAGCATTCTGGTTTATGACAAAACCTTTAACATGCGTTATATGTTACCGAACTTTTGGAATGACTTAGTTAGGAATAACGAATTTTCAACTAATTGACAATGTTATGTATTAGCTCTACCATCGCACCGGGGAGGCGAAATCAAACATTTGGCAGATCACTGATCACTATTGACACATTTTTAATGGTTTTCGCTAGTTTTGCTCAGTAAAAAACTTATTTAAAAATGAGTGGTAATGAAAACATTGCGATTAACGTCGATTTTTTCAAAAGCAACCGAATTTCATTTGAGAATAAATTGTTTTTGAAAAATAATGGCTCTCCAAAACCTTTGCTAAATATAATACAAGTAAGGTTAAGGGAAAAAACTATGAATAGAGTTTTTAAAACAAAGTATTAAATATTCGAAAGCATCTTGGCTTTGTGAATGTGATCGCTTGAACACATTTTTTTTCGTGGTTGATGATACATTGTGAAGTGAAAGTTGAGTAAACGATAGCCTTTATTTTACCGAAAAGTTAATGAACATTCATACTCCCAGTACATATACATAACGTAATGCAATTTAGTTTGTTGGATCGAGTTGATAGGTATACGATTACAACTTGATGTTGGTTTTCGCGAATCTGTGAATCAATTAATTATATTTTCCCGTAATAATGTTACCATTTTTTGTGAAATGCACTGCCGGCAAATTTTGTCACGGGCCGCCTCCGATTATGACAGCCGTAATTCCTAAAAAATTGCAATTCACATCGGAGCACTTTGGCTGACATTGTCCGCACATTCAAATTCCCAAGATCAAATCAATTTATTATTATATGTTATTTAACGCCATGAGTTCCTGTTTTGCTCTTCGCCATTGGCAAATCTAGGAATTAACTATTAAGCACAACGTCTAACAGTCATCAAGTACATCTTGCCCATGTAATAACACGAGGTTACTACTAGTACTAGTATATACCCGGTTATCGAGGTAGTGGACGCCTGAAAATAATGCATGGACAAGGTGCCTGTGATGTTATCCCAACTCTTTTAGTGCAAATCATCCAAATGTGAGCCTTCAACATAAAAAACCACGCTTTGCCGTAAGTACATTATTGTGATAAACTCGGCTTTGGTGTGGTGGCACTCAAATTTAAAACATCGATAGATTTGACTAGGCATTAGACATTTCATGTGACTTTATGGAGATTTTGAAAAAGAAAAATGTGCCCACCATTGAAAAAACACTTAAAATCACTGACGCTTAAGCCTTTTAAGCGATTTAAGAGGAAGGATTAATGTGAAATCACCATTTTAGAGTAATTTTTACTACAAGTCAGTTCACATTATAAATTGACGCTCGTCCTATGTTTCGCTTGAGGAGAATTAAATAATTGATTTATTGGGTACTTTATAAAAAAATTAAGCGATAACTATATTATTTTGTTCTTTCGATAAACATGTATGAAAGCTTATAAGAAAAAGCTTTAAAAAATACAATATGGCTACTATTATCTGCGACAGTTTTCCTTTATTAACTTTTTTCTTTAAAAAATGTAACTAACTACGCAAAATAAATATTAATATTTTTTATCTTGTGCATTCCTCTTAAACCACCACCCTTGAAAATCCCAACTACATAGGTCCGGAAGCGAAACCGTGATTATTATAAGAAAATACGAATAATAAAAGGCAAGTAAGCATGTTAATGAATTACAGCACGTTCATATGAAAATATTTGGTCTGGTGGAAGTCTTGTAATGTGTGTCATGTCCCATTTACCGCGTGCCCCGTGTCCCTGTCCCATGTTGCACAACGCCGGAGAATACACAATGAGTGTTTAATTAAAGCGCCCCGAACGGGTGTTGGGTACCTTAATCTGCGTATCGGATAACGAACGGGCCGCTAATTTAATGTGTTACGTATTATTGCGATGGTTCGGGATTATAACGGGTAAAGTAGTGTCGATTCAGAAATGCACTGGCATGTTTACGAAGATACCACCATTCAGAAACAAAACTTAGCTCTGATTGGCTTATTCTTATTACTGAAGAGGTCTGAATAGCTAGTTAGGTATTTCTAAACCTTTCTCTTCCTATCAACCTCCGCACATAGCTAAACCCTCGCAACGTTCGCTAAAATGGAGTTGGGACTACTGAGTGGAATTTAATTTAATTTATGTCTAAAACAAACTTGTTTACGAGTTCTTCTCAATGTGTTCTTGTTGTTTTCTATTCTTGTCTACTAAAAAACTATCCATATTCCTTTCCAAAGAGTGTAACGTTCTCCCAAACTCCTGTGTGAACGTGTCGACTCTATACCTTCCACTGTAGTGCCTCGATACAGGACATTTGACGATAGCTTTTAAACAATTTCTTGAAATTTTGTAAGGAACTTGAAAAATTTCTTAAAAAAAAAATTGTTAATATCTTATTTTTTTTAAAGTCGGTCACCTTTGTTCGGATTTGAATCTTGCAATCACACATAAAGTCTTGTTAACATACCAACATTAACAGTGAAGTTAATGTTGGTAGTTTTTGGTCGAAGTATGATAGCTCAGTTGGTTTGACGGTCGGCGTAGTCCAGTGGTAAGGGTCCTTGACTCGCAATTAGAAGGTCGCGGAATCGAATCCCGGCGTGGCAATTAAAATTTATTTGATTAATTTGTGTTATTTCACAATTTATTCATTTAAAATAATGTATAGTATATTTGCGGGACGTTCCAGAGTGGAAGATACTCTCAGTATCGCCCTGGTGTAAGACCACCATTCAGATTGAAACGTTGCTTGAAATGGCGTTAGCCGTGTTTGGTGACCAGATCTGAATAGCCAGGTACTTCCCCACCTCCCTCTTCCCCATCTCCTTCCCTTCCTCATTACCTTCAGCCTCACAACATACCCCAATTAGGGATGCCATAGTCTCACTGCGGACTCTTGTGAAGTATTCATGTATAAAATAGAGCTCCGCCCCGGAAAGGCGTAGGTTCTGGTTCATGTCCTAGACGGACCGTATTTTTTTCTTTCTGTTTTCAGATTTTCAATAGCGTTTAGCTAATATTGTCTTCATTTAATTAATTGTTACAATTACAATTATTAATTAAGTATTACAATTTGAGATTAAAAATATATAAATTTAATTTATTTTTCAAAATTGGAAATGAATTGTCTAGAATTCAGACCATCTCGTGAATTTTCGCGGGTCTGGGTTAGTTTTTTTTATTTATTTTTTTATTATTCCAACAAAAACACAGTTTGCATAAATATATAATTTAAACAATTTATCAGTAGTCCCGCGAAGCTGCCACTTTGCTGCTTGTCTGCAGGTTCTACCTCAATATACACTCGTTAATATTACAAGTAAAAAAAATATTATGTGTAATTTCAAAAATGTAAAGGAAATTGAAGACCTCTGTTAAAAAAATTTATATGACAAATATTTAGAGAAAATGTAATAAAAAAATAACATAACCAATGGGATAATACAATAACATAACAACCAATACAATAACATAACAACCGATACAATGGGGATACAATATTTTAATAATTTTCCCGAAGAATTTAATAAAATGGCAGATTTGGTGTCATTTAAGAAAAGGGTACAAATATTTTAAAAAAATGAACTGCCATAACATCACCAATCTTTCTTCTTTTTTTCTTTCGTTTATTTTTTTTTTTTTACAGATACATAGATTTTTCATAGATAAGCCACATTTTTACAGTTTTCATGCTTAAATTCTCATTTTCCTCTAAAGCAAAATTATTTTTGAGCTTATTAAAAATCACTGGTACACAGTACTCCAGCGTTTGGCTTCCATACTTATTGGATATTTTAGATATTTTCAGGCCTTTTTTTTCTGTGAAACGTGTGCTGTGACTATGTACCAGTGGTCTTTTATAAGTATTATCTTCCCAGTTATCCTTAATGGTAAGGAACCAAAATATACCTTTTATTGAGAGCAGTTAATAAATAAAGGTTCTTGACCGCACAAGTGCATCCTCCAGTAACAAGATGGTCCAGAAAGTCCGATGTGCGACCTTCGCAGTAATTATTCGCAGCATCAGACGACCACAATAAATCAATCAGTCCCATTGATCTCCAGCTCCAACCAACTGTCGTCAGATACAGAGCAGCGAGCAGTGACGGTGTCGGAGGTCAATTGGTAGAGAAACGCCGCGGAGGCGTACGGAACAGCTACCGAGACGCCAGGGTTGTTTGTGATTCCCATTTGTAAAAGTCGTAAAAGTAGAGTGAATTGCTGCCAGTAATTATAAAAAGCACCGTAGAAATGAGTTTAAAATTGATTAACAAATTTGAGAGGCGGGAACCATTTATTGGATAACCAACAACCCTACCATAGGTTATCTCAAGTGGTTCGTTACGTTTATGACTTATTAGGGGTGCCCAGGTTCATGAGGTTTGTCTAGGTTTTGGCGGCAAGTGCGTTTGCCCTACTACTGCGTGGAGGTTCGGATAGGGAAAGACTGGTTGAGGGGGACCTTATGAGCTCCCCAGCAGTCAAATCGCAATGCACCACAGAGGTGGAGATCCCTCATATCTTTTTTCCTAGCCAGGGTTTATGAGGTTTGTCTAGGTCTTGGCGGCCCATTTATTGCGTGGCGGGCCGCTTCGGGAGAGACTGGTTGAGACCCTTTGACCTCTCCAGCAGACACATCACCATGCACCGCAGTGGGAGGGATCCCTCATATCTTTTTCCTACCCAGACCTTTGTTTCTTTCCTTTTCTAAAAAACCCTCCTCAAGATGATCTTCTGCGTGGAGCTAATGTAAAAAAATACAAGTGTGTAGTTCTCATGCGGTATAAGTGAAACCTTCAGAAAACTAAAGAATACCAGAGTGGAGAGGCTACAAAGCACCGCACACAGAGGAAACCGGTTATACTATCTCATTCTCTCGCAGGCCAAATCCTACAGATGTGTATGTTTGTCTCTTTTTACTGTCGCTATTTTTCGTTTCATCAAATTTCAAAAAGCAACTGTGTGCTAAAGAAGTTTTCATTTCAAAAAGCAACGATTTAAATTCAAATCATTCGCATTCGAAAAAAAGTCTTGAAGCGATGAAGTAGTAACTTTTAACCAATTTTGCTATTCATAATGCTCGAGTCATCCAGACAATCTAAAATCTAGGAATCATAGTCGATGAATATTATAAAAAGACACAAACAGTACCTATATTGAATGAGATTTCCAAGTATGTAAATGATAGTAATGATTATAAATGATAAAAAAACATGTTTGTCCGCGGCGTAATTACACGCCTTTATTACGCATAAAATAACAGGAGTGTATATTACAAAATGTAACAACATTACTTCTGCACCATCAATCATCGTACTCGGGTAATATGGAAATTTAGTGAAATGGGACAAGGAAAAAGCAGACAAAAAACTACGTAGAGTAAGTACGTCGGATAAGATTGTAACGGATGACGTGCAAAAGGTCGTAGGTTGAATAAAGTATATTTTATTACGCTTTGGTCTGGAGTAAAAAACAGGAGTCTTTGTGATATGGCTTTTATGGAAGAATCATTCGACACTCTTTACATTACGACAAATAAAAAAATGCCCAAAAACTAGTGATATGAGGGAAAATGGTGAATCTACATCATTTTTGAAGTCGATTTTGTGGTACAATGTGGTATAATAATAGTTTATTCCAGAATGTATGAAATAAATTGCATATTTTGGAAAAGTAGATAAAATAACAATATACAGAATATATATAAAAAAGAAAAGAAATGAAAAACAATAAATATGAAAATTTATTCAAATTTATGGAGGTCGTTTGACCGTCTCCGGTCTAAAAAACCAAAAACCTTTCACCTTCGCCTTCACGGCTCACAATATTGTAAACAACTAACAGCCTTACTAAAAAAAACTTTTCACGGCCGATAACCTGTGTTATTGCAATAACATAAATAAACCCCGTATACACTAAAACACGTTTTATTACCAATAACCTTTCTTACGTGGTCACGCTGTTAAAATGCATTGAAGATCTGACAACGTTGTATATGGTTTTAATTTACTAGGAAACAATGGTGTTTTAATTCTTCTCCGCTAGGAGCATTATTGGCGCGCCTGTGCATATCGGCCCGCGATGACAAAACAGTTCGGTGTGTTTATAGCGGGATATTGAAAATTTTGTTAGTACCTAAATGTTGTGATTTTACTTAATAATTTCTATTGTAGTGACGAATTAACTCTTCTGTTCACATAATTGATATATTTACCATATTATTTGTGTGGTTTACATCAATTTAATCAAGTCATTGTACAAACGCCGTACTTTCAAAGTTGAACTGTCAGAATATTGTTTTATAGGTTACTTAAAAGATAAAATTTACATTTTAAGATCTTTATTTTAAGAGAGTTTTTTTAAAAGTGATAATTTTTATAATATTAATATCTAATACGTGTTCGTAAACGTATCAAAGAAATTAACGTCTTTAGAGATGCAAGAAATCTGTTTTAAATGTCGGTATTTTTCTAAGTTATTTTTTTGGCAATAAAAAAAAAACTTTGAAATTTTTTTATTATTTTTTTTATTGTATGCACGACGAAAAAGTGAGGTAATAGTTTCCTTCCAAATTAATTACATAAAAGGACTGTGTTATTGAAATTTTGATTGTTTTTAAATTTCTCTACATTTTGGTCAAAAATGTTTTGGGAGGAAATTTTTTTCCATTTTTTTCCGAGTTTGAATCTTAAAATATGGCAGTTTTTGAAAACTGAAGTGTACTTCAAATCCACAAATCTAAAAGGTAATTTTATCTAGTTTTCATAAATGGTATTTGTTTTTACGACACCTTCAAAAATAAGAAATATATATAACATTCAAAATACTTTGGAAAAATTCCAAATATCGTTCTGTCATCATTAATAAAACAGAGATAAACTACCCTCTCAGGCCGTGTAAACCAGTGTATTTTTTTCCATGAACAATTTTTTAATTAGTAATGTTTTCACATTCGCGGCCGTTTGTCAATTGAATAAAATTTTCACTGGGTTTTTTAGTAAGGCTGTAAGTGTGTAAAAATAAAGCAAATTCTTAAAATTCTCCAGACTTTCAAAATAAATATTAACTCAACTTTGGCATTAATCCTCTTATAAATATAAATGTAAAACCAACAGTGATGCGGGTAGCAAAGGTAAAGACAAGCAATGTCCAGTGTTTCGAATATAATTTCCTCAACGTGCAAAGTCGTATCTTCCCCGAGCATAAACTTTCTAATAAAGTGTGTCTCTGTATCTATTTGTAAATAATAAAATTAGATAGAGCCTGACACCCGTATTCAGAGTCGATCCTTTGGTTCAAGGAGCCTTCCTTTCCTCTAAGGAACGCCGTTTTGTTTTCAGAGACACATCTAAGGTCGGTGTGACGTCACTAAATAAGGTAGCTACCTTCCTTAAGATTTACAAAATTTTTGTATTCAGAGACGTCACTACGTAAGTCTCTACGACACGGCGCATGCGCATTCTTGCTTACTTTGATTTTTAGCTGTCAAAAGTCAAGGTTGGTGGTAAGGGTACCTTTAAACTTGCCAAGTCGGTGGTTTGTTCCCAATTGTTACTGTCGTAAACATAAAACAGTGGAGATGGATGTTATGCAAATGGATAATGAGTTTCTCGATTATGTCGTTGATCCATATCATACACGTGACGACATTGGCACGGGCGCTATGGGCAGCGTACGGCGATATTTACGCGATTTTGAAAATCCCTTTACAGTGACTGCCAATTTAAGGATCGTTATCGGTTGGAGAAAACAACTGTAATGCTTGTATTAATTCCTGTATTATTTCCAAATTACTCTTTAGTAAATAATAGAGGCTTGCCCATACCTCCTGTTAATCAGGTAGCTATCGCGCTGCGATTCTACACTACTGGTAATTATCAGGTAAATATGTACGTCTTTTTACTAGATATCTATTGTAAAATTCTGTTCTACTTTTGTGAAACTAAAATATTGCACTTTGTGAAAAGCCATGATGAAACTTGTTCTTTACATTATGTCAATACTAAATGAAAACATGAATGAAAAATTAACCAGATGCCCTTAGATGTATAATATATCTAGATCATCTTGTAATTATTTCCATTAACTACCTACATATACATATAATATATATGATTCCAGATTGTTGCGGGAGATCTTCACAAGCTGAGTCAACCAACCTCCAGCAGAGTGGTGCAAAAGATTTCCTCCGGATTGGCGCAACGGTTAACGGAATTTATTTATTTTCCTCAACGGCCCGAGGAATACGCTGAAAATCGAAAACTCTTTTATTCAAGAGCGCAATTTCCAGAAGTCGTCGGGTGCATAGATTGTACACACATTGCCATCAAGAGCCCAAGCCAAACAATAGGGGAATCTTTTCGCAACAGGAAAGGATGGTTCTCTTTGAATGTGCAAGCTGTTTCAGGTCCACGTTTGGAATTTTTGGACATCGTTGCCAGGTGGCCTGGTTCTACCCACGATTCCAGGATATTTCAAAACAGCACGTGCCGCCTAAAATTCAAGGAGAAAAGAATTACAGGCATTCTTCTCGGGGACAGCGGATATGGCCAGACGAATTATATGTTCACATCAGTGTTAAATCCTGCCAATGAAGCGCAGGAAAAATATAATAAGGCCCAAATTTTCTCACGGAATGTAGTCGAAAGATTATTTGGTGTATGGAAGAGATTTCCTTGTCCGAGGAGGAAATTAGAAAATAAATTATCTAATACTACAAACATTATAGTTGCGTGTCCCATTTTGCATAACCTGTGTATATCTTCAAACGACCAGCATTTTGGGCGGTTTGAGGGTATAAATATACCTGTCAATTCGGTGGTACAGTCTGCTTCAGGCAGAACAATAAGAGATGCGTTTATCCAAAGACATTTTACGTGACATGTAAAGAACTTTGAAAGGTCACCATATATAATGAATAATGACATCATATTTTTGTAATATGTAATGAACTGTGAAAGGACACAATCTCTAACGTAATGAATAGTGAAGTCATATATTTTTGTAATGTGTAGTAATTGTGCTGTGTAATGGACTGTGAAAGGACATCATATCTAATGTAATGAATAGTGAAGTCATATTTTTGTAATATGTTATAATTGTGCTGTGTATTGAATTATGAACAAGCACAAGGATTTATCTTAAATATACACCTATGTATGTATAAATAATGTGTGTATCAAGGTAGTGTGAAACTCTGTCCATAATTAAAGAAATAACAGAATGGAAAATAAATAAAACATCTATTGGAGATTAATATTTTTTTTATTCAAGACTATTCGCCAGAGCTTTTTCTAGTTCTGCCTTTGCTTTTTTTAATTTGTAGTTCTAGAAGCTCGTTCTGCAGGCGGCTCCTTTCACCTGCTCCAGGGCAGTCTCCCTCTGTGCCCGGGCACTTGGCAGTCTCCAACCTTACTACGTGGATTTCTTCATCGTAAATAATTAAATTTCTATTTCTTCGGCAACGCACTTCGGCCTCGTCCCGAACCACCTGCCCACTAGATACTAGATGGTACCAAGTCTGAAACAACACTAAATTACAAGCCAATTAGTCAATAATGTAATTTTTTTTTTTTTACATTAACTCCACACAGGAGGCTCTGAGGAAAATAACTTCCCTCAGGGCCTATGTCATCTTTGAAGATGCTGTGTGGAGGGTCTTTTTGAGGAAAGAAAGGAGTGAACACGGGTCTTGAAGAGACCCATGTTGTAGGAGGGAGGAAACACAGAGGCCGGCAAATCGTTCCACAGCCGAGCCGTTGAACTCAAGAACGAGTCATAGAAACGACCCGTTCTCATGTGACTAATGTCAACCGTGTAGAAATGTTGGGCGCGTGTTTCCCGACTATGCACCGGTGCCGAGGGGATAAATGACGCTAGTTCCTCGGAGCATCTTCCATTGTAATACCGGTAGAACAAGGACAGCATTCCCACCTGACGCCTGTGCTCTAAAGATTGCAGTCTGTCTGTTAAGATGGGAGAATCTATCAAACGGACCGCCCATTTCTGCACAGAGTCAAGGGTTTTTCAATAACAGGTTCAGGCCACTATGTGCCCGATGACTCTGAGATGTTTAGGTTTTCCAAGGAGAGCTTGTGTTTAGCATCTCTGTCACATGAGACGCTTATGGCGGAGAGCGTTAAGCTCTGCTCTCCAAAATTATATCCAATGGAAGACGCTCCGAGGAACTAGCGTCATCGATCCCCTCGGCACAGGTGCATTATCGGGAAACACGCGCCCAATGTATGTACACGAATGACATTTGTCATCAACAGCTCGGCTCTGGAACGATTTGCCGGCCTCTGTGTTTCCTCCCTCCTACAACATCAAGACTTCCTACCTCTTCAAGACTCATCTTCACTCCTTCCTTAAAAAGACCCCCCACACAGCATCTTCAACAGGGCCGCTCTTTAGGGTGGAGAACGAGAGGTTAAACTAAAGCTCTCCGAGCATTGTTTGACCCTATGAAGGGAATTGCAAGTATTCAAGTGCAAGATAAGTGCAAATAGAGATGTAAACATAGTCACCTCTTTCTTGGGAATAATACGTCTTGTCTTCGTCTTGAGCTGGGGGGTTGAACTTTCCTCCGGTGTTCTTGTTATATCTGAAAATTACTAACACTTTTTACAATATTTCTATCTCAAATATTAAGATTTAGCATGACAACTGATGAAATTATGTTCACACAACAATTTGTATTGAGTTCCTATAGAGAAATGCGAATGCTACCATCTAAATATAAATAAATACTCCACATTCATTTAAATTTAAAATTGCAAAGAATCAATTACATTATCAAAAACTAACCAAACACCGGCACTTCCATCGACTGGTCAGCCCATTTCTGTCGACTGGTCAGCCCATGGCATGCTGAATACAACAGACGTGCTGACAGCGGTATCTGAAACTTAAACAATACTTTGAATAAGAAATAATGCCAACGTTAAATAAACAAGTAGCCAAAATATTTCGCATAACTTTTTTAAACTAACCATCATATGTATTACAAATAGAGTGATCGCTGTCGTTGCAGAAGCTCAACTCTGTATCGGTGGCCAAATCCGGTATGCCGTCAACGGGATGGTGCTCATTGGAGACACTTGGCAACAGCCTGCCCCCTCCAGTCTTCAACTTGCTCCTCTTCTCCTCGCAGAGCTCCATCTTCCTTTTTGTTTTTAAGTTGTCTCAACATTTCTTGAGCTGCGCTTGGTTCCTCTAAAATGAATTCAAGATAGTATTATAATAGTATTAAGGAGTCTGAACAATAGAAGAGTATGTATGTGAATGAAGAAGAGTAACCCTGAGGGGAAACGGCGTGATGACTAGTTAAAATTTAAATTACAAACGATACAAACCTTTTGATTATCGCCGATTGAATTAAAATCATTGTCAACTTGGCCCACGCGTTTTTTCTTTTCACCAAGCTGCAGATGATTCGTCGAAATGCTGGCTACCGCGGGGTTGTTGTTATTTCTTGATCAAATCTAATAAGCACTGTTTTTCGCTTGGCGTAATCATAATCCGTGAATTCATTTTAAAACGAGATGCGTAGCGCTAGAACTTTGACAGGCCAACGACACATAAATAAACAAAACTGACAGATGCCTGATAAATCCATGGATACGAACATAGAAAAACACACAAATTGTCCCGAAACGGGGCATGTTGTTTCCGTAGAAGCAGAACATCGGCAAGTTTCGGATGACGTCACACATTTATTTCGGCGTAGACAAAAGGTCTCTACCTTAGGAAAGGAAGTTCAAAGTGTGGACTCTGAATAGAAGCGTTAAAGGTAAGGACGGTTCTTACCTTTGCTAAGGTAAGGCCGACACTTGACTTAGACAACTTTAAGGATCGACTCTGAATACGGGTGTAAGATTCGTAATAAATTGTAAAGTGCCCTTGAGGTGATTTTTCACAAAAACGGCGCTCTACAAATTATTCAATTATTATTATTATTAGTAATATGAGAGACTCCTATAACTTAATTGAATTTTATCTCTCGTTTTCGAGTAAATCGATTCCGAAGTTTTTTAAGTAAAATTTTATAAAAATCGGTCACTAGGGGGTTGATAACAGTAGTTCACTGTTTTTTTAAATACTTTAGTTGCCGTGATCTCCAAGAGACCGTACGGCATACACCATTACATTACTTAACAAAACTTTAAAAAAAATTACGTTACACCCAAAGTAATTTCATGCTATCTAAGCGGGATGGATTGAAAAATTCACAATATTATGGAGATCTAAAGGCTGTACTTAAATACAAAAATTCTATTATTTTCGAGCGTATATTGTTATTCAATACAGAATACCATCATTCTCACATCGGTTCGTGTCTTATTAGAATTAGGGGCGATGGACGCTATTGCTTAGATTTTCCGATGCTCAGACCGATATAATATATTTATGATCATGTTTTAACTCTAGAGTTTATGTTTGCCTTCCGGTTCTAACCGCGCATCTTCTTCAGGACTGGAATACTTTCAGCTAACCCAGAGTGAATAGACTCGTAACCTTTTTGTGAAAAGGTAAAACGAGCGGTTGGAGGGACAATAGAATACCTTTAGGAGTGAACCCATACAGCCTTACTCATCATGAAACCGTACCACGGCTCTGTAGCGTCGCGGTAGCTACACAGTGGAGTAAGCCTACACTACTCAGGGTAAAAATCTTTACTCATCATCATAATGTTTCTCGACAGCTGTTATGATATTTTTAGGGCCGGTTTTATAAACGAAGTACCAAATTTAAGTTACGTAACGAACCGTTTTTCGTTAACAGACCGCTATCCGTTCGTTATCTTATTTTACGTATTATAAACAAATGTGCATTACTAGCGGTCATCGGTTACATTTAGTCCCAAAGTTTTATTACTTGGGTCACTCTCCGAATAACAATGCACTACTTGCATTGTTATACGGATGCGTGGACTTGGAGATTCCTGTAAAATCGCCAGCTGCTTGCAGCATTGATACCAAAGCTTAAAACGCAGTGTTAATATTACATTATTTGTTGTTAAGTTTAATTTGTGGAACCCCATTTTAGTTTTAATTTCTTTTATATATTCTTATTTTATTATTCATTTTAAAAAAACTTTATTCAATTTAAAAATACAGTTTATTTATAAACAAGTTCTTCTTCTATGTAATTATTAATTATTATTACGCGTGACACCTGTTTCGTCTTCTAGATATTATCAAACTAGGCGAAACAGCGGTCACGCGCAATAATAATTATACAGAAGAAATAGTTTATAAATAAACTGTTTTTATAAATTGAATAAAAATATTATTGAATATATAGAAGAAATAATGCTGGGCTGGCGTTACTGATTTCGATAATAAATAAATAACCGAGCGCCGAGAACAACTTTCTACTTGCAACTGTCAAAAAACGTCAGCAAACGGATCGTTATCCATTTAACTGACCAAAATCGGCCCGTAAAGCATTAACCGCTACATAACCGACCGGTAGCCTTGTGAATGTTTGTAAAACGGCAAAATCAAGAGGTAAACCAAATATTAGTTAAAAATGGGATCAAGCGTGACGAACGGATGGTTATAAAACCGGCCCTTACGGTAGCAACACTGCTACAAAGCTGAAAAACACGGCCAATTTAGCATTTCGCGGCGTGTTGCCAACTTCACGTTTATTCATACGTCAACATCAGTCAACACGACGTTGACTTTGGTAAATCTATATTTAGACCTAAAATCTCCTTCCGTAAGTGTCGCAAATGGATCGTACCTTTTTTTTAACCTTTTCCGTAGCCGTGGTGCACGAATGCCGCGAATACGGTCAATATTTGCCAAAACTCCGTTCAAAACGTCAAGATTCTCATAAAAGTTCGCCATTTCGTCAGTTACAACGCCGTAGGTACTGAGTTAACCCTGGTGATCGGGTGGTTTAAATTCTGACAGCTACTACATCTCCCGTACAGCGACGCGGGAAGAACACGCGCATGCGCGCGATTAACCCACCATGTTGAGTAACAATTTCACCTAACCCGGTCTTGCTCCGAGGTTGTATCTTATTTTGCGATGATGAGTAAGGCTGATAGAGTATTGTTAAAGTTTATTGTTCTGCCCTACTATTATTGAACCGTGTCATACTACTTGCAAGCAAATTGATTTTACCTACCCAAAATAAATTTTACAGACTAATAATTGTGTTTACCGTAAAAATTGTTAATTTCAATTAATTATCCCGTTAAAGAGCGATTTTTTTGTAAGTCTTTTCTTTGTTCGTGAAAATCGTAAAAAAGCAATTTTTCGTGTCGGTAAAACTTAATACCGCCCTTTGAAAAAACGTGCATGTCAAATATTTCACAGTTGCCTGCGCTTATCGGGTTAACGATGTGTTAACGTCGTTACCGAAAAGAGGAAACAACAAACACCACTGAGTTATTTGTACTTGGCAAAACAGGCAGCACGGTATTGTCGATGTGTGCACTTGAGCCCGAACACAGGTGTGCCTGCGATTTAATTAATTAAAAACCTATCCAAACTGCGCTTACTAATGAAATGCATCTCGCACGACATGTTTGTGTTTTTTAATCAGTGCGGTCGTTTACAGCATTATAAAAATGTAATTTACACATTAGCAGGAATTAATTATAGGTATTATGTTGTTTTAAAAGTGAGAAAGTTAAGAATGTTTGTTTACAGGCTTCATTGTTTACATTCTTCTTTTGTTTACATTATTAGACGCATAAAACAGCGTTAAAAGATCTCTAAAAACGGATAGAAAGAATGTGAACAATACATCAAATTTAAAGGTTTATTTATTGTTTTGGAACATTTACAGAATATTAATACAAAAAAGTTATAAGATAAACAATGTAAAGAGCATAACGTTAATAATCCACTTAAAAATGTTCACAGAATGCACAGTTTAAGATTTTTTCTCTGTGTATAAGATGTTAACAATAATAAAACATGAATATTAAAATATGATATGAAAAGAGAATAATAAATAGAATATATAAGAACCATTCACATTCTAGTTAAAATATAAATATTCTTCATGACATGACATGTTAGTAGCTTGCTAATTTGCTTTATAATAATAATAATAAATTTGGACAACTTATATAGCGCTGTTTTTGCGAAAAATCGCCTCAAGAGCGCTGTGCTTATGCTTGATATATTGTCACATTCAATAGTATTATACAGACGACACATTCGAGACAACGGAGTTTCCAGAGGCTGTGTGTAAGCCACTGATATTGTCCATTTGTTGAGGTCCTGAGGAAAATGATTTCCTTCAGGGCCTATGTCATCTTTGGGGATGATCTTTTTGTGGAAAGGAAGGTGTGAACCTGGGTCTTGCAGAGACCTATGTTGTAGGAACTAGGAAACGCAGAGGTCGGCAAATCTTCCCACAACCGAGCTATTGAACTCAAAAACGAGTCGTAGTAACGACCCGTTCTCATGTGATAAATGTCAACTGTGTACAAATGTTGGGCGCGCGTTTGACGTATTTCCCGACTGTGCACCGATGCCAAGGGAATCCAATGACACTAGTTCCTCGGAGCATCTTCCATGAAAATACCGGTAGATCTCGAACAGCATTCAACTGTGCTCTTTATCTTTAGATTGCAATCCGTTTGTTAAGATAGGAGAATCTATCAAACGAACCACCCATTTATACACCGAGGATTTAATTAATCTGACGGATTGCGACCTAAAAGTGCCTCACTTTATATTATCATTGAAAAACGTTCTGTTGGTTTATTTTGTTGATTAGTCTGTATTTTAGGAATTTTGAAAGAAATGAAATGACAAATTTCAAAACAACATTATATTTCCTGATTTCAAAAACAGTAAAAATGCAGAAACGAAACTCTAAACAGCTCTAAAAGCAAAACTACAAATTCACACTTTTATAAAGGTATAGTTGAATCCGCACCACTAAAAGCCAAGAAATCAAATTTGGAATAGATACGGGTATCACACAATGAAAAGGCACTGCGCAGGTTTTATCTACCGGACTGCAACCAAAAATATCCCAAAACAACAGCCACTGCACTTGCTTTGTCATGTTTACCTATTGTTCAGGTTCAAAACAAAACGGGAACACTGGTTCTGGGTGGAGTCGATAGCCCCACCGGAGTCCAGAGTCCATGGTTTACAATGGATACCAACTGATAGGTACGTAGTAATGTAATGTGCTGAAGTGGTATGGGAGGAAGTTCAGAGGTATGTGAAAATGGGCATGCACAGCAAACCACAAGCAGGATATCCGGATGGACCGTGAACAACGAAAATGGGGAAATGAATGCATGTCAAAATGTTCGTTTTTTGTTTGTTTTAATCTATCATAATTTACTCAGTACCAAGCACTTCCCTATCTCCTTCTCCTCTCCAATACCTCCAGCCTCACAACCTACCCCAATTGGGAATGCCATAGTCTCACTTCCTGGATCCGGACGGTTGGGAGCGGTTGGGTCATTCAGAAGGACTTATATACAGAAGGACTTCACGTGATTCACATTTTCTTGACATCGGTTAAAACAAAGCTTTACCACTGGGACGGATGGCAGCTAAATAAACGTTTTTTTTTAAACTTTTTTTAAGAATGGTGGGTATTAACAACTGGACAGATGAAATGCCAAATGGTCGAGTTAAAACACGTCTTCACTGCGTTCACTCAATCAGTCCTCAAAAGTAGGAATACCAAAAAAACCGCTTCGCTCAATTTAGTAATGATTTTTTTTTCACATTAACTCCACACAGGAGGCCCTGAGGAAAACAATTTCCCTCAGGGCCTGTCATCTGGGATGCTGTGTAGAGGGTCTTCTTGAGGAGGAAGGAATGAACATTGGTCTTGAAGAGACCCATGTTGTAGGAAGGAGGAAACACAGAGGCCGGCAAATCATTCCACAGCCGAGCTGTTGAACACACGAACGAGTCGAAGAAACGACCCGTTCTCATGTGACAAATGTCAACCGTGTACAAATGTTGGGCACGCGTTTGGCGTGTTTCCCGACTTTGCACCGGTGCCGAAGGGCTCAATGATGCTAGTTCCTCGGAGCGTATTACAATACCGGTAGAACAAGGATAGCATTCCCACCCGACGCCTGTGCTCTAAAGATTGCAGTCCGTCTGTTAAGATGGGAGAATCTATCAAACGGGACTGCCCGTTTCTGCACAGAGTCGAGGGTATTTTTCAGGTATTTTGGAGCTCCAGACAAGAGGTGGCTGCCAAATTCAACCGTGGGGCGCACTTGTGATTTGTACAGGGTTAGCAGTTGTGTACTATTAAAGTATCTGCGGGCCCTGTACAGTACGCCCAGTTTTTGGGAGGCTAACTTTACTCTGGCTTCGATGGAGCCCCCATACCTGAGCTGGTCACTTAGGGTTACACCAAGCATATCAATGGAGGGCCTGTTCGGAAGATTGCTTCCGTTGAAAGAGACTATATTTTCATTTCGATCCCTTTTAGACGTAATCAGACAAGATTGGGTCTTTGAAACATTAAATTTAACAAGATTATTTTAACCCCAAGATAAAACACTCTCGAGGTAACCGATCAATCTTTGCTTCAAAGCCCTTCGAGCCGTTGGAGTTTGTGAGCCCTTTGGGGGCTTGTCAAACAAAAAGCCATCATGGACTGTACTGTCATCCGCGTAACAGTGAATTGGTGCACATGACAAAAGGTCGTTGATGTGCAACAAAAACAAAGTCGGAGACAGAACCGATCCCTGTGGGACGCCAGCATTTATCGAGTGTGAGGAAGAAGTGAAACCATCGGCTACCGTCTGAATCGACCTCTCCCTCAAAAAGTCGGGAATCTACGTACACAAGGATGCGGGAAGTCCGTAAGCAGGCAGTGTGTTGACAAGTCCTCGGTGCCAAACCCGGTCAAAGGCCTTGGAAATGTCCAGTGCAACCGTTTGGGTCTCACCGAAACGTTCCAGGCACCGCCCCCCAACATGCGTCACATGCGCGAGAAGATCACCGCACGAGCGGTTCCGCCGGAATCCGTATTAATAATTTTGTTCTTCTCGAGGTATGTGAGCAGTTTGTCGTTGATCACACGTTCCATCACCTTAAACAGAACTGATGTGATCGCTATGGGGCGGTAGTTGGCCGGGTTGGAGCGGTCACCCTTCTTTGGAATAGGATGGATAACCGCTTTTTTCCAACCAGAGGGCACAGAGCCAGTCTTCAGGGACATTTTAAAAAGCTTCGTCAAAATTGGAGCTATTTCTGCAGCGCACCTCTGCAGTACCAGGGCAGGTATTCCGTCAGGCCCACTAGCTTTATTAACATGAAGCCCTCGTAAAACATGGAGTACTTCCCGATGCCGGATCCTCAGCTTTTTCATACGAAAACCGCAGTGAGGAACCCTGCTATCAGAGGTTTTTTTTCCTTTTGAACTTACAATAGTAGTGATAATGTGTGCATACATTCTCTTTTCAGATACTTCACCCTTTTCCATTAAAATAAAAATTATTTTAAGTAATATACTTCGCTGAAAGATGGTGTTCAAAATTTTAAATTTCGACTTCATTCACTAGTCTCGAGTAGTCTTCCTTAACCTCACCTACAGTTTGTCAAATAAGAGTAGAAAATATATGAGGGCGCCACTGTTGATCAAATGGCAATACTAAACACATAACTCATGGTGTTAAAGTAAAGCTGTGTAACCTATATTTTTATAAAAAATTAAAAAGGCATAATAGTGGAAAAAATATTTTTTCATTGCAGTATAGATACTCGCCGATCTCAAAATTAGAATTGCATACAGGTATATTATTATTATACTTTTGAAATTTTGTGTTAGCATAATGAAGAATAACTATAATGTAATAAAATATAAAGCACAGTTAAGAAATTGCTCATATTTATTTAATACTAGCTGGTCCCGGCATGCGTTGCTATGCCATTTAATAAAGAAATTGTTTCTCCTTGAGTGTTCCTCCCTGAGTGTTCCCGTTCTTACCGTTCCCCTTCCCCTCTCGCGTTCCCACTCCGTCACCTCCACCTTCCCTCTCCCCGCTCCACTTCCCCCCCCCCCCTTCACCCGTCCCACGAACCCCCCTCCCGAGTTCCCCTCCCCCCTCACACGTCCCCTTCCCCTCCCGCGTTCCCCTTCCACCTTCCCCGCCTTCCCTCTTCCCTTTCCCACTCCCTCGCCCCGTCAACCATCCTCCCGCGTTCCTATATTCAATCCCAGTACATTCAGTTTTTAAACAGCCCGCTTGCCACCTTTTACAATTTTTATTCAAATTTCCATTTTTCATGTATAATAAATTTGGTACCTAACATATGTACCTATTCAAAATATCTAAAATTCTTGATTCGATTCAAACTATTAGGGGAGTACCTACTTTAAATAAATTTATTAAAGATTTTCAAAAATAGAATCCTGATTGAACAATCAATGTTTTGCAAAATGTCATTCTCAAATACGCGAACTGTCAAACGTGCTCATGTTTTCTGAAATTATCCAATTTTCTGCGCAATTTTCTTAATTTTTCTCTCCGTAAGAACCATCCTCGTACTTCAAGGAATATTCTAAAAAAAGAATTAGCGAAATCGGTTCAGCTGCTCTCGAGATTTGCGCTTACCAACACATTTAGCGATTCATTTTTATATTATAGACTAGATAAAGTACCTAGCGTTGCCTGGGCTTTAGATCATGTCTCTAATTTTAGATCTGAATATATTTAACTCATTCAGATCTAAAAGTAGTATAACTAAACTCACCATTAGTGATTCTTCCTTTCTATCTATTGTTAAATTCAAATTTATGTTAAAATTAAATTAAAGCAAATCGCTTTATAAATCACCTTTTAATCAAATTTATGTCATGAAGAAAAAATGTTTTTTTAAATGTGGTTTACTGTGTTCTATACATTCAGTGTCATTGCACTTGAAAAAAATATTTGACTGTTAAATTGGTGTTGCCAGTCTACAAATTTAGTAGTTACAGTTTTGATATTTTCTACTCTTTTTTGACAGACTATATATACACTAAGTTTAAACCAAATTGGCTAAGAACTCTAGAATTTCAACACGGCCACCGAATATTAAATATAAAAAAAAATTATAATTCTTTACAAAAGTCGAAAACTATGTGACCATACTGGGATACCCACATTGCACTATTGCACATAGTTTTGTGAATGAATTATAAATTAGGTTAAGTTTTTGTGTAAGTATGTTTGGAAGTATTATTTTTTTAAATCAATAAACTAATGTTTAAGACAAGATTTTCATGCATAGCACAAAGGGTAACAATTATTATAAGATTAGCCCGAAACACTCGTCTACATTGAAAAAAATCTCCCGACATAAAATACATGCCGCCGACGGGACTTGAACCCGCGTCCTTCTGATTTCCGGTCAACTGCTCTTATTCACTGAGCCACGTCGGCTTATCTTCTGCCCGCCAAATAATTCAATATAATGTAATAAGTAATAAGCAGTAATTGTTAAATGAAACACTAGCATATATTGAATTATTTGGCGGGCAGGAGATAAGCCGACGTAGCTCAGTGGATAAGAGCAGTTGACCGGAAATCAAAGGGACGCGGGTTCGAGTCCCGTCGGCGGCATGTATCTTTTCTCGGGAGATTTTTTCAATGTAGATGAGTGTTTCAGGCTAATAATTATTACTTATAATAATGTTTGGAAGTTTTTGAAAGTAAGTTGCAAATGATAGGAAAAATTATAAAGCAATAGAAGAAAACATTATATTTTAACAGTACTCAAGTTTATCTCCCATCTGACCTTCCCTATACCAATTTTGCACCAAATCGGTTATAACTCCACAATTTCAATATGGCCGATGAAATATGGCATTTAAACTTTTAAAATTCTCTTTAAAAATTATTAATGGCGCCACTTCTGTTACAATGTGGAGCGAGTAGGTAGGCAGACATTAGCGAAATTATCAGTTTGACAAATTCGAAAAAGAGTTACGATATTTTATAGTACAAATTCTTCTCCACAGTTTAACAACCATTGCAATACATTAGGGCAAGTCGATCGCATTTACTCAACCTGCATCCGAAGTTTCGGAAACACCGTTCAAGTACTAATTCGGCCCCACGGGTCGGAAACGCTACACTAAGTAAATATCGAAACAAAAACCTTAGCAAATAAAGGAGAGACTGAGTAAAAACGACATGAAAACAATAAAGGTGAAAGATTCAGATTGTGTTCTTTTTTATGAAGTCACAAAACTGTTTGATAAAGAAAATAGATGTTGGAAAGCATGATTGTGAAAACATTACAAACACAATTTCCTCACCAAATGGTTAACTAGAAAATTGAAAGCAGATATGTATATTTGTTTTAAAGATTCAATTACAAAATTTTCAAGAACGGTCAGTAATGGCGTAATTTTTTTAATGTTAATACCGCACAAGCGTCCCAACTGTTCCCGCCTGGAGCCAGTTAGTCTATGGCATTTGTGTATGTTGTGAGGCTGCAGGTAGTGGCGAAAGAAAGGAGATGAGAAAGAGGAAGGTGGGGAAGTACCTGGCTATTTAGACTGATCAGCAAACACGGTCAAAAGCATTTGAAGCAACATTTCATTTCTAAATGATTAACGTACACTAGGGCGATACTGGGTGCATCTTCCACTTTGTATAATAAAATTATAAAAATGAAAAAATAAATACGTAATCAAACGAAAAAATATACATACGTATATATCGCCGCAAATATACAACATATTATTTTAACTAAACTAAGTAACTAACTAACCATCACGCCGTTTCCCCGCAGGGGTAGGCATAGAGGACGGACCGCCAAACAACTCGATCTTGGCACACACTCCTTGCCTCGTTCACATTCATACATTGTCTCATACATGCTCTTCTATTATTCCGACTCTTCACATGGCCCGACTCAAGTATCTGATTCACTTGGTCGTGCCATGTCTTCCTCGGGCGTCCCCGACTTCTTCTTCCATTCACATTTGCGTCATATATTCTCCTTACACTTCTTTCCTCATTCATTCGCTCTACATGCCCAAACCATCTGAGCGTCCCTTTCTTAATCTTACTCATTACGCTTACATCAGCCTTGCATTCTTCGCGGATCTCCATATTTCTCACACGATCGTACATGGTTTTACCACACACACGCCTCAGGGATCTCATTTATACAGCATTCAGTCTACTTTCATCCTTCCTCTGCCAGTTCCATGCCTCACTGCTATACATCAGGGTAGGTACCAGCAGTCCATTATGGACGGCTAACTTCGCTTCTTTAGAAAGTTTTTTGTTGGCCCCAACGGCGTTCAGTCCTCCATTAATAGAGTTGCCTGCATTTACCCTTCCTTCGATATCTCTGTTAGCCCTTCCACCTCTCGTATTATATTATTTTAAAGGAGTAAATTGTGAATTAAGGCAAATTAATCAAATAAAATTTACTTCGCACGCCGGGATTTGAACCCGCAGCTTCCTGCTTCCTAGTCGAAGGCCTTGGCCCTTAATGCTAATTTTTAATGCTAGCCTCGTAATATTTTATTGAAAAATATGGAGCTTTGAAATATCCGTCAAACTATCAAAAAGAAGACAAGACGCCATTTCTTGACTCCTTTATTTTAAATTTACTACTCGTAAATAACATGTGTTAAATGCTGAAAGACTGTCGCAATAACAATATATGAAAATGAATTGACCCATCGGAATTTTTTTAAAGTAACGGTAATATAAATTATTAATGATAATTTCCTGTTCACTGTCAAAACATATAATAAATTAAATACAGTAATAACACATCAAAATAATTAGTTTTAAGTACTTTCGCAGAGTAATCAAGTTAATTAACTTTAAACTCAGACTACTGAAATAATATCATCCTTGTTTCCTTTACCCAAATTACTTTCTGCCATATATTTTACAAGCCACACATAAATGGACATTTAGATATAAGTCGGTTTTGAATAAAAAAAAATATGGAATAAATTAAAAATAAATTCTGCGAAAAGTACCCTTTTTCACCGTCAAAAGTTCGTAATATATAAGTTTCGAGTTTTATTTTCAAAATTTGGTTTTGAGGTAAAAATCACTTACCAATAAAAATAATAAAACTAATAGGTTTCAAAACTTTGTAGGTACAGCTTTTAACTACACAGGTAGTGAATTTTTAGGAAAACTTAAGTACGTACTTTCAGCTCGAAAGGTCATTTCCATCATAAGATAAAGCTAAAGAGCTATGAAATATTACCTTTGGGGTCGTCCATTAATCACGTGATATTTTTTAGCAACTTTTTAACCCCCCCCCCCCCCCCCCAATATTTTGAAATTTTCAGAATATTATCACGAAAAATATACACGTGACATCTCATTATACACCCCCCCCCCCCCGGTAATATTTCGTGATTTTTCCCGAATCCCCCCCCCCCTTTCGAGCCTCACGTGATTAATGGACGACCCCTTTTATACAGTCATATGAAAAAGGGTAATATTTTTTTTTCACATTTTACAATAATAATGGTTCAAAAAAACAAAGTATTAAAAGAGTTAAAAAATCATGAGCGAAACCGAGTAGTAATATAATAAAAGCTCACCGAAATGACTTATAAAAAATATTCATCATCAGACGACGCGACGCCGTGAGAAAGAAGTATTCCAAATTACCTGAAACAAGAAAAAAAATCTTTAAATTTATGCAAATAATTTATTCAATTCATAAAATCCCAGTTAATATCGCACAAGAGGCCCAACTGCTCACACCATCTGAAGTCAGTGAGACTATAGTATTCCTAATTGGGGTATGTTATGAGACGGAAGGAGGTGGGAATTACCTGGCTATTTAGACCTAGTCACCAAACACTTAGCTATAAAAGCGCCGGTGTTATATGGATTGACCTATTTCAGCATATCACTCGCCATATATACCCATTGGCGAGTGATGTACGGTGAGCGAAATACGTCAAGCCAAATAACGCTGGCGCTTTTATAGCTGAGTCTGTACGACACTTAAATTGTGAAATAACACAAATCATTCAGATAAAATTGGGATCCTCGACCTTCGGAACTTCGGATTGCTAATGATCCTCGACCACGGAGCACGCGCTGCCGGCCCCAAACGAGATTTTTACAACACATGAATTTTTAATTACACTTATAGGCCACTTGCATCACATTTTTAAAAAAAATCCGGTTTAGGCAAATATTCTAAGACATTCTGTATTTTTTTTATCGTATTTTTGAAATCCTGGCGATTTTTTGAAAATTTCAATTCGAAAAATCAGACCATTTTTTATAAACCGGAAAGCCGGGACATAATTTTATAGGTGCGAAAAAATGATAATTACACAGCCGAAAATTATTTTAAAAAAATAGAACGTTTTTCACACGAATGACACAGGAGAATAACGAGGCATACCAAAAATATTAAATCTCATAAATATTTTTTTCCTTCATCCATCTTATTGATCATAAATCATTATAATGTTCAACGTCTATATTATTAAATCAAATGTAATATACTCGTACTTGTAAATAATAATAATAATAAGAATATTATAAAATTTGATTTTGTTAAAATCCGCACCATTATCATTATACTTCTAAAACACGTACGGACAACGTAAAATGTACGGGGTTCTCTTCATTACATCTGTCAAAAAATCAAACCAAATGATTCGTTCGCAGAGAACAAACAATAAATCTAGTGAACGTTAAATTAATGTCAAATTCAAAAATTCGCCTGAAATCAAAGTGATACCATATAAAAAAAATAAATCAGTGTGGAATTTTATAAAATTAATAGGAACATTTTCGGAGACGGGACATTTTCATGTAGTGACGTCACGAGCCCAAATAATGGATTTATTTATTTTAAAATAAAAAAAAACTGTACATTTCTAAATATTTTTACTAACATTTTCGTAATCTTAGTAAAAAATTCTATCCACACGATTTTTTCCAAGTCGTTATGAAGTCCATGCAAGTGGCCTATTATGATAAAATTATAATTTTTTGTGCATTATTTACCAATTTCAAACCTAAAATCAACTTAAAAATACCTTTTTTTAAAAGTTGGTTTGGATATCAAAGGAATTTATTTACAGTGTCAATTTTTTGTACTTATGTGTTGGTGTACACCACAAAGTAGTTTTTCCTTTATGCATTTGAATAAAAATATATTTTATAATTGTTGTTCGGCGGTACATCCCCTCTGCAAAATCCTTCGAGGACACTTGTACCTAGTTATATTTTGTGTAAGTAAGTACACCGTATTTTCCCTAACCCGAATGCGTATTGTATATAAGTGTGCCGGGGGCCCAACTGTCGGGGGATCAACTGTAATGGAGCAATTAGTAACCAAAAGTACCTAAGTATGTAGGTAGTAAAGAAAATCAAAGGGACATTTCAGTTGGATTGTAAAAAAACTACGAACTTTGCAATCATAACAACATATGTATTTTACTACCAAATACAGAAGCATTAATAATGCGGAAGCTTATCTTCTTACAACATAAATACATAAATCAGTAAAAGCAAAGAAGCTTTGAAGTGAATAAACTCATTGATATCATAATAATATATGTACATGTATAGACATGTACATATATTATTGTGATCATCCGAAGTCAAGGGCTCCGGAAAAACAGGCTACACAGGTCTAGTCGGCGACTTCCTGTTTTTACATAATAGTATAACACCGGGCAAGTTGATCGGCGAATTGATCGAGTCGGTTACAGATCGCAAGTTACGAGACAGAGGAGTGAGGAGTAAAATGCCCTCGAAACTGGCGTGGAAATTTTTCAATTTACTTTTATACATTTAAAAAAAAAAAAAATTACTATTTTAAAGTCATCAATGTATTCAAACAATATTTATTCTCGAACATGTCCTCCACAACACAGGTGAATTCCTAGCGAGGGAGACAATAATAAAAAATAAATAAAAAAAAAACAAAGTAAACAAGTTTGTTAAAATAAGATAAGTAAAATTTTCAAAATTTTAAGCAACCTCTGACACAAAAAAGAGCTGATGACCTTGAAACGCCTTAACAGATTTTCATGAATTGTGGCTAAGAACCATCTCGATCATGTCAGCTTTCAAACAAAAAACCGCATCATACCACAGACATGCCACAGACAGACGCGCAGACACGCAGACACACAGACACCGCTCCTTGCGTCGCGCGTCGGGGGTTAAAAACCAAAATAAGAGTTCCAAGTTGAAAACTTATCTAATGAATAACAGATCACTTTGTATGAAAACTTATCATTCAAAATTAATATCGAGGTAATGATGTTTTAAGTCAGGGTCGGGGTGAAAGTTTTACCAAAACAGAACGAACTTTTTTTATATTTAACAATCGTCTAAGAGAGATTAACTTTTATTTGTTTTACAATTTTTAATAATTTTGTAAAAATATATTTTATGAAAATTTAACTGGTACCCACCACCTAGTAAACTCGCAACACCTACGTTTAAAATATCTAATATGGGAGGCGGGTATGGATACCGCCGCGCCGGGAACTCAACATAGGGTCAACCCAAGTGGTTCGTTATATTTGGTGACTTGAGCATGAGTATGAGTTTCCGGGTCCATGGTTTGTCCGAGTCTTGGCGGTGGATGTATCTGCCCACCTACGTGGCATTATAAATCGGGGAGACTGGTTGGGGGAGACCTTTCCAGCAGGAACTGCTCTCTTTCGGAACATCGCCTTGCACCGCGGTGTGAAACAGACTACCAAATTCTACCCACATCTCATAACTTTTCCCTTCCCAATACTTCATCTCCGTGCTTTCCTCAAAAGACACTCTACCCAACATCCTCAAAGATGGGCATTACTTTCCTCAGGGCCTCCTGTGTGGAACTAATGTAAAAAAGTATATCACAAATAAAATAAAATATCAATTATTATAAATTATAAGCAATAATTATTAACCGAAACACTTGAAAAAAAATTGAAAAAATCTCCCGAGAAAAGATACATACCGCCGACGGGACTCGAACCCGCGTCCTTCTGATTTCTGATTTAAAATAAAATAATATCTCAAAAACAATTGTTGTCTAAATCCGGTGTTAAAATAGGACGTGGATGGAGTCGGAGACGTCCCTTTTAAGACATGGCACAATCAAGTAAATCACATAATTTACTCGGGTTGGCTAAGATGAATTAATAGAGTGAAGATTCGTTCCTAAAGGCGATTCCAGACTCACGGCGAGAAGTCTCGGCGAGAAATTCTCGCGAGAACAAGCACTTATCCACGCTCTCATTCTCGCCGAGACTTCTCGCGAGAACAAGCACTTATCCACACTCTCATTTTTCTCACTCGTGATCTGTTTCCCATCCGGTATGGACGACATTACAGACGATATTAAAAATGCAGCAAGTTTGGCTCTGTGCGCCATGGCATATTATTATTTTGTTGTAACTAAAAATAAAGTTAAAAAAAATAGAAAAGCCAGACGATGGTGGGTAACGCAAATTCATCGAAACAGAACAGGGTTGGTAATTTTTTTTATTTAATATTCTTTCGTTATTATTATAATCATGTATTCTTTATATATAAACTGTATTCTTTAGTTTCAGTATGCTAAAGCAGTTGGATGAACTAGTTGCTGAGCCAAGCGGAGAATTTAAAAAGTTTACTAGTCTGTTCCACGCATCGTGGTTCAAGCTTTTGTCTTTATAATTCCGATGTTTTGCGTCCCATAACACCGGTTCATTTTGGAAATACTCTATAAATTCCAACTCTTGTTGATTGTTCCACATTTTAAAGTAAACAAAATTTTCGATACAAAAACAAAAATATATCGCACGTCTACTCTCAACCGCTCACTAAACAACACTGAGACAAAACGTGAGTGTAGACCCTTCTCGCTTCTCGCCCGAAAAATCCTTTGAAGCGGCCAAATTTACCGACAGCCATCCGAGAACAGCCGAGCACGAGAAAGAGAATGCGAGAAACACATCACATTCACGCTTCTCGGGTGTTCTCGGGGCTTCTCGCCGTGAGTCTGGAGGGGCTATAAGACAACCCGTGGCGGTTTGGCTGAACCGCATCCAATGGACAAACTTTATATAGCTATTTCATTTTGTACACACGTTTTCTTTGAATGGCTATCTTTTTCATAACCGGTGCAACATTTTCAGTTCGAGTAGTGTGAATATATCCTGTCTTGTATAATGGCATTGGTTGGGTTAGCCTTGATCGAAGGTTATACAAGTTGATATAAAAATAACATACAAGTAGCCAATAAAAGTAACCGAGAAGTAGACGTTCAGTAAGTATTCCACCAGTAATCTACTTACCCTCCCCACTCCCTTCAGACATACAACAAACCCCAAATAGGGATGCCATAATCTCACTGGTTCTGTACAGTTGGGACAAATGACAAATACATAAATAAATACTGCTCCTTTACGTTTCGACTTCTCTATTCCAACTGCAAAAAAACATTATTGATCTTTGTGGGTGAAAAAAATATATCACTGGTGCCGTCCAAAATGGGGCACTTGGGAGGTGTAAAAAATAAAATAAAACGCAAAAAATTCAGAAATGAGCAAACTGATTCTAGGGAGGGATTTAATTGGTAGTTAGAAGGAAGGTGGAACTTTTATGGAGCCATTTCATTTGCATGGAGATGAAGATTCTCCCTGACTTTTGTTCTTAACAGCTTTTGTGGGTTTGTGGAACTTTCAAAGTGAATCGCACTATTATTTTAATTTCGTACTCTGAACTAGCGTAAATCATATGACAGTACTGATTTAATTGCGCCATTGGGGCTTTTATATAAAACAAGTAATATAAAAAAAATATAACAACAATATTTTTAAACCAATATCGATAGTGTTCCGAATTATGTCCTTTGCGTGCAAAATGCATAAAAATTTCTCTAGTAAACAATAAACAGTGTTAATCTCAAGTGACCTCCGAGGTAAATATGATAATGTATATTTTCTGTCTGTACCTACTAGGTATGTGACTTTTACATAATCGATTATAAAATAATCGGTTCTTTTTCTTAGCACGAAATATCAATTTATAAATAATCAATTTTTAAATTTTTTCAAATTAAAATAAACGCGTAAAATACTTTAATCCCAGATTTATTAATTAAAAAACATATAGAAATTAAAAGTTGTTTTTTTATATAATCAACACAAATTACAAATTGTTCGTTGACTCTGTTGACTTCATCTAGTGACAAGTTTGATTGGAAACTTCAACTAAACTGCTTTTAAAGCACAAAAGCAAAGTCGTCGTAGAAGCACAGATGGCATGTTTTGTTTATAAACATCATAGAGGTTTGCGCTCCGGATTCCGGACAAATGACTAAGCGTAGCAGGGCTGCGAATGAAAAATCGGAAATGTAAAAAAAAATCGATTACTAATTAATCAATTTTTTATAAAATTTAAATGGCTAAAAATAAAATCGATTTTCGTTACCGATTATTTTTTCATATCCCTAGTACCTACAGAATATAAATAAATAACAATACATTTTAATGCAGCATCCCATTCGCTAGTGATCGGCGAACCCGTGGATGCAATCTGTTTTGTTATAATGGTTTGTCTAAGGGAACGTACCCGTACTGCGTGACCCGTTCAGGGGAGGGAGGGGGATCTTTAAAATACTACGCTTGGTCACAATGAGGGGCGGGGGGCTTAGGTTTTTTTCAAGTAGTCAATCTAGAAATCTAAATTTTGACCTAAGTTTTATCATGATAATATTATTTCCACTTGTAATTATAGGTATGCATGCGCTCTTGCCGTCACGCACCAAACGCCGTATTAAAATAAAGACAAATGTAAGCCAAATCTTTTTTTTTTTACTTTTTGTTAGCAAGAAATAACTCAAAACCATATTTATGAATTACTACGTGAAAACTGTAGGGGAGGGGGGTCTTGGAATATACTACACATGGTCACCGAGGGGGGAGGGGGGATTAAAAATTGCAAAAAGTAGGTCACGTGGTATGGGTACGTTCCCTAATCTATGGTTAGAAGTAAGATAGAGCATTGCAGTAATATATTTATTTAAAAAAAAACAAAACATTGTTCTAAACTGTCAAATTAGTATAAGCTTTCCCTGACGAAGGAACGTTTGTTCCGAAACCGGTCGGATTTGCACATTTTATAAGTGGTTTATACAAAGTTGCATTGTTTCATTTTATTATAATGGATAACCACAAAGTAAAAGCTACATTCAAAAATATATATTTATTTATTTTTTATTGTGAAAAACAGTTAACATATATGTATATCCAATTATATTTCACAATTTTTAGTTAATAGTGTAATACATTAATTATATAGGTACATTAATAATGACAGGTGCTAAAGCATACCTTTATTTCGCTCTTGAAATGATTGTAGTTCGATTGAAAAATGTCAATTTCAGAAGAAAGGTTTAATAGTGAGGTCATTCTCCCCAGAGGCATGACCATTGGTAGGTTGGTCCTGCCTCTAGGAAAAGTAAAAAGTCTGTGTTGCCTTGCTCTGGTGAAGTTATCGGGGACATAAAGTGAAATCCTTTCCAGAACATCAGGATTGCTAATGTGCCCGTTTAGCAGCTTGTGTGCTACTAGCACCATTGCAATTTTTCTCCTAACGTCGAGACGATTTAGTCCCAGCATTCCCGCGAGAAAATCAGAGGGATACAACAAAGGGTATTACCCAAACTCTCGCATGTACAGGTACCGCATGAACTTTTTTTGCACCTTTTCAACATCATTTGAGTAGAGGGCATCTTCGGGTCCCCATATTACTGATCCACTCTCGAGAATGCTGCGAACCAGAGTGAAGTAGAGCATTTTTATGACTGCTATGTTGGAAAAAGATTTTGCGTTGCTGATTACAAAGCCTAGCATTCGCATCGCAGAGTTGCACACCGAATCGATATGAAAACGGAATGTCAGGCGTGTGTCAAAAGTGATTCCTAAATCCCTCATTTGTGAAATATGTTTTAACGAGGTACCAGACATTTTGTAGTTATAATATAGAGTACTCCTAGCCCTTGTATAGCACATAATTGTACACTTTCCGCTGATAGTTTATTCCGATTACTCCATTCTACGATTCCGTCGATATCGGTTTGTAAACGAATAGAATCTTCTATCTATATAATCTTACTACCTTAATAATATTACAAATGCGAAAGTTTGTATGGATGTATGTGTGTTTGTTACTCTTTCACGAAAAAAGCGCCTTTTTTGTGAAAAATCACCTCAAGGGCGCTGAATAATTTATTGTGAGTTCTTAGGCTCTATCTAATTTTATTATTTACAAACAGATACACAAAAAAACATACTGACGGCCTCCGTGGTCGAGGGGTAAGACTCTCTACTCACAATCCGAAGGTCGCGGGTTCGAATCCGGCATGCGCAAAGAAGTTTTATTTGTTTAATTTATTTTATTTCACAATTAAATAATTAAAAATAATATATAGTAGATACATTTGCGACACGTTCCAGAGTGGAAGTTACTCTCAGTAACGCCCTGGTGTAAGAATCAGCATTCAGAATTGAAAAGTTACTTTAAATAGCTTTAGCAGTGTAGCAAATCTGAATATCCAGATACTTCCCCACCTTCCTCTTCCCCATCTAATTCCTCTATTCGCTACATTAAGCCTCACAACATACCTCAATTGAGGATGCCATAGTCTCCAGACGGGAGCAGTTGGGTCTCTCGTGCGGTATTTAAATAAAAACTAAACTGGCTGGTGACTTCTGATAAATGCTCTTTTTCAATTTCATATTCAAGAAAAATGGATTGATGTATTTAAATGTGCAGGTGTATTTATAACGACATAATAACATAAGCGAACTTACCTACCCATACTACGTGACCAACTTTTTGCAATTTTTAACCCCCCCTCCCCACGGTGACTAAAAACCTAAGCCCCCCGCCGCTCATTTGTACCAAGCGTGATATTTTGAAGACCCCCCCCTGAACGGGTCACGTAGTATGGGTACGTTCCTAAGTTATGGTTGAGTGAAGGACCTTTGCAAAAATTGATAGCTGCATAAAATAAAACCATAAAGCCGTCAATCCTAACGGCCTTCATTTAATATCCTGATCCTTAAAATCGAAAGTAGGTACTACACAACTCTTGTAGATTCTCATGAACCTGAATTACTCAAGGTGCATCTTATTAAAGGTATTTAAAGGCTGACTCAGTCATCCCTTCGTCACTTGGTATTCAAACCCCGATTGAACATCTCTGGATTCTGTTACGCTTGACTGTGGGTAATTCTAATCGAAACTAATTGTAAAAAAATATATATAATTAAAAACGGATTTTTTCGACACGAGAATCTTGTAAGGATTCGTTCCAAAGGATCATGGGGGTATTGGAGGAATTTAAAAAACAAGCTAAATAACAGAATGGTAAGTCACTTTAAATTATTCAATAAACGTTATATTATGTATTATTATTTTTAATGAACAAGCTAAAACAACTTTAGTCACAAAAATAATATTATTCAAATATTTGTTGATTTTTTAATATTTAAAAAGAACGACAAACATTCTCGGATTACGAATAACCTGACAATATTTGAAAATCTCCCATTACTACCACAGTAAGCGGAAAATTTTGCTTGTGTCGTGATGGGGGACTTCGAGGAATCGAACACGCGACGCCTGGGTGAGACCCAAATGCGATACCAACTCGGCCATTGACTTGCTTTACTATCTGAGTTTGCCATTATTTAGATTTTTTACATGATATATTAGTTGCTATTTCTAAGCTCAATATATCATAATGGAAATAATAACACTGCTGACTAAATGAAATGACAGTGGCCTAGAAATTTCACGTAGAACAAGCAGTGCAAATTTTATGACACCGGAGTTTTATGTTCGCGAGTTATTTTGTTTCAGCACTCTGATTTTCTACTTTTGAAGTTATGGGTATAACATAAGGCATGTTTTAATATTAACATAACGCCGCTTAATGAATATAAATACCACTTTAAAATGCAACTGTTTAATTAAATATGACATATCCGAATGGCACTCCAAGCGAGAAAAACACACCTGACATAATAATCACAATCGTGCATGCATAATATTTTTAGATTCAATCATGTTAAAAAAATACTAATGTAGCCTTGCTTATTCAATACTTTCGTTTGCAGATTTATAGTCAATCCAAATAAAAATACGAAAACAAATAGTGCAACACCGAGATGTTTAACTCAATAAATGTATCGCTGTTTGCCCTAATCTTTTGTGTGGCGCTAGTATCCTCTGGCTCATTCTGGGGAGATGAAGTTGAAGGACTCAAAGGATTCTCAAGAGACACCTTCAGACAGAACCTCGGAGAAACGGAAGACAGAAACAACCTTTGGGACAAATATGACTTCATCATCGTCGGAGCAGGAACAGCTGGGTGCGTCGTTGCCAATAGACTCACAGAGAATCAGGACTGGAGGGTACTGCTCGTAGAAGCTGGAGACAGAGAACACTTCTACATGGACATACCACTTGTAACTAACTTATTGCAATACACCAATCTCAATTGGGATTACGAAACAATCCCTGGAACGGATTCCTGCCTCGCTTTCAATGACCAAAAGTGCAAATGGCCAAGAGGAAAGGTCATGGGAGGAACAAGCGTCATTAACTACATGATCTACATCAGAGGTAACAAGAAAGACTTTAACGAGTGGGAAGCCATGGGAAATACAGGCTGGGGTTGGAATAGTGTCCTCAGTTATTATAAGAAAGTGGAAACCTACAAAGCTCCAGACTTTAAGAGGTCAAAGAATCATGGAAAGAACGGACCTGTCAATATTGAAAGCGCTTCTTTAATTACAGAATCGGCTAAAGCTTGGGTTGCTGCTTCTGCGCAAGCTGGACACAGGTTAAATCATCACAATAACATCACTCAAACAGGAACGGCTTTCTTACACTTCAGTCTTAAAAATGGTACTAGACATAGCTCAAACACTGCCTACCTTCATCCGATTACAAATAGACCGAATCTTCATGTGATCAAACGTAGCCAAGTCACGAAGATTTTGATAGACGATTCCAATCGTGCACGAGGTGTAGAGTTCGTCAAATTTGGACAGTCTTACAGAATAATGGCAAAAAAAGAAGTTATTCTCTCCGCCGGAGCAATCGCTTCTCCGCAAGTGTTGATGTTATCCGGGATAGGACCAAAGGAACACCTTGAAGAGATGGGTATAAAAGTTTACAAAGATTTGAAAGTCGGTTACAGTATGCAAGATCACATAGCAGCAGGCGCATTGTCATTTAAAATAGATACATCAGAAGTTCCAATAAATGCTGAAAACCTCTTGAAAACCCCTAGCGATGTCTTCAAGTGGTTCGCTAATCATAGGGGACCTCTGGGAATACCCGGCGGATCAGAAGCAGTCACTTTCGTGGATTTGAAAAACCCAGAGGCAGAAGATGGCTGGCCAGATATAGAAATTGTGTTCTTATCCGGTTCATTGAAAACAGACGAGATGTTCAAAGACACTATTGGAATCACAGATGAATTCTACAATAAGCTTTCTGATTTGAAAGGTGGCAATTCCTTTTCAGCTGTGCCGATTCTCTTGCGTCCTAAATCAAAAGGAAGATTGATGTTGCAGAGTGCAAATCCGTTTGATAAACCTTTGATAGATCCAAACTACTTCGCTGATGAGGACGACATGAAAACCCTCATCGCTGGTATAAGAGAAGCAATAAGAATAACGCAACAGGATGCCCTTAAGCAATTGGGAGCCAAACTAGCTGATGAACCACTGCCAGACTGCATTGAACACGGATTCGACACGGATGCCTATTGGGACTGTCACTGTAGATATTTCACCTTAACAGTGTACCACCCGGCTGGGACTTGTAAAATGGGTCCAAAGTCAGACCCGGATGCCGTAGTGGATCCAAGATTGAAGGTCTACGGAATCAGAAGACTGAGGGTAGTGGACGGAAGCATCATGCCAGAAATAACATCGGGTAATACGAATGCTCCGACGTTCATGATAGCGGAGAAGGGGGCGGATATGATAAAGGAAGATTGGGCGGGTAGATAAGAAATAATTGTGACTGATTAGGTAGGCTAGTAAATTAATTATTATAAAAAATAAATAAATTTTTTAAAGAAAATTTGATTTAATTGAAAGTACTCATCTGCTTAGGTAGTCTTAAATAATACGAAAAGAAAACGTCTCAGGCGCAGACTACACCAATCCAATAATACCATCATCACTCCCATGCCTGGGTGGAGTGTCCTCTGATTGCTATCCTCCATAAACGACCATTGCATAATTTCCAGTTAATGTTTTTTCACTCGAGTTCATTTTTTTTAAATTTTATTTGTGGATTTTTGTATATATTGAGAATTACGGATTGTATTGCATTGCACTACCCCTGCATACTTTCTGGAATAAATTATCTCATTTTATAATTCCAGGATATGGGGAGGATACTGTATAGATGCAATTCTACACGTCCCATGTAGTTATTATATGTTTATATATTTATACAGAAAACATAAGTAGAAACAAAATTAAAATTAATAATAACAAAAATAAATTAAATCCGTTATCATGCAGGGCGTGGTCTTGATATTATACTCACGATTTATCAAGATTTGAAATTCGCTCTAGATTCTGTAAAAAGGGCTATTTTATGAAGGAAAAAACACAGACCGTGGTCCGGTCACTTATTAAACAAATGTCTCTGTTAAACCAATGTCTCTGCGATGCAAATTGACACGTTATTTCACAAAATGATCCTTAATTTGTCACAGAAAGCGATATTATAGCAAGTTCTCAACAAACTAACAAACACCTTTATACTCATATAGGTATCCAATAAATTCAAATTTTGTTCAAGTAGGTATGACTAAGACCTAAGAGTATGGATACTAGAGAGACGGCATGTAAAGTGTGCCCCTCTGCCCAAAGCATGCCTTTTCAAAAATTTTACCGAACGGTTTTTAGATGGCTGACATTGGCTTTTACACCTCGGTCGCGCATAGAGCTCACAGAAAAACGTTCATAAAACATAGAAAAATGGTCCACTGTGCCGTAAAATTGTGTAAAAGTAGTTCTATGAAGACCTTTAAGAAGAAAGACAGTCTTACCTTTCACATGTAAGTGTTTAAACATAGCTTAAATATACATTTTATAATTTTCGGCGTGTTCATTTCAACCGCCATCGCCATGAGCCCGATGTTATCACGTGAACTCCGACTGCCAATGGGCCGAATCAGTCAACTTAAATTATAATAATTAAAAATTACCAAAAAACGTTTATGTTTTTATTAATCATAACGCACAAATATAAAGTTGTGATTCACACATGTCATAGGTATATGTTTTTTATCATTTAGCTTATTCTTTTTTTTAAATTTTTACTTTGTCTTTTTTGCACTCTTATTTTTAGATTTTCTTCCTACTAATTTACCACTCCTTTTACATATGTTTACAACGTCAATTCAAAGTTTATAATCACTGTATTGTTATGTAAAAGTCACATTGACATGCCATCGTGGTCGAGGGGTAAAGCTCTTGACTAACAATCTGGAGGTCGCGGGTTCAAATCCCGAAATAAATTTTATTCGATTGATCTGTGTTTTCAACATTTTATAATTAAAAACATTATAAGATATATTTCCGGCACGTTCCAGGTGGAAGACATTCTCAGTATCGCTCTGGCGTAGGTAAGACCACCATTCAGAATTGAAATGTTGCTTGAAATTAATTTAGCCGTGTTTGTCGACTAGATCTGAATAGCCGAGTACTTCTCCAGCTTTCTCTCCACCATTTATTTCCCCTCACCATTTACCTTCAGCCTCACAACGTACATGCTACAGACGGAAGCGATATATTATATGGTATATCTCTACATATTATAAAACAAAGTTATTCGCCGCGTCTGTCTGTCTGTCTATTCGCGATAAACTCAAAAACTACCCAAACGGATTTTCATGCGGTTTTCACCAATAGATAGAGTGATTCATGAGAAAGGTTTAGGTATATAATTTGTCAAGGTTTTGTGTAAATTTATTGAAATATATAACATATCTGGTTAAGCGGCAGCGGGCAGCGGGCAATGGGCTGGCAAATATGGGCGGTGTGGATTTAATTTAACAGATGGCGTTGGTTATAAAGGTTGGGTAATGGCGTGGCATTTTTTTACGTTAGCCACAGCAACGTGTGGCCGGATCTGCTAGTATAAAATAATATGTACATTATTTTTAAATAAATTAATTATGAAATAACACAAATTAATCAAATAAAATTTATTTGCCCACGCAAATAAGTCAAGCAGTGTTTGTTCCTATCACTTATTTTTATGTTATCATTGTAAAACTGTAAATACAGTTCTTTTATAAGATTAATATCGAGCACTCCTTTCTTAAAACACAAGCACCAGCTTACATCAGAATAGAACGCACAAAAATTTTCACTGCAAGTCTGTTGATTTTATAAAATACGTATAAAAAACCATACTTACTATTTATATGATAAATTAAAATCTATTTCAAACTGATGAGTTAAGCAATGATAGCACCAAGGAATGGTGCCTTGAGTTACAGTGAGTTCATAACACTAGTTTTTTTACCCACTTGCACTTGTCAAGTGAAAAGTGAGGCCGATGTATTTCAACAAGCGCTTCACAAATCTTGATTTCGCAAAAAATGAGTTAAGTACGTCCTAGTAGAGGAAGGTAACTTAAAATAACTTGTATAGGGAACAATAAAAATTAAACAACACATAAGTCTCCAGTCTCCTTGTTACTACCCTCTCCTCATTTCATTACTTATTTTTCAATTAAGCTATTATATTTTATGTCCAAAATGTAATAAAAAATTAACGAAAGTTTAAAAAATATAAAAATAATAATGATTCCCATTCACAGTTCGGCCCTTATCTCCAGAGCGCCGCCTTCCCCCCGCAAGCTAGCCACATTCCCCGTTTCTATCCCCTCCCACTAGAAGGCTACAAATTTGGAGAGCTACATAGGTTTTTCGCTTATCCCCGTAATATTCCGAAAGTATTGCCGCTTCCCTTAATCTTAGTTCCATGACTAAGACAGACATTCAAATAATACTCGTATGTGTTTACGAACGAAATAGATATATATTTTTGAATGTAGCTATAACTTTGTGGTTATCCATTATAGAAAAATGAAACAATTCAAATTTGTATAAACTACTTATATAATGCGTAAATCCGACCAGTTTCGGAACAAACGTTCCTTGTTCCTTCTTCAGGGAAAGCTTATACTAATTTGACAGTTTCGAACAATGTTTTATTATGGTAGGGGTGGAGCCGTTGCTAGTTATTAATGTAGATTGGGTGGGTACATGGAACTAAGATTGAAGGGAAGCGGCAATACTTTCGGAATATTACGGGGATAAGCGAAAAACCTATGTAGCTCTCCAAACTGGAAGCCGTCTAGTGGGAGGGGATAGAAACGGGGAATGTGGCTAACTTGCGGGGGGAAGGCGACGCTCTGGAGATAAGGGCCGAACTGTGAATGGGAATCATTATTATTTTTATATTTTTTAAACTTTCGTTAATTTTTTATTACATTTTGGACATAAAATATAATAGCTTAATTGAAAAATAAGTAATGAAATGAGGAAAGGGTAGTAACAAGGAGACTGGAGACTTATGTGTTGTTTAATTTTTATTGTTCCCTATACAAGTTATTTTAAGTTACCTTCATCTACTAGGACGTACTTAACTCATTTTTTGCGAAATCAAGATTTGTGAAGCGCTTGTCGAAATACATCGGCCTCACTTTTCACTTGAGAAGTGCAAGTGGGTAAAAAAACTAGTGTTATGAACTCACTGTAACTCAAGGCACCATTCCTTGGTGCTATCATTGCTTAACTCATCAGTTTGAAATAGATTTTAATTTATCATATAAATAGTAAGTATGGTTTTTTATACGTATTTTATAAAATCAACAGACTTGCAGTGAAAATTTTTGTGCGTTCTATTCTGATGTAAGCTGGTGCTTGAGTTTTAAGAAAGGAGTGCTCGATATTAATCTTATAAAAGAACTGTATTTACAGTTTTACAATGATAACAAAAAAAAGTGATAGGAACAAACACTGCTTGACTTATTTGCGTGGGAAAATAAATTTTATTTGATTAATTTGTGTTATTTCATAATTAATTTATTTAAAAATAATGTACATATTATTTTATACTAGCAGATCCGGCCACACGTTGCTGTGGCTAACGTAAAAAAATGCCACGCCATTACCCAACCTTTATAACCAACGCCATCTGTTAAATTAAATCCACATCGCCCATTTGCCAGCCCATTGCCCGCTGCCCGCTGCCGCTTAACCAGATATGTTATATATTTCAATAAATTTACACAAAACCTTGACAAATTATATACCTAAACCTTTCTCATGAATCACTCTATCTATTGGTGAAAACCGCATGAAAATCCGTTTGGGTAGTTTTTGAGTTTATCGCGAATAGACAGACAGACGCGGTGAATAACTTTGTTTTATAATATGTAGAGATATACCATATAATATATCACAAGAATCCCAACTGCTTCCGTCTGTAGCATGCACGTTGTGAGGCTGAAGGTAAATGGTGAGGGGAAATAAATGGTGGAGAGAAAGCTGGAGAAGTACTCGGCTATTCAGATCTAGTCGACAAACAAGGCTAAATCAATTTTAAGCAACATTTCAATTCTGAATGGTGGTCTTACCTACGCCAGAGCTATACTGAGAATGTCTTCCACCTGGAACTATATCTTATAATGTTTTTAATTATAAAATGTTGAAAACACTGATCAATCGAATAAAATTTATTTCGGGATTTAAACCAGCGACCTCCGGATTGTTAGTCAAGAGCTTTACCCCTCGACCACGAGGGCATGTCAATGTGACTTTTACATAACAATACAGTGATTATAAACTTTGAATTAACGTTGTAAACATATGTAAAAGGAGTGGTAAATTAGTAGGAAGAAAATCTAAAAATAACAGTGCAAAAAAGACAAAGTAAAAATTTAAAAAAATGAATAAGCTAAATGATAAAAAACATATACCTATGACATGTGTGAATCACAACTTTATATTTGTGCGTTATGATTAATAAAAACATAAAAGTTTTTTGGTAATTTTTAATTATTATAATTTAAGTTGACTGATTCGGCCCATTGGCAGTCGGAGTTCACGTGATAACATCGGGCTCATGGCGATGGCGGTTGAAATGAACACGCCGAAAATTATAAAATGTATATTTAAGCTATGTTTAAACACTTACATGTGAAAGGTAAGACCGTCTTTCTTCTTAAAGGTCTTCATAGAACTACTTTTACACAATTTTACGGCACAGTGGACCATTTTTCTATGTTTTATGAACGTTTTTCTGTGAGCTCTATGCGCGACCGAGGTGTAAAAGCCAATGTCAGCCATCTAAAAACCGTTCGGTAAAATTTTTGAAAAGGCATGCTTTGGGCAGGGGGGCACACTTTACATGCCGTCTCTCTAGTATCCATACTCTTAGGGTGGGTAGGTATTAATGTAGAGTGGGTGGGTAGGTATTAATGTAGATTGGGTGGGTAGGTATTAATGTAGAGTGGGTGGGTAGGGGAACAAATCCATGATTGGGCTATAAGGCAATATTTTTTGTTTGTTGATAATAGATTCATTATTTTTAAGGGATTTTTTAATTTCCAAGGCTTCTAAGTTATCTAAACGTTTTATTTTATGATTAATATGAAGAATATTTACCCCTGTATTTTTTTCAAAACTATGGTTATTTTCAATGATGTGGTTAGCGAACTCAGAAAAATTATTATTATTAAGACACCTTAAATGTTCTTTGATTCTGATTTCAAAATTACGATTGTTTGGCGTTACGTCCTCTCTGCCTACGAATCGGCGTGATGGTTAGTTAGTTGGTCACACAGTTTTAGGGTCTGATCCGAATGCGGCAGATTTATAATGGTCTCCAGTTTATCATAAACGGCGAATGGCGTTAAGGTCTAATTCGTAAAATCCATTCATATACTTTTAGGCCTTACATATTGCAACATGGGCATGAAATGAGCATACTAATAATATGGTCCGGTGTCCTCTGACAACTTCACATTACCCAATACACCAAGAGATACTGTTTCACTACGAGTTTTACAAAACTTCACTCAAAATCGATACAACTTTTTAAAAACTAGGTCGGTAGCTTGCCATCGAGGAAACGAGAAAAGATAGCGCAGCGTGGGCAACGAATTTGACAAAAACCTTGCGACATCGGTGAAACGTATAAATACAAATAAAATAGAGAAAACATTGGGTTGGATTCGGAGGAAAATGGAAATAATAGATCTATAAGACGAGAATTCGTGAATAAAATAAATGAAAACGATGGATGAAATGTGCTGACCGAAAATAAAACGGGAATAATAACTAAAACATTTGTACATTGCAACATTTTTATCGAAATATAGGAACAACGAAATAGGGTGAAAGTCCATTTAGGATGATAAAATATGCTACAGATTATTTAACTTCGCTAGTACAAAAAAGGGAGGTGGCCGCTAGATCTCTTTTTCAAGGTAAATCCTCATTTGGAGAATGTATTAGTGCCTCCGTTCACGAAGATATTCACAAGATACTCGATCCTCGTGCGCGTATCGTACGCGCCGATCGTAAGTACCCCCCGTACGATTTTGCTGGTGCCCGTTCACGGCGCTACGCGGTGGCTGTCGGTTTCCAATAGACGTGGGTCGTTACGCCGTTTTCAAGAAACGTAACGAAACTAGTTTCTTGGTCGGCGTAACCTGTTTCAAAACAGGTTATTTTTGTAACTAGTTATTTTCATTCAGCTTCAGTTACACACGAAACTGTATACCCCCACTAACTATAAAGTTACACACGAAACGAAACTAAATTAGCACTCTCTAGTATCTAAGTGTTTGTAGCTATACAGTGAAATCAACGTATATGAAATTAATTCCCTTCATACTTTATTCAGGCTTAGGACTGACTGCATTAAATGTATTTATGATTATTTTTGATAAAATTTAAAATGATAAAATTTCACTTTACGCAATTGAAATTTAAAATGCATTATTTTCCGCCACCGCAAATGCAAAAAGTTTCCTTTTATAGCAATTAAGGTGAATCTAAAGGTTTTTTTCCTAAAAATTGTTCGTAATAAACGTTGACAGTGCGATCGAAAATTTACCGAAAGTGCTCAATATTATACACAAGTAGAACGACGAACTAAAACAAACTGAATTATTTTACTTTAAATTCAAAAAATGGTCGCTCACTTTCCAAAAACGGAACCCACTCCCGCTTACTCGAAAATGTTCGATTCAAAATCTTGTACGCTCGGCCGGCCGGTAAACGCAACTATGCGAAACGCGAAACGCGGCGAAACTACTCTGCAATCAGTTACTCACATCACACCCAACACAGAAATAACGCATTTACTAAAATAACTACTTGCAATTTTATCGAAACTAGTTATTTCCGTTACATACCGTGTAACTAGTTATTGTATCTAGTTACGTTAAATAACGCCCACTCCTAGTTTCCAATCAGTATAACGATACCGACAGCGCTGATCGCACGCGACGCGTCGCATCATTTGTGTCCGATACTTATTCGTTTGACGTTTGACAGAATGGCGTCGGAACATGAAAGTAATGTTAGATTTGTTCTGGAAGTGGAAAAAATGCATATTTATATAACTATACTTTACCAGAATACGTAAGAAAGGATTTAGTGGAGAGGGCTTGGATTGGTGTTGGAAAAAAGTCATATGACATCACTTGGCAGCGCGTTAACTCCACGGCTGCACGTGAAAAGTTCAGTATATTTCGGATAGCGCCGTGTACGTGGTTTCGTCACAATTACGTAGATTGTAAGTATCTCCATGAACGGAGGGCCTAAGGCTGCAGGAAGAGAGAGGGAGAGAGGATAAGAAGTGAAAAAGGTTGAAAAGTGGAAAAAAGGTTAGGAAGTACAAAGTGGGCTGTACAAAAGTTTTGATTAGATCTGGTTTTCGTTTTTTTTTCAAATTAATTCAGCACGTATTTTTTATGTTAGTGCCATACAGAGTCCCAACTGCTGCCGGATGGAGCCAGTGGGACTATGGCATCCTATGGAGGCTGAAAGTAGTGGGGAGGAGAAGGATATGGAGAAAAAGAAGGTGGGAAGTACCTGACTATTCAAATCCGATCACTAAACATGCCTAAAGAAATTTCAAGTTACCTTTCAATTCCGAATGGTGGTCTTACACCAAGGCGAAACTAAGAGTATCTTTCACTCTGACATCCCGAAAATATCCTATATATTATTTTTAATTAATTAATAATGAAAAAAAAAACAAATTGATTAATTTTTTTTTTTATTAAATTAAGACAATATAAGACATAAATAAAAATTATTATTTGCGCATTCTCGGATTTGAACCCGCGACCTCCTGATAGCTAGTCGAGAGCCTTACCCCTTAACCACAGAGGCTGTCGAACGTATAATACCTTTTTTTAATCAGCAATAACAAAAATAATAATTTTTTATTTAAAAAAATAAAAGTCGTAGACTAGTAGATACTCTCATTATCGCCCTGGTGAAAGACAACCGTTAATTCGAAATGTTTCTTGATGTGACATAAGCCATGTTTGGTGACCAGATCTGAATAGCCACGTCCTTCCCAACCTTCTTCTTACCTACCTCTTTCCTTTTCCCACTCTCAAGCCTCATGATACCCCAATTAGAGAAGCCATAGTCCTTAGTTCCGAGCAGTTAGGACTTTTGTGCGGTATTTAAATTTTAAAAAATCACCTTTATTTTATTTGTTATTTATTGAGTTAGTTTATACTCTATGAATATAAACTAAGAAGCACAATGTAACATTTCATTTGATAAATTTAAATATTTTTACAGTAAACATAACATTTCTTTTTAAATACATTCATTATTTCTTCATTCTTCACACTTTCAGGCATTTCATCACACATCTTTAGTCCTTTGTACTAAAATTTTTGAAATTATTTAATTTTTTTAATATAAATAATATCTTTCTAAATTTTAAAATTAAAATAATTTCTGTACATTGGACAGTACTGTGATTTTGATTTCTTCGTTTGTGAAAATCGAACTTTCTTTTTTCGTAATTATGAACGTCTCTATTAAAAACAATTTCATCCTTAAAGTATTTTAACATTTGGTTTTTCATAATCTTATGCACAAAAATTAACACATTAAATAGTAGTCTCTTTTTTTGTTGGAATCCAATTTAGCTCCTCTCTCATTTGATTAATAATTGCGTATTTGCCTTTCCCCAGTATACATCTAATAGCTTTGTTCTGTATAACTTCTAGTTTGTTCAAATTTCATTCATTGGCCAAATATAACATCGTAGATCAGTAGTTCAAATGTGAAGCAACGGTAGTTTTATAAATGAGCTCCGTAGTGTTTCTATTTAATTTGTGTCTTAGTCTTCTAAGAAAATTTACCTTATAGTATTATCTAAATCAGATAATGCATAAATAAACAATAACGTCACAGACCGTCCTGGGTTAATTTAATTAATTTTTAATTTCTGACGTTATTTCAAGTGCTCGCTCAATCAAGGTCTCACCTGTTTCATCAATAGCTTTGTCCCAGATTTAATATTCATTAGGTATGAAGTAATTTGGGATTACGTAACCCAGTGCCTTTGAGAACCTTCTAATTATCAACGCGAGTGAGGTAAGCCCAAAATAACATTATGGATGCCTTTTAGAATCAGAAATGGATTATTTCCACTGAACAAAAATAATACCTAGAAAGAAATCTGGTGTCACCAATTCACGCAAGACCTATCGACTCATACATACATCGCAGAAGGATTGTTCTGTATTCGACCGTTTTCTTAAATCCGGTATTCCGCATCGCGCTAACGAGCTAAAGTCTTCTGCCCTCAGAGACGACGTGTCTACCGCGTAATCCTTGATAAAAGATGTCAGTCGCAGGAAAATTTACGAATCGAATGTAATCGCGAACAAACATCAATCAAAATAATACGACAAATTTATATTAGGCTTATATGAAGTAGTTATAAAAACTACTAAATATTAATTCATGTTTTAAGCTTTTAATTTGGGAGGCGGGAATGGGTACCGCCGCCCCGGGAACCTTTATTGAATAACCAACACCTCTGCCATAGGTCACCCCAAGTGGTTCGCTACGTTTGGTGATTTAGCAGGGGTGCTCGGTTTCATGGGGTGAGGTTTGTCTAGGTCTTGGAGGCGGATGACCAGGACATACTGAGCCCGAGATTCCTACCCACCCCTTAAACCCTTTTCCTTCCCAGAACTCTCCTCTCCTTCCTTTCCTTAAAAAAACCCTCCACACAGCATCCTCAAAGATGACATAGGCCCTGAGGGAAATGATGTTCCCCAGGGCCTCATGTAAAAAAAAAATCTACACCGACTGACATCAACACGCGACAGGCATATAAAAGACACATAAAAGTTTGACAGCCGATAACGCACGACGGAGGTCTTCCGAAATCCGACGGATTTTGCCATTTTGTCTTTTATCTCGTAATGCTGACTTAACGCAAAATATAACACAAAAGGTACAGAATCACCCTTCAAATCAATGGAACTGTATATATGCAAAGATTACAAATTAAAGTTAAAGTAACAAATTTAAGTACATTGAAAATTAAAACTCTTCAAAACGAAATGTCTAGAAATTGTTACATAGTTAATGCCCAAGAAATACAAAAAAATAAGAAAGGGAATTATTGACGGTTTAATCGTGTAGAACAGGCGAACAGAGAAAGATGCGCCATGAATTTAGAATCGGTCGGTCACTATTGCTAAGACACACCTGTGTGACAATTCATAGTTCAAGCATTCTGCCTACCACCCCTCTTTTCTGGGGAAACAGCGTGATAATTAGTTATAAAAATGATCAATTTCACTAAAAGTAAGGTGAAATTTAGCCTACTTCTGGCGCATGGACACGCCCACAACACACTTTCATCGGTTTGTCTCTTCCGTGACTATTCCGTAGACTTGTGCGCCGAGACGTTACGAAAGTGAATTTCTAAAGAATTGGGACGTCAAAGAGAATCGTCTTAGGAAGGGGGGATGAGTTTTATTGTAAGGGAAGAATAGGCCGGGAAGTTAGAGAAGGAGTGCACAACTTTTTAAGAGTTCAAAGGAATCTGGTTGCTTTTTGGTATGTAAGTGTAGTCTCGTTCTGAATGAAGCGTCATTAAAAAAGTCTCGGGGCTATCGGCGCAGAGGGTCGCGATCCACGGCAATGAGGAAAAGATACACAAGTATAAGTTTGCTTTTTGATATTACGAGTAGTTTTGCAGTATAAAAGGTCAAAAGGATACTTACTATTCAACGCATTCTGCACATCGCTCTAAATGTCAGAACTGTGGGTTGATTACACTGCATCCCAATGTCATAAGCTAAAATAGCAATTACAATAATGCTTATCGCGGACTGTTCCGCCTACCGAGATAGTGCAGCGCTACGGAAATGTTCCTGGAGGGACGAGTGACGAAAGAGGACTTCTTCGCAACCGCGTGGGAAGCTTGTGGTGCGGACTGCGCCAATCGAATAATACAATCCTCACTGTCACGATTGCCTGGTTGGAGTCCCCCCTTATGGCCCTCTGGAGGCGGGAGACGGTCAAATATATTCATTTCTGTGTTTAATATTTTTCACATCTTTTCCGCACTACTTTTTTTTCTTTTCTGTTTTTATTTTATTGTTGCATTATCTAATTTCTTTTTAGATTATTATTTGTCTAATTTCATAATAATTATTATAATTTTAGCAAATCTATAATAATTATCAGGAGATATACAAACACGGGATGATAAATACGTAAGATTGAACATGAACTGAGATATACAATATTATAATTATAGATATTCAAATAAAAGTTTCAAAAATAAATAAGGTGTGGGAGCAAAATACAACAAATTTGATTAAATCTGAGGCAGTTAAAAACCAATTTTGCACAGCTGTTTCTATTATTAGCTTGCAACGTATTTTTCATATTGATTTATGAAGATTCGCAGTGAATATCTATTTGACACTAAAAAAATAGGATAAGACGCCATATTGTTTAATGCTTACTCCATATTATGTAGATTGTTCAAGAATTAAAGACCTTTCTCATTTTCGGCGACACGGACATCATTTCTCAAAATATGGGAGCACTAGCGTATAGCTCAGACTTTCTCCTCCAAAAACAGCCGTGATCTTGCGCGGTAGCTGCTTCAGTGCGATCTTTTGGGTCCGTTTGAGATGGACGCCCTACTGTCGAATCTCGCCGGCTGCGAGGTGCGTTTAATTATTCGCTTTCTCTATCAGGAGGGATTCAGCCCTGTTGAAGACCTTGAAGGCGCAATTTTGTTATCAATCATCAGTAAGTCATAGTCGATACAAACGATTTTTAGGGAACAATTGGCATATGCAAAGTGTGTGCTCGTTCGGTGCTCAAAATGCTGACGGAAGCTTACTAGTAAAAATCGCGTAGAAAAGGTCTGAACCGTTTTTCCAATCAAGGCCAGACGTTTTTGGGTTCACCATCTAACCACGGAATTAAAAAAGGTAATCAATGAAATGATTTCCATCTTTATATTCACCGGATGCAAATTTGGTCTGAAAACGTTTGGAAACAGACGAGGACGCGGAGGAAGAGTTGAGAACACTTTTGACGGCGGAATTCTACAAAGGAATCAAGGACCTAGTTTGTTTGTTTGTTTTTGTAACTTTATTTAGATGTAAGCAAATTTTTTCATACATCTAGTATTAAAAAAAAACATATAAAATACATAATAAAATATATATAGTCATAAAATTATAACGGAAAGAATACAGTTTTAAAAAAGAAATACAGTTACTCCAGTTAGAAATACAAACAAGTGCCACAGTTCACCAAGTGCATCGATCGTAACGGGGAATATGTCGAAAAATAGTTGAATTTAAAATAACCTACGTTTGTGTTTTAAATAATAAAGGTCTTCAATTCTTGAACACCATTCGTATTATCAAACTTCTGTACATATTCTTTGGTTTTAATGGTCTGGTCTTAGCCTAAGAAATTCTTAAACAGCATGTTTGTACAACAATTTTAGAAGGTCATATATAAAACCACATAATTAAAGAAAAAAATTGCTAATCAAACAACGGTTGGCAATCTCTACCTCAGTTGGCCGGAGGGATAACAGAGAATAAGTACGCATCAGTTTAAAGAAAGGCAGAACAAATCGCCAAAGATAAAAGAAACAGGCCTTATTTGTAAAGAAGAAGAATCGCCGACCGCCATTGTATCAACACTGTTGTTTTCATTGAATAAGTGAGCGATAAGGCGCAGGAATTTCTTCAAAACAAACTCTTTTATCAAGAGTCCGAACCGCAAAGTGGGCAGTAACGAAATAACAAGTGTACGGAAGATAAGCAATCTTGCAGATAACGTGAAAGTTAAAAAAGCACAGTTAAAGATTTCCGCATCAAACAACTGTTAACTACATATTAATGTAACAGGAAAATGATGTAATATACTTGCACCACTTTTCGTGGTAATACGTAATAGTTATCGAGATTATTTTGGAGTGCATGTATGACTGTACGTACATTGTACACTTGTATAGACCACTAGCCCCTTAGGCCTCGCGCATATTCCGTCAGAAGGTCAGAAAATTCCCGCCTCGCTATAAAATCCAAATAATTGGAATATTTCTGAACGCATCAAAAAAGGTGATGAAATACGCTTTCAATTTTTTTGTTAATACGATTTAAACATACAATTATAAAGTTTTAAAAATGGCTCACCTACGACCTTGGGTAGACCTACGACCTTGGGGTGACCTACGACCTACGACCTTGGGATGACCATCCTTATCCTTATCACTCCCCAAGTCAAGCGTGCGTAAAGGCCCGACCGTTCGCCTCGCCATCGATCACCGTTCGCATCGATTACCGTTCGCATCACACTTTTCGTAACATCACACTTTTCGTAACATCATACTTTTCGTAATATCACACTTTTCGTAACATCACACTTTTCGTAACATCATACTTTTCGTAATATCACACTTTTCGTAACACATCACCACTTTTTGTAACACATCACCTCTTTTCGTAACGCATTCACCAGCTTACCCCCCAAGTCGAGCGTGCATAAAGAAGTTTTACTTCAAAAATTGTTCTGCAGACAATATGCAAATATTCAACATATTAATAGGAAAAATAATATTTATTAAAAACCCCAGAAGAAATGTCATGCTAATATTATTAACAACTCGATGGTATTGAATACCATAAAAGATTACACATAAAAGAAGCAACTTATTTTATCTTTTTCAAGAAGAAAATTTCAAATTCACGGAAATTATTTTGATAATCACTTATCTTCCGTCCAATCTTTCAAGCAGGGGGGTGTGAACAACTTTCTCATTCTCAGAATTATTGAAAAAAAAATTAAAAGTTGGGAAGTTTTCATATTCAGAAATATCTGTTCGAGTTAAGAAAACAAAACTTAAACTTGTCAGCGTCCCTTTAAAAAAACAAAAAAAGCATTTGTGCTTAAAAACGAGACTTGAGTTCTGGAGAAATTGTTTTTTTTTTGTTATCCTTGATTGCAATATGTCACTTTGCTGTCTGAGGATATTTTTTTTTCAATTAAAAACAATAAAAATGTTTTTCCAACTGAGTATTCCGGTAAGTATAGCGGCGGGTCGCATGATAAGCACTCTCGTTATAGCAGCACGGTAACACACCAAACAGCGCTATCACTTGATCCCGTCGCGACGTTCAGGGATGTGATCAGATACACATTAATTTTTACTCTAAATATGTTCAGGAATCCTGTCTAATATTATAATTTCACAACTTGAGCCACTTTAGAATGCAAAGGAGAATATACCCAAAAAAGTGTTTCTTTTTAAAAATTTTTTTTCGACAGTTTGATAATGTCTTAAGAAGGTGAAACGGCTGTCATGCGTAATAATAATAACACATCGGAACATGTTTATACGTAAACTGTTTATATAAATTGAATAATATTATTATTCAATATTTAAAAGAAATAAAAATTAATAGTATTTCCAGTAACGTTTTTGGTACTCGTCCTTTCTCGTTCTTTCAATCGGAAATAACACGTTACGGCACCCCTCTGTTCCTCGTTTGCAGTGTGTTGACTTCTCTGACTTCGAAGACCCGACTACCGGCAGAGAGAGGTAGGTAGACAATAGAGATAGGCAGATGAACCGATATTACGGAACGCTAATTTCCCCTGCAGAATCTAGCGTGATGGATCCAAGCCAATTAGGTATGATGATTGTATTTTTATTACGCTTTCCAGCCAGGCCGCTTTCGTGCATTTACACTGCGCGGATGTCAGAAAGGAGGCGGATTTAACTCAACATACATATTGGAAACAGAGTGAGCTATGGCATGGAGCCGATCCAACGATTGTCGCCGAGCTAAGGCCAAACTGCACGGACTATTAAAAAGGCGGAGCCAATGAAAGTTATGCGTTTGGTCTTTTTTTACACTAGCTCCACACAGGATGCTCTAGGGAAAATTGTTCCCTTCAGGGAATTATCATCTTTAGGAATGCTGTGTGGAGGGTCTTTTGAGGAAAAAAGGAAACGAAGTTCAGGGAAGGAAAAAGGTATGAGGGGTGGGGTAGGAAATCTGAGGGTCAGTGTCTTCAGGAGTGAAGGATGTGTGAATTCATCCGTCCCACTGCGGGGCAAGGCGATGTTCCGAGAGTGTCCTGATGGAGAGGTCAAAAGGTCTGCCTCAACCACTCACCTGATTCAGCCACGGAGCTGGTTGGCAGACGCTGGTTGGTTATCCAATAGATGGATGGATGGATTTGAGCAACCGGCAACTAATCATAGAAACTAATCATGCAAAGCGAGAAGACGTGATAAAATTAATAAAAAAATTATTACACCGACGATGCTAAAAGTTTTTACAACGAAGTACTGAGGAAAGTTGTTAAGAAAATATTCAGTATAATGAAGACTTGAGTTCTGGAGAAATTGTTTTTTTTTATATGTTTTGAGATTTTCACGGCCAAAAGCATTTTCGTATTTGGTTTTTGGGTTATTATGCCAAATAGGGCTTCCTCCTTCTGCAGTTAACGTTACGGACAGCCTTACAGTGTCCATCATCTGGGGGGATGAGCCATATCTTGAAAATCCAATACCTATTTTGTGTTACTTACTTTTTTTATATACTTGTTCCATAGAATTATTATTGTCAATTTACTATGTTCCATAGTTATTATTTAAAAAAAAAATCAGAATACTATGCTTGTAGGAGTCGGTAGAGTTTTTTGACTCTCCTGAAAAGTTGAGTTTTTGGAAATAGTGAGTTTTGCATTATCACCCCACAATTACGAATACTAGTTGAACTCTGTGCGGCTCACCATGCCATCGCTGGAATATCTGTGGAATAGACCTACTGACCTTAACACTGTCGGAAGATCCCTACATGCTGTGGGAGAGGTTTTTGGAGACTCGGCAAGAGAGGTGGGTTTGCAAATCAATGAGAATACCTAAAACTAAAATCATGTTGCTAATCAGAACCCCACACCACAGAATAAAAAATAAAATGAAATTTAAAGACATTTATAATTTCGAAGTAGTGGAAGAGTTTACATACCTGGGCTCCATCATAACGCAGGACAACGAAAACCCAGTAGAAGTAAGAAAAGCGCATCACAGCCGCTAACAACACTTACTTTGCGTTGTTGCCAGTGTTCTAATCCCAAAACGTCAATAGGAAAACCCTATATAAAACCATTATAAGAACGGTCTTGGCCTAAGGATGTGAGGCGGGAACAGCCGAGGCATGGAGAATCCGCCACAATAAAGCTCTGTAATAAAGGGCCGAACATGTAAATCGAATGTCAAGCACAAGAGTACCGAAGAAGGTTCTAACAGGACACCCAGGAGGTAAACGAAAGGCGGGCAGACCTAGTCTGAGACGAGAGGATGATGTCAGAAAGGATGCAAGAGTACTACTCCTTGTCGCAGATTGGAAGACGACAGCCGAGGACGGAGGGCGGTGGAGGCTTATGTTGAAGGAGGGCAAGGCTCGAAATGGGTTGTAATTGAAGAGGAAGAAGACCGACTGGGGACACCACAATAAAAAAATGCGCCATATTCTCCACCTCATGGTGATGTAGAAATGAGTTTACAAAATTATTATAATTGGGAATTTCACCATTTTTTTGAAAAATATTCACATTTCCGCCACCGTAACTCGTTACCTATTAGACGTAGAAAAAATTGTTTGAAACAAAAGAAATTTTTTCTTCTTTAAATTTGTCTTTCGCAATTTGGTTGTAAGATCAACCATTGCACAATTATTTTGAAAAAATCTAATTTTGGCACCTCCAATCTAAGATGGCGCCTCGAGCTCGACCTACCCAGGTCTAAAACTTTTTTTTTTCTTTAGAGTCCCAATCTAAACAACATATATCAAAATCGCTACTACATGGCCTTTTGCAAGGTAAAACTCCCCACTGACTGGACTATAATAATATCACTTTATTACTATTTTAAGACGAGATAAGTTTTAAGATTTTTACGGCCAAAAGCATTTTCGTTATTTGTTTTTGGGGTGTTATGCCGTGTTGCGCTACCTCCTTCTTTAGCCAACGTTTCTGACATCGTTGCAGTGCAACACTGTGCATGTGCACACATCTACCGGATCTGCCCTGAAAGGTCTGCCCTGGTAGATGTGTGCACATCTACCGGATCTGCCCTGATGATGGACACTGCAACGATGTCCGAAACGTTGGCTAAAGAAGGAGGTAGCGCAACACGGCATAACACCCCAAAAACAAATAAAGAAAATATTTTAAGACGAGTTTGAATTTAGTTACTACGGCGCAATAGGTTGTAAGTTTATTATAGTTTAAAAAAAAAGCATGAACAGTTGTGATACAATGTCTGTAATACACCAAACATTTATTACGTCCGATTGGGTGTTTCCAGAACATAGCTAATTTAATATTCGTATTGCTTTATTTTACAAACGGTTGGAATAATGCTCTCAATAGTCGCCAAAGATGACATAGCCCAGAGGTAATTGCTTGCTCATTTAAAAAAATATAGGAGTGTTTGAGATACACGGTAATATGTTGAAAAAAAACGAAAAAACGTCATAAAATTTGTGAATAAGTAAATTATAATGTGAAAATTGTTTTTTCCATCCGTTTTGAGCAAAAAAAGAAAATAAGCACCAATACGCGCCATTACAGTATTTTAAAAAATCTACGTATCGGGTTTTTAAGAGAGATTATAATTTTAGGTATCGGTCGTACACAGTGCCTTAGCTGCAATCAGCTCTTCAATCACAACGAAGAGTAAAAATAAGGGGAATTAAATTCAATCCTAGACTCAAATTCATCCGGAGCTCGATCGAGGAGCTCTTCACCCTATGTCAAAATGAAATTTCCTCCAAAGGCATTAGTTTCTGAAAAGATTATTCACAAGCGACTTGTACAGTGGAGGTAATCCACCTCTTACCCGCCCTGGTATAAGTAACTGATGGTTACTCCTTCAAGGCTCTCGCAAGATTCTAATTTTTTTGATTAAACGAAGCTACATTTATTTATTTTGAACGAATCTAGACCTCCAGTGTCCATGCATACGTTGTTAGTAAGCAGTATGCAAGTGCTTAACAGGAAAAACAAAATGCAAAAAAATAGGTTAGTAAGACAAAGATAAATTAAACAGGGCAAAAGAAAAACTCATTCATGAGACTCCATGACGCGGAATTGCATCTGTAAAAAACCTGCAAGCACCTGCATAAAATAGAGAACATAAGAAATACAATAAATCTCAAATCAATTGGCAAGTACCAACAAAAAATGTGAATGGCTTTCGGTCTGACCATAAACTACACTTAGCTTCCGTGTCCCTTAGCCAACCACTCAGTGAAGCTTCAAAGAATGTTAACTGAATATTTGGGGTAAAATACCCGAAGACTAAAAGAAAATTCAGCGTTGGGTAGTCAGAGGCAGGACAAAGGACAGTCAAGGTCGTGTGATCAAACCTCAAGCCTGCACATGTCATTGGGGGAGGCGCAGATAGATTTGAGAAGGATCTGCAAAATTAATAATGTAACTAAAGATGAAGCAGGGACGAGGTCCAGCACACCCCCATATGGGGATAAGGAAAAAAAATAAAAATTTGGAGTTCAGTTCATCCAAAAAACATTGAAATAGTTAAAGACAAACAAAACAAAATAAGGAACATGACATAAATTAACAGGTAGTATAGTAAATATAAACTAAAAGCAAATCGCAAAGCAATTATATACATTTTTGAAAATATAATGAACAAAATAACATAACGCAAATGTAAAGAGTAGTAGCGACTTGTACAGGAATATAACTCCATGATTAGTGATCAGAGAGTGAAAGGGCGAGGATGTGAAGAACGCCTACTCACACTTCATTATTATTTATTCGCTATTCATTCACCATTGTATATCGCCTACATTCGACTGATGGAGAGTATACTCCAGCATGTATTTTGAAGGCTTTATAGGTAATGCGTTGGCTGATCCGGAACTTGGATGAAGGGTCTGGACGGATAAGGGAAAAAGCAAAAAAGCAAACAAAAAACATTATTTTATGGTACGAAGGCGAGTTACACTGCACCGAAATATGACAAGATGGATGATAACGATTGGCGTTAAAACAAAATTAGAAAGTATAATTTAATATTACAGGTGCTTACAGAGAGCAAATTGATAGCTTAAAACCAAAACTTGAGTCTACTGAGGAGAACCCAAATTGTAACTTCAAAAATAAGGCATCTCTAACTCACATCATTCCAAAGATCTTTAATTATTATATTTTTTGACGGCCGGCGTAGTCCAGCGGTAAGGCTCTTAAGAGCGTTTAACCAGCCAGCGGACGAAAATCCACATTTCGTCGAAAGTTGTTCTTCCGATCGTGCAGGACGGTTACAATGAGAAAGATTAATTATTCTCCGTACCAGCTTTTTTAAATTATAACTCAATATCGAATTTATTTCAATCCAAATTAGCTTTAATTTATACCTTCATCCAAAAATGCTGAAAGGCGTGATGATAAAACTATTAAAATAGTGTACTTTTTGTAGTTATTTTTTGATTATAAGTATTTATCATTTTTCAATAATGTCTAAATTTAATAAGAATGTTTAAAAAATCTGAATTATATTAGTTTGTAAGTGCGCAAATAAATACACAAATAGATCAATTTTCGTCAAGAAACACATGTACGTACATATTTTTTAATGATTTTATTGAAACTAAAATTAAAATTCTAATACATAACTTTGCTAGAAAATGTATTGATTTATTTTACTGCATGATTACATTATTTGAAATGGGTGTGGTATAATACAAAAACTTTTTTGAAAATTTAACAATTCTGCCAACGACCTATGGAATAACCTTATTATACTAAAAGTTAAAAAAAAAATCTAAAAATTTATTACATACGAATGCCAGATAAAAGAACAATCTTTCGAAATCCATTTATATTTTTTTGTGGAAAAGAGTCAATACGTCTAAAAACTTTTTTGAAAATGACGTATTTCAGGCTTTCTCTGGTAATGCCCTCTTAAAACAAAATTAGAAAGTATATCTGCAGTGTTTTAAACTAAAATTTAATATTACAGGTTTACAGAGAGCAAATTGATAGCTTAAAACCAAAACTTCACTCTACTGAGGAGAACCCAAATTTTAACTTCAAAAATAATGCATCTCTAACTCACATCATTCCAAAGATCTTTAATTATTATATTATTTGACGGCCGGCGTAGTCCAGCGGTAAGGCTCTTAACTCGCACACGAATCCCGGCGTGGCAATTAAATTTTATTTGATTAATTCACAAATTAATAAATAACACATTATTTCACAATTTATTCATTTAAAATAATATATATAGTATATTTGCGGCACGTTCCAGAGTGGAAGATACTCTCAGTACCGCCCTGGTGTAAGACCACCATTCAGAGTTGAAACGTTGCTTGAAATGACATTAACCGTGTTTGGTGACCAGATCTGAATAGCAAGGTACTTCCCCACCTTCCTCTCCCCCATCTCCTTCCCGTCTCCACTACCTTCACCCTCACAACATACCCCAATTGGGGATGGCTTAGTCTCACTGGCTTCAGACGGGAGCAGTTGGGACTCTTGTGTGGTATTCATATATAAAAATTAAATATCAATATTATATTATGTTTCAAAGCGTTAAAAGCTGATTTCTATTTTTATTATTTTACTCTTTTAAACGCCCACAGGGCTTTTACGTTGGGCACCGGTATATTTTTTTAAAGTATTAGAAATACCTATATTTTTTTAAACAAATATTGGAAATAAACAATGATTGCATTTTATAAGAGATTTTTTAAAAACTTTGATACATCGAAATAATATCTTGGCTTTAAAGCTTTAGCCATCGATATGGAATGTTTTTAGGTACCTCTCTAGTTATGTAGGTGGGGATCTATTAAAAACGTAACATTAAAAAGCATTTCACATTATTTTTGAAAAGTGTTATTAGTGTTAATTTTCTTTGCAAATTTTAGGTTATTAAAATCACACTAGTATGTTTATACTGTATACTTGTTTTATAATCCATGGGTATGTAAAAAAATGTTTTATTTTGTGTCTAAACGTATTTGAACTGTTCTGTAACTAAATAAATTAAATATTTCAGTAACACAGTCCGAAACTCGTCCGATACCTTCAAAATGTAACTGTTTACAAAAACCAACAAAGAAAATGTGTTGGCCCATTGCGCGTCATTTGTCTTGACAGTCCCAAAACAAGTCAATGAATTTATCAAGTTTGTCAATAAATATTGTCAACTTTTGTTGTGTTTCGAGTTTAGTTGTGTAGGCAGGCGGGGGCCGGCGGGGGGGGGGGGGGGGAATTCATTTTTTGACAGATGTCGCACAATGCGGTCGTGTGTGGAGAATCGGAACGGCCTTTTGTGGTTATGTGCAATGAGCGGGACGCACAACTAAACTCGAAACACAACAAAAGTTGAGAATATTTATTGACAAACTTGATAAATTCATTGACTTGTTGTGGGACTGTCAAGACTAATGGAAGTAGAATTGTATTAGGGACTATTTTTCACACAAAACTACATCGAGGGCCTCTAGTGGACGTGAAGGTCCTTTTGAGAAATTTGGAATATTTTTGGTTTCAAAAAGTTTGGTTTGTTTTCGAAAGTTGTCGCTAAAAAACACGTACTTTAATTGAATTATTTCAGCGTTGTCATTATATATAGTGCGTAAATATATATTTTTATTTATTGAAATAAAAGTAGAAGAAAACATAAACAAAAAGTGTTTAATTTAAATCACGAAAATATTCACACGTAAGGTTCGCGTAATATTATATTGTAATAAAATATAATATTACTATTATAACAAATCATTATTATCAATATTATTATAATAAAAAAATTTGCAAAAATCGTTTTAGAGAAAAACCTTCAAAGAATTTATAAGGATTTTCATCATTTATTTTTAAAAAATCTGATTTGTTTTTGATAAAAGCTAAGCCCTTGTAACTTTAAAAATATATTTTTTTCCCGTTAAAAACATTATTTTATCGTATTGCGAAATAATATTATCGTTATTTCTAATTAATTAATCCTTACACTGCACCTAATAATGTCTTTCATGCTCAGTTTATTATTTACTAGCCGAAGTCCCCGGCGATGCCCGGGCTTTACACAGAGTTTTCGAAATGAAATGTAGACAGTGACTTTGCTCTTGTTTTAAAGGTCACATGTGCAAAATTTTATCAACCCCGGCATAAAACTGTAATTTTGCATACAAATCAAATCTACACCAACCGCTTGCCAGTCCGCTCGTGTGCAGACTTTCTCCTTTATATATTATAAATTTAAACCTTTACACGAAACCTTCAAATTATACAGGGTGTTAAGGGACGTACTTGACTTACTTTAACCAGTGATTCCTGACATTATTTGGAGTAAAAAATGTAAATGAAATTTTGGTCTCCGGTGACTTTTTTTTACAACTTTTTTTTTTTTTTTCAAAATTTTTTTCTTCAAAATCAAACAAAAAAAAAATTCTTCCGCACGTAGTCACTGGTCACTTAGCCGGGTGTCTGACGAACCCCTTACCCCGCCTCCAACTGTTCAACAACTACAATTTTTTTATGTTTTTGTAGAAAAAATAAAAAAATAAAACATCAAAAATGTCACCGGAGACCAAAATTTCATTTACATTTTTTACTCCAAATAATGTCAGGAATCACTGGTTAAAGTAAGTCAAGTACGTCCCTTAACACCCATACCTCTTTATATTCCTCGTGAATCACTCTATCTATTAACCGCATGAAAATGCGTTCAGTAGTTTTTGAGTTTATCGCGAACAGACAAATGCGGCGGAGGACTTTATTTTATAAAATACTTGTTATTGTTATGATGCTACTGTACAACTTACCGTAAAAGCCTTTAAGGCGTAAATAAATAAATTACATTTCAAGAAACTTTATAAAATCAGTTCAAAAAAAAATTGTTTTCTATAATCATAAAACCTACAAAAAACCATAATAAAATGTTTTTACCATCTACTTTCAAAAAACGTTTAAAAAGAAATTGGATGGTCTGGGATTTGAACCTCTCGCTCAAATTTGAACGCCAGTCGACATATACCAGCAGAGAACTAAAATAAAAAACGGACCATAAAAACATTTTATGTTTCCATTGAGTCGAGCATTGTATACCTACATACTAGTCCTGGGTCGATCGTGAAAGACCTGATCGTCGAAACCCGCTCACGAGCCACCAAAGAGCGAGCGGGTTATTTATTCGTCAGCACCCGGGTCTTCCGGGACCCGTGAACCACGACACACTCCCGCAACCTACCAACTACGACACATTCCTGCACCCCGTGACTCACGGACCGATCGCTGGGTGCCCATGTGGCGAGTGGCGAGACGTGTCAGCTCCCGGAACTCTCGAACTGCAACTGCGACACTGTCGGTCGCCGATTGCCGATCAACGCACACACGTGCGTGACGTAACAGTATCCTGCTTCCTGCCCGTGTGTCACGTCATAGCGGGATTGTTTAGTAGATTCGATTTTTGAATATTCGAATAGACACGGAGAAGTTTTTAATAAGAGCGTATGGTGGTATTGTTAATCAAAGTGCTAAGTGCTGTTTACATAAAAACTTTTAATTTTTCGTGTGGGTGTACATGTAATCGTGTGCATGTAATTGTGCATTGTAATAGAAACTATAAACTGGTAAAAGTGTAAAATGTCTGACCTTAATAAAAAGAAATTATAATAAAGCATTACAGCTTACAGGTAATTAACTTATTCTAACTTCAGAACAACACGTTTTTTATAAGGTTTTTATACCCTTCAAAACATGATAAAACATTGTTTTTTTAACCCCTGAAGCATGTCTTTTTTTAAATTTATTTCTGGGACATGACATTACTAGTTACAGGTGTGAGCTGTGAGAGAACGTTCAAAAGTTATAAAAAAAGAAAATAACTATCTTTCAAAGAAATATATTTAAAAAAAAAAAATCGGAACGTTGCGCGAAATGGCTTTAGCCGTGTTGGGTGACCGGATCTGAATAGCCATGTACTTACCCACCTTCTTCTTCCCCATCTCCTTCCCTTAATTTATTGATAAACGCAGTCTTTGACCCACAAACACATGCATAATATCTACCTACCTAACCACATGACCGTTTCGTGATAACGCTGGCTCGCCATGCACAAAACATGACACGTGGCAGTCGCATGTTTTATGCTCGGTATTGCAAATGACCCCAGTGAAAGACATTGAAAGACCACATTTCAGAATTCAGATTGTAATATGTAGACATAGAGATATATTATATAACCTTTTCTGAAGTGTTACATCGATATATGTACACTTCAGAAAAATTATAAGTACCTAGTGAGAAATTTTTATTTTTATTACGTTTTGAATACCTCACAAGAGTCCCAGCTGCTCCCGTCTGGAGCCAGTGAGACTATGGCACACCCCACATACCCCAAATGGTATGCGGGGTGAGGCTGAAAGTAGTGGGGAGGGGAAGGAGACGAATCCGGAGGTCGCGAGTTAAAATTCCGGCGTGCGCAAGTACTTGTCTACATTATATGCGATTAATTTGTGTTATTCCACAATACATTAATACTACTATCCTACTTAATATTATAAAGGTGAAAGTTTGTATGGATGTATGTTTGTTACTCTTTCACGCAAAAACTACTGAATAGATTTTAAAAATTCTTTCACTAATAGAAAGCTACATTATTTGCGAGATCTATAGGCTATATACCAATGTAAGCTCTGGCGTTATGAATAATCTCTGGCGTTATGAAATTATTTATCATACGTTTTCTGTCGCTAACAAAATCGATTTATTGCAAACGCCAATTGTCGCCTTGGAAACGATGTTTTTTTAAAAAAAATAGGTTAGGGAACGTACCCATACTAAGTGACACACTTTTAGCAATTTTTTACCCCCCCCCCCCCCAGTGACCACGTGTAGTATATTCCAAGACCCCCCCCCCCTACAGTTTTCACGTAGTATTTCATAAATATGGTTTCGAATAATTTTTTGCTAACAAAAAATAAAAAATGCATTATTTGGCTTATATTTGTCTTTATTAATACGGCGCTTGCTGCGTGACAGCAAGAGTGCATGCATTACAAGTGGAAAAAATATTATCAAGATAAAACTTATGTCAAAATATATTGAAACCGGAATGTAATTTATGGAAACGAAAGTCTTGTTATTTTTATAAACATTTTTCATCTCAATCATCTTCAACAAACACGTTCCCTGAACTTTTTCACTTATTTGAATGTACGAGAGTGGGTTTTTAAGTTTGCGGATTGGGTAAGGAGTGGAAATAAAAACCAAAATTATTTTTCCCTTTCAACATATTCACCTACTACCCTAATACATTTTTCCGATCTTTAAATTAACTTAAAGGAACTTTATAACAGCGCGGAACTCAATTTTCTCCACATTTCCCAATTTCTTCCCGATTGAAGTGTTTGGTTGACGATAGCTCAAAGACTAGAACTCAATTTTCTCCACATTTCCCAATTTCTTCCCGATTGAAGTGTTTGGTTGACGATAGCTCAAAGACTAGAACTCAATTTTCTCCACATTTCCCAATTTCTTCCCGATTGAAGTGTTTGGTTGACGATAGCTCAAAGACTAGAACTCAATTTTCTCCACATTTCCCAATTTCTTCCCGATTGAAGTGTTTGGTTGACGATAGCTCAAAGACTAGAACTCAATTTTCTCCACATTTCCCAATTTCTTCCCGATTGAAGTGTTTGGTTGACGATAGCTCAAAGACTAGAACTCAATTTTCTCCACATTTCCCAATTTCTTCCCGATTGAAGTGTTTGGTTGACGATAGCTCAAAGACTAGAACTCAATTTTCTCCACATTTCCCAATTTCTTCCCGATTGAAGTGTTTGGTTGACGATAGCTCAAAGACTAATGACCTAATTACGATAAAACCCGGTGTTTATCCTAAAAATGATTTGTTCAATTAGTACCTAATTCAGCGGTACCCCCATTAATCACTTACCTTCCCATTCCGCGAACTTAAAAACCTCCCCCCTCGTAGCTCGAAAAAAAAAGTGAGATTTCTAGATTGACTAAGTGATAAAAACCTAAGCCCCCCCCGCCCCCCCGTTGTGACCAAGCGTGGTATTTTGATGACCCCGCCCCCCCCCCCTGAACAGGTCACGTAGTATGGGTACGTTCCCTTACTACGTACATCCCTTTGATGTTAAAATTCAAATATGTATAAAATACTAATTCCTACTTTACAGAATGGATTTTAATGAAACTTTACAATAATATGAACATTATAGGCTATATAGCTCAGAGCTCTGGCATTACGAAATTTGTATGAAAAAATTACAATAGGTGGCACGATAAGTAAGATATCTATAATAGAGAACTCCAGTCCAATTTTTTTATTTTTTTTAATGAATAAAGACCTTCAAACTTAAATAACTGCATTTTTATTTTTATTTTTATAGTTAGTTTTAATAGTTAAAATAATTGTCAAAGTTTTAATTTTTAAAGACTCCCAGAAACGCACCGTATCTATGGTGGTCTTTACCCACCGTCCCCACCGTTAGTTTTTTACTTTTTAAGTTGTCATTTTGAATCAGTGATGTCATGTCGAGGGAAATTTCCCTAGATCTAGGGGAGAAAAATATTTTTTAGGGATAAGGGAAATCAGGACAAAATCTAGGGAAATTTCGAACTCTGGCAAAAATTTTGGTAAATATCGGTTCGGACTGGCCACGCTTATTACGAATAATTTTTAGAAAAAAACTTTAGATTCGCCTTAATTACTATAAAAGGAAACTTTTTGGCTTTGGGGCGGCGGAAAATAATGCATTTTAATTTTCAATTGCATAAAACCAAAATTCACTTCGCGAACCGACGCAGCGAAAATCCGCGGCCGTAGCTGTCACTTGCTGTCACTGTTATGGACTGTAGCTGACTTCGTGGGATACCTACATGAAATACCGCGAATCACAAACCATGTTACACAAACCTAGCGTAGCCGCTAAGCCACTTGAAAACTGGGATGTTTTTCTTGCCTTGACGCGAGTAGGCGTTATAAAGGGCCACTTTCTTTTGTATCACAAACCATGTTACACAAACAAGCCCGCTAGACAAATTTCATAATTACGCGCCTTATCCCACGAAGTCGGCTACAGTCGTATTAGCTCTTGTTAATTTATCAAGGATACCAACATCACAGTGACATGTACGGCCGCGGATTTTCGCTGTGTCAGTCGCGAAGCGAATTTTGGTTTTATGCAATTGAAAATTAAAATGCATTATTTTCCGCCGCCCCAAAGCCAAAAAGTTTCCTTTTATAGTAATTAAGGCGAATCTAAAGTTTTTTTCTAAAAATTATTCGTAATAAGCGTGGCCAGTCCGAACCGATATTTACCAAAATTTTATTACATATGACAGTATTACTGGTATTATTTATATATATACGTATATATATTTTTTGGAATTCCTATGAATCTTAATTATTTTTCATGTACTTACATGCCATGTTATTTTTAACACTGACAACTCAAAATGATATTAGGGAACGTACCCATACTACGTGACACGTTCGGGGGGGGGGGGGGGTCTTCAAAATACCACGCTTGGTACAAATGAGCGGCGGGTTGCTTATGATTTTTATTTTGCAAAGTGTTTTTTTTTTAATTTGGAATTCAGTTTCTAATTCACTGGTGAGTGTATTCGTACTTTTAAATTATTACTTCACGTAGCAAAAAGTGTTTTATTTGGAAAATCACGGTATTATTAGTATATTTACCAAGTTCCGATATCTTTCCAATTAATTATCATATTAATTAACATATAGGATTAGTGTTACACAATCAGGTGGCTACGTAGGTAATTGCGTAAATGTGAAATTCTAGGGAAATTTCACTTCTAACTGTTGGCAACACTGTGAAGAATCCAGAATAATCATGGCGGATAATGACTTTTAGGTGTGAGGTGTGTTTTTTATTCAAGATTAACTGCTTTTAATATAGAAAAACATTGGTAAAATGTCCGCATTTCACCGCTACTGTTATTGTATTTAATCAAAGTGCAATATAAAAACAATAAATCATCTCTTTCATTGCAAATACATGTGACATCGTGTTTTGTGTCAGGTGTTACTTTGTAGGTACATTGTTTTATGTATAATACATACAGAAACACTGGTATTTATAATACACTGATCATGACGAGTGTGTAACAACTTGTATAAAAAGCCCTATACTAAAAACAATTTGAAAATACATAAAAACAAACGTCAAAATATGACATGACTTTAACCTCAAATAGACAACATTTATTGCAGATTGTCCGCAAATATAGCCCTTTTCGTAAATTGTTGAGGGCCTAAATTATGTTTCAATAAACACAATAACTATTATTTATCTAAATCTCTATAAACAGTATGAAAATAAACCAAAAACACGAAATTTTGAATTGCATAGGTACGCGTGCACTTCAAGTCATTTCAAATGTCAATACAATACAATACACAGGTGACAGGTTAACTGTGACGTCACGGTTAACCATTTCAGTAATGCCAACTTAACGCTGTGTTTTCCGAAGAGGTTTAAAAATGCACTTTTTAATAATTTATTAAAAACTCATTTAATATTATGAAATAAAACTTATATATTCAGAATCAGCGTTTCTTGGTCTATATGAACATATTTTTTTAAAGCCATAATATTTTTCACTGGAGTTCCTTATTCTTTAATCGATTCAAATTATTAGGGAAGTAGGTACTTCAAATAAATTCGCTTAAATATTTTCTAAAATAGAATTTTTATTTGAGAATCTTTGTTTTGCAAAATGTCATTCTCAAATTTTGACATAATGTCACACTACAAATTATTGTTTTAATTATTATATATTTTATTGGATAGACAGGCCGTACTGGCTTTTTTGGTAGAATACAATAAGAAGAATAATAATTCGTACTTAATAACTATCTATAAAAATGAATCACCAAAATGTATGTATGCGCATAAACCCGAACGACTGAACCAAATTGGATAATTCTTTTTTTTGTTCGTTTTTTTTTTTTGTATAAAACTACCGTTGAGTTCTGGCATTACGAATTTCGTATAAGAAATTATAACAGGTGGCATGGCATGCGAGCAGTGAATGTGTGGAATGCGAGAGGTGAGTGGGGGGAGTGGGGAGGGGGGAAGGGGAGGGGGAGGAGGGTGGGGGGGAAGGGGGTTAGGGGAGGGAAGGAAGGGGAAAGGGGAAGGATGGAGGAGGTTGCGGGGAGGGGTAGGGGGTGGGGGGAAGGAGGTTGATGGGGGGGAGTGGAGTGGGGAGAGGGGTGGGGGGAGGGGGAGGGGGATTGATGGGGGGAGTGGAGTGGGGAGAGGGAAGGTGGAGGAGGCTGAGTGGAAATCCCTTAATGCCATGCGAGCGAAGCCGCGGGAATAAGCTAGTTTTAAATAATTTCGTTTAGATTATTAGTGCTATCTTCTTTTTCAATGATACATAACATTGGTGGGAACAACCTTCAAAAGTTATAAAAAATAGTGTTATTCTTATAAAAAATTGAAAATAACTATTTTTCAAAGAAATATATTTTTAAAAAAGAATCGTAACGTTGCCTGAAATGGCTTCAGCCGTGTTGGGTGACCGGATCTGAATAGCCAAGTACTTACCCACCGGGCATCACGGAGTTCTTCTACCACTTACTTCCGTGTTATTTTATTGTATTTACGTAGGTTTTATTTTAATAATATAATAATCATTTAAAATTTGGCACGACTGCACTCTACTAACTTGACGTCGATATAAAACAGTAGTCAGGTTATTATATTAAAATGAATAGGTACCTACATGTATAATAATAATAATAAATAATATTTGGATGATTTATATAGCGCCGTTTTTGCTAAAAATCACCTCAAGGGCGCTGTACATATATGTAGATAGATGATAATATATCATCGTTTCCAAAAATACATATAATAATATCTTAGAATCTGACCGTGATTGATTACTGCCATCTTTTGAAATAATTTCAAAAAAGGTTTTAGTTCAAAATTGTACCGTATAGAGAAAGATAAATGGGCGCCACACGACAGAGGGCTTTTGCTAGTAATTAAAAATATTGTATTTCATACTTAATTTGAAGATTAAAATTATTAAATTGTCTTTAAAAAATGGAGAAATATGATACCAACAATTTATCGTAACGTTTTTGTAAATAAACGAATTCAAAGTTTTGTATTCTGCGTTTAAAAAAACACGAAAATTGGTGTTTATGAAAAAAATTACTAAAAACTTATGTATTTATTTATTTTAAATTTCTTTTCGTGGTTTCAAACAAAACCCCTAAAGGTATACTTTGAGGATATTCAGCAGTTAAAAATATATTGTAAAACTTACGAAAAACGGTCAGAATAAGGTCGTATTTCTGATTTGGTTTTGATAAATGCTAAGCCTATGTAAATTTTAAAAATGTATAAAAAATATTTTTCATATTAAAAACTTTATATTTATCGATTTGCCTAATAATATTATCATTATTTGAATTAACAAATGATTACACTTGGCCTTAAAGAAGGTGTCTTGCAACATTACCACCAATGTGCTGAAGTCGTAAAAACTGTTTTTCACTGATATAATACTGATGGTAAGGGTACGTTTGTATGTACGGCTTCGAATTCTACGTCCTCGGTCCTCGTGATCCGAATCGTGGCTTTGAAATCTACGCACTAGTGCCAGTGCAGTAGTTCTGCTGCAGCCCGCTGATGATAGCCAACCTCCGAGAGAAGAAGGCACTAGAAAACAATGAGGTGTATAGGTAGAGTAGGTTCCTGTTGACGCAATCCTAACTAACATTTATTTATTTATTAATCTCTACATATTATAAATTAAAGTCCCCCGCGTCGTCTGTCTGTCTGTCCGTCTGTCTGTCTGTTCGCGATAAACTCGAAAACTACTGAACGGATTTTCATGCGGTTTTCACCAATAGATAGAGTGATTAGGTATGTAATTTGTCAAGAATTTGTGTAAATTGGTTGAAACGTAACGATAATTGTTAGAAGTGTTGGAAAAAGTCAAGCCGCCTGGTAGCTTTCATTGAAAACGCTGCCTAATTCTTTTGGGATATAACAAAACAATGCATGGTGGGATATTCTTCTTTTATAGATCTACAAAAAAGTCCGCGAAGGCATATATCTATCTATCTTTTGCGGATAGCTTACTATACCCATTCTATCTTCTAAAAAAATGGTCACGTACATTTCGGTAATTGAAAAGTTATTTAGACGGATACAGTATTAATCCTTATTAACTTAAATACGTTAGTTACCCCAAGCATTTCATGCACATTATTATAATCTTTCACACCATCTCTACGTATTATAAATTAAAGTCCTCCGCGGCATCTGTCTGTATCTTTGCGATAAACTCAAAGATGACGTTGTGTTTTATTACCGCAGCAACGCGTGGCCGGGTCAGCTAGTGTTACATAATTTAAAAGTCTTAAATTTTCAGATATCTATTTATTTTATTTGATACTCTTTTATTTAGACTGGGTATATAAGATAACATTTTTTGTTATTTTTTAACAATTGTTTTATATGGTTTACAATTGGATTATATAATATATAATAATCTAAACATTTTCAAAAGTTATATTAGATAAAAAGAAGGAGAGATGTCGCAAGTAAATTTTTTTAATTTAATTTATTTTGTCTTTTATTTATAATTTTTATTCATTAAAAGTAACGTGTGGTATATAATGCAGCACGTTCCAGAATGGAAGATACTCTCAGTATAGCCCTGGTGTATGACTACGAATCACAATCGAAATGCTGCTTGAAATTATAGTATCCGAGTTTGGTTACCAGAAAGTAATAGCCAGGTACTTCCCCACCTCCCCCTCCCCATATCCATCCACTTAAACATTTTCTTTTATTTAATTAACTTATAATGTTATTATCAAGTTCTGCAAGCACTTTAGTATTTATTTTTGTTTTTTGTTTCTGTTTTTTATTTATTTTTGTTTTAAGTTTTTTTTTAAAGGCACACAAGGCCATTTTCAAACTTTGGTTAAACCACTTTGAGACGACTTATTGTTTGTTAAAATGTTGTAAGCCGAAACAGCTGTAACAAAAATAAATACTAAAATAATTGCAGAAGACGATAACATTATCAAATTATTATTTATTATCATTATTAAATGGAGTTCAACGAATTAAATACAAAAACAATTAATACCCTTAAACAAACCCCAATTGGGAACACTGCTACTGGCTCCAGACTGGTTAGGAGCAGGGACTCGTTTAATTGGCTTCCAAAAGGGTCTTCATTTATTCACTCCTACATCTACATTAATTCATCAAAGTTGTATTACAATAATGTATTCCCGTGTGATAAATTATATATACTTGATTACGGTAACAAAAAAAGGATTACCGTTTTGAAGATCAAACTCAGACGCAAACCTATCAACAAAAAATAATAAAAACTAAAACTGTAAACAAAATCGTGATAATTTCACGTGTGCGAAAGAATCGATAGTGGTAATAAAAATAATGGTGAATTTATAATAAAAAAAGTCGCAGAACGATGTTAATCCAAAGTGAAGAGGTAATTAAATCAAGTTGGATGGATTGATTGACCGATTCAAGTCGCGCTAATTATAACACCATTCATTATAGTCAAGCAAAAAAGCTCAAACGGAGTACCGCTATTAGTAAAGTTGTTTTGCGTGACTATAATCGTAATTAAAGCCGTTAGTTTCATCGAATACAGTAATTAGTAAACAATATTATTAACATCGTAAATCGAATGGTGTCTGACGACTGAACGGAGAACAGAATCTGGGAAGGGAGAGTAAGGAAAATTGAATGAATAGCGTACCGCTTTTCAGAACTAGTGAATTAAGATATCAGTATATTCATAGCAATGTATCAATACTACCCCCTTCAGGCTATTTTTCAGAACTAGTGAATTAAGATATCATTAGATTCATAGCAATGTAACAATACTACTCTTCAGGCTATTTTTCAGAACTAGTGAATTAAGATATCAGTATATTCATAGCAATGTATCAATACTACCCCCTTCAGGCTATTTTTCAGAACTAGTGAATTAAGATATCATTAGATTCATAGCAATGTAACAATACTACTCTTCAGGCTATTTTTCAGAACTAGTGAATTAAGATATCAGTATATTCATAGCAATGTATCAATACTACCCCCTTCAGGCTATTTTTCAGAACTAGTGAATTAAGATATCATTAGATTCATAGCAATGTAACAATACTACTCTTCAGGCTATTTTTCAGAACTAGTGAATTAAGATATCAGTATATTCATAGCAATGTATCAATACTACCCCCTTCAGGCTATTTTTCAGAACTAGTGAATTAAGATATCATTAGATTCATAGCAATGTAACAATACTACTCTTCAGGCTATTTTTCAGAACTAGTGAATTAAGATATCAGTATATTCATAGCAATGTATCAATACTACCCCCTTCAGGCTATTTTTCAGAACTAGTGAATTAAGATATCATTAGATTCATAGCAATGTAACAATACTACTCTTCAGGCTATTTTTCAGAACTAGTGAATTAAGATATCAGTATATTCATAGCAATGTATCAATACTACCCCCTTCAGGCTATTTTTCAGAACTAGTGAATTAAGATATCATTAGATTCATAGCAATGTAACAATACTACTCTTCAGGCTATTTTTCAGAACTAGTGAATTAAGATATCAGTATATTCATAGCAATGTATCAATACTACCCCCTTCAGGCTATTTTTCAGAACTAGTGAATTAAGATATCATTAGATTCATAGCAATGTAACAATACTACTCTTCAGGCTATTTTTCAGAACTAATGAATTAAGATATCAGTATATTCATAGCAATGAATCAATACTACCCTTCAGGCTATTTTTCAGAACTAGTGAATTAAGATATCATTAGATTCATAGCAATGTAACAATACTACTCTTCAGGCTATTTTTCAGAACTAGTGAATTAAGATATCAGTATATTCATAGCAATGTATCAATACTACCCCCTTCAGGCTATTTTTCAGAACTAGTGAATTAAGATATCATTAGATTCATAGCAATGTAACAATACTACTCTTCAGGCTATTTTTCAGAACTAATGAATTAAGATATCAGTATATTCATAGCAATGAATCAATACTACCCTTCAGGCTATTTTTCAGAACTAGTGAATTAAGATATCATTAGATTCATAGCAATGAATCAATACTACCCTTCAGGCTATTTTTCAGAACTAGTGAATTAAGATATCATTAGATTCATAGCAATGTAACAATACTACTCTTCAGGCTATTTTTCAGAACTAATGAATTAAGATATCAGTATATTCATAGCAATGAATCAATACTACCCTTCAGGCTATTTTTCAGAACTAGTGAATTAAGATATCATTAGATTCATAGCAATGTAACAATACTACTCTTCAGGCTATTTTTCAGAACTAATGAATTAAGATATCAGTATATTCATAGCAATGAATCAATACTACCCTTCAGGCTATTTTTCAGAACTAGTGAATTAAGATATCATTAGATTCATAGCAATGAATCAATACTACCCTTCAGGCTATTTTTCAGAACTAGTGAATTAAGATATCATTAGATTCATAGCAATGTAACAATACTACTCTTCAGGCTATTTTTCAGAACTAATGAATTAAGATATCAGTATATTCATAGCAATGAATCAATACTACCCTTCAGGCTATTTTTCAGAACTAGTGAATTAAGATATCATTAGATTCATAGCAATGTAACAATACTACTCTTCAGGCTATTTTTCGCTTTTGGGGACAGCTCATACAGGTCTCATAGAAATCGTAGTGTCTCTCTTACATCACAGAGAGAAATACGTATAAATGATGTTAGAAAGAGAAAACACCACGCGAATATGAAGCGTATTCTCAAAGTTAATCACAAATAGATTAAAATGTAAAGCTTCGTGAAAAAAAAATTATCAATTATTTTTACATGAAACGACAAAAAAGTGAGATTTTGTATTTTTTGTTGCTTTATTAGTAATTTTCTAATAATAATATTTGAAAGCGTATTTCATCACCGTCAAAAACAGTTTTTAATTTTCGGAAACGTTAGAAATATTTTATTTGGATTATATTGCAAATCCAAATAAATGGAATACATATTCTGATCTTCTAACAGAGTATGGCCGAGACCTGCGGGGTTAATTAAATAATGGTTACAACTTATTGCCCGTTTTGCTAACGCTCATTATAAAACTAGCTTAAGTCCCCGGCGTTGCGCGGGTTTTACACGCAGTAATTGTCTTCTTATTTTGAACGTCAAGTATGCAATATTCTGCTGTGGGGTGGAAAAATAAGGATGGATGGTTTTCGAAATCTCATATAGACAAGGATGTCAACTTTAGAAAACACTAAAAATGTTCAATTTAGCCCTAAAATCGTCAAAAAACCTCAAGATGTTGAAAAATTCCCAATTACAGCGAAAAACGTCCAAAATGGTTTTAAACTGCCTTTTATCCCTAAAATCGTCAAAAAACCACAATATGCTTTAAAATTTCCATTTAGAGCCAAAAACGTTCAAAATGGTCTTAAACTGCCATTTAGCCCTAAAATCAACAAAAAATCCCAAAATATTGAAAAATTCCCAATTAGAGCCAAGAAGTCCAATATGGTCTTATACTGCCATTTAGCGCTTAAATCGCCATAAATCCGCAAAATGCTAAAAAAATGCTATTTAGAGCCAAAAATGTCCAAAATGGTCTAAAACTGCCATTTAGCGCTAAAATCGTCGAAAATCCTCAAAATGCTGAAAAATTGCCATTTACAGCCAAAAACATCCAAAATGGCTTTGAACTGCCGCCTAGGGCTAAAATCGTCAAAAAACCTCAAAATGCTAACAAAGTGCCATTTAGAGCGTGGGGTGGGATCGTGAGACTTTTACAAAACATAATATTTCATTTTCGGAACGGCCTTGGTGTCGCCCATTCACATCCAGAGTCAAAATGTTATTCACCATTTACGTGAGACCCTCCAGTATATATTATGAATTTTTCATGTAATAAGTAAACATTACCAGGATTGGGTGCTGTGGTGTCAAGGGTGATAAAACTTACAAAAATGGTTCTACAGCTCTACAGAAAGTCGGAAGGAGAAATAAATTTCCCGTCTCACCCTTCGAAAGAATTATCAGGCAGCAACTATTTGTTTGCTTTTTCTGAGCCAACAAAAACCAGATGTGACAAATCCAGTTTACGCTACTGGTTTATCTCTTCCACTTCGTTTTTATCATTTAACGTTAACCATTACGTAGACGCGATTCTTTAATCTCCTGGATTTTATCGTAAATTCCGAGTATTTCCAGTGCATCCAGTCTACACTGCTAGTTCCGTTCTTACATAAATACAGAGTTACTACTGACTACAGTAGTACTTGCCAGGGAATAAGGAGCGAGTAGAAGCGAGATAGGTGCATAAAGTAACATCGTTAAATGCGATTTTTTCACACGCGATTTTGCTCATCCGCGATCAAGAGATAGCAGAAACAAGTCACAAAGTTGTCATTTGTACAGTATAATCTGATAAAAGCAAAAGCTTTTTATTCAAATTCCGAAAAAAAAAATGAAAATGAAAATAATAAAAATAATTTGTGTGTTGGTAATATACAAATAATACACTGGAAAATTTTCTAATATGTATTCAAATTCGATAAACATTTATAAGCATTTGTTGTCCATTACTCGCTTAAAAAAATAAGCAGGCTTGTTTCTCAGTGACGTTTGGCAGGGACATCTCTATTGTCTGTAAAGCCCCGTATTTATGGTAAACATTAGTTTAGCAACATTTGATCAACATTGTTGATGAGCGGAGAGAATGTAGCTGGAAACTTTGTTGAAATAAATACAGGTTGTCCACACACCAGTCTGCGTTAAAATGTTTCCCGAGGAAGTAGTGTTGTTGTGTTCTCTGTATCTGATGAATAGGATTTCAATTAAAAAAAAGAGAAAAAGATGGTGGATTCGAAACTATCTTCTGCAAAGAGAAAATTTGATGAGTGACCTCAGAATGACAGATGGATCATTTATTAACTTTACGAGAATGTCGAAAAGTGATTTCGAACATCTTCTGGAAATGATTGGTCCGTCAATAGCCAAAAGGGAAACAAATATTCGTCAGCCAGTTTCACCTAATAATGGTTTAGATTGAAACAATTGTATTAATTGCATTATTTTATCATTGCTCCACACTACTTACATGTTTATAAACTGTTGCAAACACGTTCACGCACGTCAACATTTGTTGCTAAACTGATGTTTACGCTCGTCGGGCGAGAGCTAGTTCAGCTAGTCAACATGATGACAGCAACCCCGCAACACGTTGATTCAACTTTGTTGCTAAACTAATGTTTACCATGAATACGGGGCTTTACTCGGAAGCCGGTGTCCTGAAAATATCCTTTTTTTAATGCGACTATAACCCTTATGTATAAATAAACTGTACGAAAGACAAGGTCAGAATCGCTTGCGCCACTATCAATTTGGAAGATACTTTTTATTTGATCAATGTAGCTTCTCTAAATGCTTTCAAATTAATGTTCTATGACATTTGGGCGTCACGTTTTGCAGTTGTCGATGACAGAAATAATAATATTTTACTGTTTCAAAAGAGTAGGTATGAAGAACATTATTTCTTTGAACTCCTTTGAATAGTTTTTTGGTACTGATTCGAATTTGTGTAGAAATAATAATATCAGTTCACAATTTTTGACAATTGTTTCCAAAATGCGGGTATTTTATAGTTGTTTAGCTGTTCTGGGAAAACTTCTTACGATATTAACATGTAATATACATGAATAATAAGATAAATCAGCTGGCAAACAGAAAACAAAAGCAAAAAAAAAACAATTGAATTGCTTTTATACCGATCTTTGATCAAACTCGTCCAGGTAATTCTGGCGCCGTTTCCGAAATGCCATCCTAAGTTCAAAAAGTTGAAAGTTACACATAAAATGCACCGATACTTACATAATCCTAAATTTGTGTTAATTGGATCAACTGTGATTGCGAGACCCATAGGTTAATCATTTTCTCAACATTAAATGTCTGAATAATAATGACATAATGCAACGAAATTATGCTTTTCTATGTCGTTATTCGCGGTTTCGATATCCGCGCCGAATCACAGGAGCCCAAAACAGCAGAAAATAGGGACAACAATAGTAGTAGTAACACCCCCAATGCAACACTTCATATGTACACTAATCAAAAAGCCGGATAAAGACAAAGGGACAGAATTTTCCATCCCGATAGATTGCAAAGGAAACAATGGTTCAGGACGAAGCTGAACAAAATCCAACAGTAAAACCAGACAAAGAAGTGGAAACTCTCCTTCTGAAAAGAATGGGAAATGAATAGAGCGTAGTTTCCTTACTTCTGCCACTGAACATCATGGTACTTTGTAGAGGCAACGGGGAGCACGAGATTCTGGAGATTTTCTGTCTAGACTAGACACCGGACTTGAGAAATTATATAAGTTTCGGGTTACGACAGTGGTCATAGCTTCTAATAAAATAAAACATGTAAACATAGCATGTAAACTAGCATGTAAACTAGCATGTAAACTAGCGAGCGTAAAATAGATAAAGGTACAAAATCGAGAAAAATTATAGATCAACATATTAAATGGACAGAACATATTGCACAAACTATAAACAGAATACGTAAACTTTTTTACGTATTCCTCAAACTAAGAAATATACTTCATAAATCTATACTACTGAAGGTTTACTATGCATTAGCCCAATCAGTTCTGCAATACGGAATAATAGGTTGGGGAGGAGCGTATAAAACCAACTTAGCCCCACTTGAAATAGTACATAGAAGACTCATCAAAATTATTCTAAAAAAACCTTTAGACTATTCAACTCAAAAAATATTCGATGAATTCAAAGTTTTACAAATAAACAGAATCTATCAAAAAAATGCATTACTTCAAATCCATAAAGACAAACTAACAATAAATTCATTTAGCACCAGGCCGAGAACAAAAGGACAAATAATAATCCCTAAACTTAATACTACAACGGCCCAACACCATTACACATACTCAGCCTTAAAATGCTTTAACGAACTCCCTTAAGATATTCAATCCGAAAAAAATTATAAAATTTTTAAGAAAAAAATTAAAGTACATTTCACCACTAAGTAATTTCATGTTTGTGTTATATTACGCCCACTTATATTTTCAATGTGTACACAGGTTTTATATTTTATAATTTAAAAAAAAAAACTTTCTTCCTAAAATAGTGCACAGGTATATAATTTTACATACATGTTGTTTTTATTTTATTTTTTCATAAATACGCTCATGGTAGCATCAATTAAACATATATCAAAATATCAATTGTGTTAGTACTCCCTCCCTAAACACGAGAAATTCTCAATTAGAGAGGTATTATTACCACCATTAAAAAATATTTGCATTACATGTACATAATTAAAAATATAATTGTACTTATACCTAACTTTGTAAAATTGTAAAAATGGAATAAATAAATAGAAAAAAAAAAAAAAAAAACTTTCAAAAATAAATATGTAATCGAATGAAGTTTCACAAATTAATCGTTTAAGAGTGATTAACCAGACGAAAGCGGAAATATGTACTCTTTTCCACAAAAAATATAAATTGATTTCGAAAGACTGTTCTTTATCTGGTAAAGCTATGTTTTAAATTTTGAGAAAATATGTTTATTTTTAGTACAATAAGGTTTTACCGAAGGTCGTTGGCAGATTTGTAAAATTTTCAAACAACATCACACAATTCAAATGATATAATCATTAATCATGTAGCAAAATAAATAAATAAAATTATCTGGAAAAGCTATGTTTCAGAATTTTAATTTTAGTTTAAATAAAATCATTTAAAAAAAGATCCGCAAACGTGTTTTTTGACGAAAATACTTCAGTTTGTCTATTTATTTGCTGTCTTACAAACTAATATATTTAAGATTTTTCTTAAATTATTATTTTGCTTAGGCATTATTGAAGAATTATAAATACTTATGATCAAAAAATAATTATAAAAAGTGCACAATTTTAATAGTTTTACCACCACACCTTTTAGCATTTTTGAATGCAGGTATAAATTAAAGCAAATTTTGAATGAAATAAAATCGATATTGAGTTATTATTTTTAAAAGCTGGTACGGAGAATAATTAGTTTTTCTCATTGGAACCGCCCTGTACATTCTATGGTTGTAGAACATCTTTCGACGAAATATGAATTCTCGGCCGCTGGCTGGTTAATGGCCCCTAAGAAGCTACTATAAGATCGAACCATTTTATCACAACTTAACCCTTCCGCAGCCAACTAGGACCGAAGGTAGTACTCAAAATTACTATCCTTTTTACACATATGTACTTAAATACATGAAATATATTTTTAGTAGGGGGAGGGGAGAGGCAAGACGGCCAAGAACCCCCAAAAAAAAATTGAAAAATGCATGGGGTCATCGGCCGACCCACATGGTTACCGATGTTAGTTTCTCATCTTGGCTTGTCGAGAATTTTAAGCAACTCACTTACTAAGGAGTTGCAGGTGGGTCTAAAAATCGACATTCAAATTGACGTACTTAATACCAAATTGACTTAAAAAATACTGTGAAATTCGTATAAAACTAACGATTAAAGAATGACAGTTTAATCTAAAAGCGTCCAGTCAAATGAAAAGTGAAATTTGAAAGACTTACGGATTACAGACATCCCACAGCCATAGAAATGCAGAAATTCAAATTACCTGAAACAAGAAAAAATATTGTGTTAGTCAAAGTTCGATTCAGTGCATTCACCTGTTCAGTAAACACTTTACATATGTCAACTGTAACTCGCTCGTTCTTTCTGGCCGGAGTAAGTTTATGAAAGAGAATATTTTTCAAATACCTGCTTAAAATACGGGTTACCTACGAGAAGAGGAAAATCAGTGAACTTAAAAAAAAAATATTCCTATTTAAATTAACTTCAAACTCCCATACGATAATTAAAAAAACTAGTTTTTCTATTGACAAAATTTCATCTATTTTTTTATGTGAGTTCCCGTTACCGCACAAGAGTCCCAACTGCTCCCAAACGCTTGGAGACAGTGAGGCTATGGCATTTCCAATTGGGATATGTTGTGAGGCTGAAGGTAGTGGGGAGAGGAAGGAAATGGGAGAGAGGAGGTGGGAAAGTAACTGGCAATTCAGTACTGGTCACCAATCACGGCTAAAGCCATTTCAAGCAACGTTTTAATTCTGAATGGTGATACAACAGGGCGATACCAAGAGTATGTAGGTACACTATTTGCGGCAAATACATAATACTTTATTTTTATTGAAAGAATTGTTAAACATCAAAAATTACTTGCGCAAGTCGAGATTATAAACCGCGACCTCCGGATTGCTAGTCGAGAGCCTTACCTCTCGACCACGGAGGCTTTATATAATCAATAAGTAGTGACTCTACGCATTTTTATTAAATTTACCGAGTACCTAATTCAGAAAACCTGTTTGAGTGCGTCAAGACGAGCTCGTGAACGGTGAGCTCTGGCGTCAAGAAATACGAACTATATCCAGCTCTCAACGACATTACCATCACGATTTACGGAGCATTGAAGTATCCGATAACTGTAAAAATAATATACGACACCGTATTTCTTGTAGCGTTTATCTCAAAAAGAAAAAATAGTGTCGGAATTTGGGCAAAGTCGGGTGGTAACTTCCACATAAATAAAAACATAGATAATAAAATAAAAAATTCGAAGGGTAGACAACTTTATAAGTAAGCCGACGCCAGCCGTTACAAGCCGGTGTAAATAAAATATACAAATAAGCAACAGATTTAAAGAGCTCATTAATTAATTTAACGACATTTTTTTGTGAATATTCCATCTCGCTAGGGAGTGATTTAGACCCACTAAACGAGTGGCTATTTTTACTCGTGTCACTGTCGCCTATTAATATCCGAGGCAATATTGGTTCGGGGGCGGACGTTGTGATATGCTGGAGTGTGTTTTATTTACAACAGAACTAGAGGAAGGAGTTGAAGAGAAGGAAATTTGAACCAGAAGTATTCAGATGTGTCCGTAACAGATAAAATATAAATTTTATGTTTTTCTAAAGGTGGTTTTTTTATTTTTTATTTGTGATGAAGTAATTAATTAATGTACCTCAGGGTCACATTTAGGCCCAATACTTATCTTACTTTTTATAAAAGATCTTGTTACTGTTTTTGATAATGGTGAAGTGTTGCTTTTCGCCGATGATCTCAAACTATTCAAATTATAAAAACATTAGAAGGCTGCATTTATATTCAAATTAATTTAAATAAACTTCAAGATTGATGTTTTTTTGTTCAGATTAAATTCACCTTTTATCAATCAATACAAAATTAACAGTGTTTCCCACACCTCTGTCAATGAAATTAATGATCGTGGCATTTATAAAGTTCCTAATAAAGGATTAAAAATGCTTGGCTTCATACTCCATAATGGCAAAGACTATCAAAATATTTCATCATAAAATCTTCTCTTCTATTCTTCTCTTGTTTGTAGTCGAGACGAATATAATCCTTCAATTTGGTCCCCTCACTTTAAAATCTACTCCGATTCCATTGAAAAAATTCTGTACAAATTCCTAAGTATAGAAATAATAAATTACAATTACCTAATGAAATAATTAAAATTATTAAAACTCTCAAATAGAAAACTTACTTCCGCATTGCCATAATATTAAAGTACATTGTATTATAGACAGCCCCGATTTATTAAGCTTAATTACTTTCCATATATCAACAAGAACTAAAATTATTAAACTAATTACAGTAGATTTAAAATGACTTTTAATTACAACAACAATATCAGGACAGAATCGGCTAGATACTCGCTTGTACATAGAATGCATGAAGTTGGCAATGCTTTCTCATAAGTAGTAGGAGATGTGTTCAACTGCACGGAATATAGTTACAAACAGTTCATAATATCATACCTCAATAAGGAAATGTAAGCATTATACTCGTACCTACTATTCTATATAAATTAATTAGATTATTTTACTTCACAATTAGTGTTGCACAAAATTATTATTTATTATCATATCATGTTTTGTAAAAGCCAGTACAGGCGTAAATTAATATAAATAATTACTGAATTAACGTCAAATTACTTTGTTTGTACCACTTTATTTATTTGTATGTATTTTTATATTGGAAAACTAATAGAAACTTTAAAATAAGGGAAATTTGAATTCGAATGTAAAGCATAGTGTTTTCTCTTTCTTACACCGTTTAGATCATGTTTGTCACCACGGCAGTAAGGGAGATACAACGATTTATAGGAGACCGTTACAGAGGTTTTTTGAAGTGAAAACTTCTTTGGCACCGTTGTGATTTGAAACTTGATAAAACTAAAAATAGCGATACTAAAAAGAGGCAAACACATACATTTATAGGATTTATCCTGCGAGAATGAGATAGTATAATCGGTTTCCTCTTTGTGCGGTGCTTCGTATTCATGACTATTCAACAAACTGGCATTACAACACCCCTTTGAACCAAGAGCAACAGCAACAGAATGTGGCTGCAAATTGAGTGAGCGCAGTTTAATTTATAGTGCATCTAATGGGAACTCACTCCTTTTACTCAAACTTTCTCCAACAACTTCTCGTGTGGTAGTTAATCGCTTTGTACTGAAACTAAATTAAACTGCCCGACCACTGCCTGCACTGCCTACAGCCAGCGTACAGTACGTAATGGCTAAAAAGCAGTGTCCACCCTAAGAAAATAAAATCAGTAAAAGATAAATAAAAAATACAAAAAAATAATTTCTGATCTAAATTGTTATTTTTTTTATGAATTTGGAAAACTAATTTATTTAGCTGGCTACAAGAAAGTGGCATGTGATAAAATGGTTATTTTCAAATATGAAAAGTACAACTCGTATCACAATTAAAAAAAGTGTTCAGTTCAGGCGCGGTAGAAGTGAAACCTTCAGTAAACTAAAGTAGACCAATGTGAAGAGGCTACGAAACACAAAGAGACCGATAGATAGGCTACGAAGCATCGCACAAAGAGGAGACCGATAGGCTACGAAGCTCCGAACAAAGATGAGACCGATTATACTGTTAGGCTAAATCCTATATATGTGTTTGTCTCTTTTTAGTGTTGCTATTTTTCGTTTAATCGAGTTTCAAATCACAAAGGTGCTAAAAACTTCAAAACTAGAAACGGCCTTTTTTATACTAGCTCCACAAAGGAGGAACCGAAGAAAATAATCCCCCTTAGAGCCAATTTAATTTTTGAAGATGCTGTGTGGAAGGGTATTTTTAGGAAAGGAAATAGAAGAAGTTCTGGAAAAGAAAAAGATATAAGAGGTGGGTAGGAATCTGGAGATTTTTCTCAGGACCTCCTGGGTTGAGCTAATTTAAAAAAAAAACAATAATAACAAAAAATCACACAAGACAAGATTAAAAAAAATATTTTATAGAGTTCATGTAATATCATCAAACAAGAGACGTGACAGACATGTGAAAGGAAATGATAAAGAGGAAAGAAAAAGAAATAACTTTACTTTACAGTTATGATAACTTAGCACGGGTTTATAGAAAAGTCTGAATGGTGGTTCTGGGCGTTTCCAGGATAAGCGAAAAAAGAACGCAGGTAAAAGAATCGGTAACAGAATTCTACTGGAGAAGTAATGTATGATAGTTCGAGCTAAGAGACGTATATGACTCTAATGTAGATAGATCAATGATATTACAAAGTTATCTGATACATGTCTATGGGAAGGCTAATAGAGATATTAAAAGAAGGGCAAATGCAGGTAATTTCATTAGCAGTGGAACTAAAAACTGTTCAAAGAAGTGAGGCTAGTCGTCCACAACGAAGTGCTGGTACCTACCCTGATGTTTTTTTTTTTTTTTTTTACATTAACTCCACACAGGAGGCCCTGAGGAAAATAATTTCCCTAAGGGCCTATGTCATCTGGGATGCTGTGTGGAGGGTCTTTTTGAGGAGAGGAAGGAATGAACATTGGTCTTGAATAGACCCATGTTGTAGGAAGGAGGAAACACAGAGGCCGGCAAATCATTCCACAGCCGAGCTGTTGAACATAAGAACGAGTCGAAGAAACGACCCGTTCTCATGTGACTAATGTCAACTGTGTACAAATGTTGGGCACGCGTTTGGCGTGTTTCCCGACTATGCACCGGTGCCGAAGGGATCAATGATGCTAGTTCCTCGGAGCATCTTCCATTGTAATACCGGTAGAACAAGGATAGCATTCCCACCCGACGCCTGTGCTCTAAAGATTGCAATCCGTCTGTTAAGATGGGAGAATCTATCAAACGGACCGCCCGTTTCTGCACAGAGTCGAGGGTATTTTTCAGGTATTTTGGAGCTCCAGACCAGAGGTGGCTGCCAAATTCAACCGTGGGGCGCACTTGCGATTTGTACAGGGTTAGCAGTTGTGTACTTTTAAAGTATCTGCGGGCCCTGTACAGTACGCCCAGTTTTTGGGAGGCTAACTTTACTCTGGCTTCGATGGAGCCCCCATACCTGAGCTGGTCACTTAGGGTTACACCAAGCAAATCAATGGAGGGCCTGTTCGGAAGATTGCTTCCGTTGAAAGAGACTAGATTTTCATTGCGATCCCTTTTAGACGTAATCAGACAAGATTGGGTCTTTGAAACATTATGTATGGCAGTGAGGCATGGAACTGGCAGCGGAAGGCTGAACGTAGACTGAATGCTGTTAAAATGAGATGAGGTGTATGTGTGGTAAAACCATGGGTGATCGTGTGAGAAACGTGGACATCCGCAAAAATTGCAAGGCTGATGTAAGCGTAATGAGTAAGATTAAGAAAGGGACGCTCAGATGTTTCGGGCATGTAGAGCAAATAAACGAGGAAAGCAGGAGAATATATGAGGAAGACATGGCACGCACAAGTGAATAAGATACTCGAGTCGGACCATGGCAAGTGTCAAAATAATAGAAGAGCATGTACGAGACGATGTTTTAATGTCAACGAGGCAAGGAGTGTGTGACAAGACACAGTTGTTTGGCGGTCCGTCCTCTCGGCCCACCACTGCGGAGAAACGGCGCGGCGCGTGATGGTTAGTTACTCATAGTTAGACAGATGATCGGAGTATATAGGGTCGCCTCTCCACGGTGAGTACCAAGGAAGGAACCGCAAGTAAAAGCATCTTCCTGCTTCCGATCACTATCACTACGGCGTAACCCAATTAGCAGTTCGTGGTCGGAAATAGCTTTGGCGTACTCTGGCGGGATCCTGTTGGCTGAAAAATATTGATATCCGAGACTGAACAGATAATTCCAAGAAGTGTGATCTAAAACAGGTATTGCCAATTTGCATAAGGCCTTTGGATCTCGACGACATCGATAACTTTACAATATCGGATCTTACATCGATGTCCACATCGTGCATTCACCGTTGCCAGCCGAACCGATATTGACAGAGATTAAATAAGAAATCGGTATACGCTGGCAACACCGGCGGACCTGCCGAAGGGTACGAACAAAAACAAAGCGGGTTTCGCATTTCAGATTAACGGCGTTCAGTGCCCTGTTCCACCGGCGGCAGTTGACGCCGAGATGTGGACAAACAGAACACGGATAAAACTTGCTCTATCTGCGTGGTAGCCTGACAGCAGCTGTCAGTTTTTACGAAATGTCGAATTCGTAGACGACGATTATTTACTCTTTGAGAATCCTTTCTTGAAATTAAGGAATACAACAATGGTATTTGGTAATTGGTACCTTTAAATAGATATGAAAAAACCTCACGAGAACATGATAAAATGTTAAGTACGTGCCTGAAAGGAATTCACTTGTGACATTTGAGGTTATTTCGAAAATTTTATCTTGTTGATTTCATTCCATCACTTGTCAACAACATTTCTGGTGCAATGGAATTATTTTTTTTATCCCAGATTGGCGATTGGTTGAAAACAGCGGCAAGGTCGCTCATTTTGATATCAGATTCTGACCGGCGTCACCGGCGAGCAGGAATTAAGAATTCATTCCGGTAAAGCTTATCGGCGCCGCCTAGCGCGGATAGAAATCTGAACCTACCTTCACTATGTTCGGTCTGATACGTTGACATACAAACATTCTTGTCAGCACGCCTGCGCCAGTCGGCCGCCCATGCGCCGACTAATCAGAAAACCGAAACCCGCTTTGTTTTTGTTCGTACACTAAGAATTCACATCTCGAAACGTCAAACGCCAATCAATTACGTAAAAAATATAATAATTTGGCAAAGTTCAACTGAAATAATTCACAGTCCGCATTTACTTTTTGACACTAAACGGGATTTAATTAGTTAATGAGGTCTTTAGTCATATTTCAGCCACTTTTCAAAGATCGGACCAAATACATTGGTCGCGTCTTAGTTAAATTATGTAATTCTAGTATTCCTCTAAAAGCATCGTTAATTGAACTCCGTTCATTAATAATCCAGTAATTTTGCATCACGAACAACATAATCCAAATAAATGCGTTCTTTTTACATTAGCTCCCCACACAGGAGGCCCTGTCGAAAATAATTTCCCTCGGGACCTATGCCATCTTAGGGGATGCTGTGTGGAGGGTCTTTTAAGGAAAGGAAGAAGAGGAAGTTCTGGGAAGGAAATAGATACGATGGGTGGATAGGAATTTGGGGGTTAGTGTGTCCAGGAGTGACAGGCGTATAAATCTATCCCTTCAACTGCGGTGCAAAGCGATGGGTCGAGGGATTCTGGCTGGAGAGGTCAAAAGATGTCTTCAAGAGTCGGCAGATATATCGACCGCCAAGAACTGGAAAAACCTCACCCCATAAACCCGGGCCTCCCTGCTAAGACATCAAACGTAGCGAACCACTTGGGGTGATAGAGTTGTTGGTTATCCAATAAATGGTTTCCGGGGCGGCGGTACCCGCCATACCTGCCTCCCAAATTGGGCCTCTAAAATTATTTGTCAATATCGTATTGTTGTAGGGTTTTAACCATCAACTATGGTAGGCCTCCTGGACCGCTTCCCCACAAATTGATTACATTTCCAAAAGTAAGGTAAAATTGAACATACTTCGGGCACTCAACACACACTATGTCGGTTCGTCTCTTCAGTGTTGTCTGATATCGTGTAACTAATTAGTATGGGAAGCTATAGCGGTAGAGTAAGTGGAAGATGTAAATGAGATCTAACAAGATTTCAGCAGATTTCCGAGTTCCGACACATATTTCATGAGAACCTGCTGGAGTGGGCTGTGCAGTGTGCATTGAACGTAACATTATGTCAGGCAGGTGACTAAGTATCTAGGTATCAAAGGTGTCATAATGAAGAGAATGACTTCACAAAATACAACGATATCCCTGTGAGAAGTGACACGAAGAGTGTTGAGAAGGAACAAATACACATAAATAGAGAAAGGAGAAGGAATATAATATTTTTGCTTTTGTAAATGTCAAGCATTCCCAATGGTAACCGGAAAAAACACAAAATATTCTTCTTCTTCTTCTTGTGCCCTGTCCGTTCAACGGACGTTGGCTATCATGTTGGCTATGCGGACTTTGTTTACTGCAGCCCGGAATAGCTGAAAACTTCAATATCTTGGACATGTGATGAGACATCCAGAGAAGTGTGAGATCCTGCATCTCATAATGCAGGGAAAGATTGCCGGAAGACGGGGCCCTGGAAGAAGGAGAACCTCATGGTTGAAAAACCTAAGACAGTGGTATGGCCAGTCTACAAAATATTAGGTTAGGTTTATTGTTATTTTTCTATTATGTTCTATTCTGTCATAGAACCTTTCAAAATGGTTCAATGACAACTCTGAATCTTGTAATTTCAACCCCCCTTTGAAAAGTCATTAAAAGAGTGAATTTTTTTGAAAAATAGTTCATATCATAACCTAACCTAAAGTTTTTAATTTTTTAATTTAACCAATTTTTTTATCACTTTCAAAGAAGGAGGTGTTTTAGTTGCATGATTCTGAGTTGTCGGGTCACCTTCAAAATATACCATACCTAGTAAATTCACAATATTACTTTCTCTAGTCAAATCAGCTAAATTTGGACTACGTTATATTTTTTTAAATTTCAAATGTAAAAAAATCCAGTGAAACTAAGGCATCCCCAACTGGGCAATTTTGTGTGAGGTAGCGGGAAGGGAAGGAGATGGGAATGAAGGAGTTAAGGATGTACCTGACTATTTATTAGGCTGGGGAAGACCTAGAAAACGCGGCAACAGTCATTTCAAGCAACGTTTCAACTCTGAATGGTGGTCTTTCACCAGGGCGATACTGAGAGTATCTTCCACTCTGGAACATGCGACAAATATACTTTATATTATTTTTAAAGAATGAATTGTGAAATACAAATTAATTGGGATCAAATTTACTTGTGCATGAGGACGTCAGTTTTCTGCACTAAACTCACGACAAAGAATGAAAATGATAAAAGGTGAAAATATAAATAAAGCGGAAAACGGACGAGGAAATGCTGCCATCCGTCATAGCAAACATTCAAGCACTCAAGATAGAAGATTGTTTGAAACATATTGTATTTATTTTGAACTACTTGGCGGCGTTGAACCACAAAAATAACGTCGATATCTCAAACGTCAAACTCAGTCGCCGGGCCGATGTTGGAGATGGTAAAATAAACACTGACATTGGCAAGACGCTGCTGGGGTAATGGTTAAGAACACACGGTATCAGATATATTATTTGGAACGGAAGAAATTGGCAAATGTATGGCAGCGGTAGCGTGACAAATGGGTGACAGGTGTCGCAAATATGAAAATTCAAATCACACAGGGATGGATTGGACAAAATAAAATAAAACATAAATTGTGAACTAAAGGTTTACGACGTTCTATTAAGAAAGATGCACAAAATAGGTTTTAATCAACCCTTACTGGTATTTTTTGCGTCATATTTAAAAGATAGAAGCCAGTATGTAAATGTAAATGGATACGACTCCCATAAGTTCGTAGCTCTGTCAGGAATTCCTCAGGGATCGAATCTAGGTCCCATGTTATTCCTTATTCTAATAGATGACATTCAGGACTGCATACGTCATAGCTCATGTCTCCTATTCGCGGATGACATGAAACTGATGATGGAAATCGAATCAGATGACGATTATTCCAAACTGCAGGCAGACCTCGATTCAATCATGAAATGGTCGTTAGAAAATAAACTTAATTTCAATATAAAAAAAATGCGTCGTTATGACTTATAGTCGTTCACAAAATCCGTTATTATACCCGTATAGAATGAATGGAGAAGTACTAACACGCGTAAATATCAAGGATCTTGGGGTGACCTTTGATCCCAGGCTGACATTTTCAAATCATATATTGCAGCTTACTTCGGCTTGCTCCAAAATGCTTGGTTTTGTAATTAGAACTTGCAAACAATTCAGCAACATAGAAGCAATGACCGCCATGTTCAACGGAGTGGTCAGAAGCAAGCTGGAGTACGCTAGTACTGTCTGGATACCTTATCAACTTAAATATATAAATATGATTGAACAAATTCAAAAAAAAATCCTAAGGTATGTTTACATGCGATCATACGGAATATATCCGAAATTCATGCATCACGTGGAACTGCTAAAGGAGACAAATTATCAAAGCCTGAAGACCAGGCGTAGTGCCGGACTCATGGTATTCGAATTAAAGTTAATAAAAAACCTTATTGATTGTCCATATCTCCTGTCATGCTGTGGCTTATTCGTTCCTGACAAATACTGTCGAACTCGTAGCCACGACCTATTCTACATACCGCAGGGTCGGACAGATGTCATGGCTCAACACAGCATGACAAGAGGTATGATATTGCTTAATGCTCTACCAGCGGATATAGATGTGTTTGATATTACCCTACCATCTTTTAAAAAAACTATATACATGTATTGTTAGTTGTAGAAAATTGTACCATAATTGGACTAACCTGCCTGTTGTACAATAAAAAAATAAAATAAAAAAATACTTTCTCAAGATAAAGAAATTTTTGAAGTATATGCAAAAAAATGGTGAAAAGGGGTAAGGAACGCAGAAAGTGTTATGTTAAGAAATCCTGTAGAGTTTTTTTCTTTACATTCGTACCTACACGAATGGGAAAAGCCAAAATAAATTGAGAATAGACCGTTCAGGGCGTTACAGAGGGTATCTTCCATCCCGTAACGAGGTACACAAAATACAATAACATAGTACTTATATCGATCACGCAAATTTTATATTCTAAAGATGCGAAAAGAAAGTTTTCTCTTTTCAAAAAATCATGTCTCTTGTTTTTGTAGACCTATCCATAAATATGATTTTTGAAATGAAACTTCCTTAGCCCCGTTAGAGTGATTTGAAATTCGGATGAAACGGAAATGACGACTACGGCACCTGCGAAGCATCAAACTGCGCTCAAGGCTCCTATTGGTTGAGATATAAAACGGAAACGACGATAGGTCAGCGCGCATTGGTCGCTTTGATTTTTTACGGGCCGTCGCAATTCGCGCCTCGCCGAGCGCGTCCCATAGCGCAGCGGTATACTGCATCACAAATCTCAGCGGCAAGAGAAATCCAGCGGACCGAGGTTCGAAGCATTTTTGTTTTTGTAAATCAATATCCAATCTTCAAACTACTTTGAATTAAACAGGCAAAAGAAAGCGACATCTAGAGACCTAGTTTCACTTCTATTGTGTGCAATTACACTTTTTTAATTATAAAATAACATTTAAGTAGTAGACCTTTGTGATGACGACACTATTTAATTTAATTTTTATTTTTGCAGAATAAAAATCGTCTTAAAAAGTACGTCGTAAAAGACGCACTTATTTTTGTAGAAATTTTTCGACCACGCAAATCGAAAGATAAACAAAAAAGGGGAAATGTAATTTAGAGATAAATTACATTTCCCTTTTTTTTGGATTTATTGGCCTTCACAGCATTTCAAATTTCCGCTGATTCATTTAACCGCCGATCCCTGAACATATTTCGAGTAAAAAATGTATGTCGTTTGCTGCCCAATCATACTTTTTTCTATAAAAAAGAAACCCAAACACATCGCCACTGATCCCACTCCTACACGTCGCGACGGGATTACGTGATGCCCGTGCTATTTCGTGTGTTACCGTACCGTCTGGAATGACATGGAATATATATTTTTAATGCAAATATGCTCAGGATTCGTTAGTTACAATCCTTCGGGTATGTGCTTTTAAACCGTGTATCTAACTGTATATTTAAGAAAAATTTCATTGGCTTTTCCAAAAAAGAGTTTGCAGCGGAGTTCTTAGAACTGCAGATTAAACAAACAAAAAAACCGCCATTTATTTAAACCACCAACAAACCAAAACGCACTAACTTTGTAACAAGCAAGTTTTATAAAACTCCCCCCTCGGGGTTCACAATTACACATTTCTCACAAAAATGCTTTATAAAAATTAGCTAAATATTGTTAAAAAATGATGCTATGTTATAAAGAGAATTGAAAAAGTCTCCAGGGTGCCTTCAGCAGGATTTACAGCGGCGTCCGCAAATATTAACCATTTCCTCCCCGGAACTCCCTCCCTTATAAAAATAATATCAAGCCTCTATTCCCGAGGGCAGAACTACCCAAAGCTGAACCGTAATAATAATATTTCGTGTAGAGTGCTTCTCTGCTCTCGACACATTTCCCATACGGAGCAAGGAGGAAGGAAGCTATTTTGTATATTGTGGTTTTATACAGGAGGGAGCAATGCTATCAAAGACATAGATAATATAAATTTAACGCACTAATAAAACGGTTCCAAACCAACTTAGAATGAAACTAACCCAGAAACACCTCAGAAAGGTCATAAAAGCTATGAAAAAATAATTGTAAAATAGCCGGTAACCCTAACTTAACCTACTTAACCAATTTTTTTTATCATCACTCTTAATGCCCTTTCTGAGGTGGTTCTGAGTTAGTTTCATTCTGAGTTGGCCGGTCACCAATAAAACACCATAAGTCAGGGAAGTCACTAACGTACTAAACCTACTTTACACATTTATAAAAAAACCATAGATAAAATTGCGAGAAACAATTAACAAAAATTCTGCCTCAATACAGGTTCACCTAGTGAGGCAGGCTATGCACAACTAAAAATACTGTATAACTATACTACTCCTGAGTAATCTTTCTTACGTTACCAATAAAATATCATAAGTTAAGGAAGGTAATTAAAAATATTATTATAGGTAGTAGGTTTTATAATAATAAGCCTCGAAATACCTACTTACTAACTTCGATGGCCTTATGGACTTTGACGGCCTCCGTGGTCAAGGGGTAAGGGTCTTGACTCGCAATCCGAAAGTCGCGGGATCGAATATCGATAAGAAATACATTTTATTTGATTAATTTGTGTTATTTTACATTAATTCAGTAATTAAGTAATACATTTGCGGCACGAATCAGAGTGGAAGATACTCTCAGTATCGCCCTGGTGAACCACCACCATTCAGAATTGAAAAGTTGCTTGAAATGGCTTTAGCCGTGTTTGGTGACCAGATCTGAAAAGCTAGCTACTTTCCATCTTCATTTTCCCCGACTCTTTCCCTTCTTCACTACCTTCGGCCTCACAAAATACCCCCCATTGGGGATGCCGTAGTTTCACTGGTTCCAGACGGGAGCAGCTGGGACTCTTGTGAGGTATTCACATCTAATGGTGGGTTTCTTCATTCACCGAGAATGCTAAATGCAATGCTAATTGTAAAAGTAAACGGTCAAATGCATAGAAATTTTTAAATTTCGATCGTTTATTTTTACAATTAGCATTGCATTTAGCATTCTCGGTGAATGAAGAAACCCACCCTAAACTAATTTGGAGTGAAACGGGTAGAACCCCAAATGGCACATTTTGCAAACCCAAATAGCTTACTTCGTACTCCGCAAATAAGTGCCTAGAAATGGCCGAGAATAATATAACATCTTTCGCAGCGGGACCACCCTTCACCACGGATACATGTACTCGTACAAGCGCGTCTAGTACAACACTCACAAAATAGGACCGGAGGTGGATGAAAGAAAAAAAACATGTGGCCCATATCCGACCCACTCGAGGAGGAAGTCAGAGAAGAAGAGAAGTGTACAGAAGAGCAGCGGTTCCCAATTTTTTTTTGCTATGGAACCCTAAATGATCGACCTTCTTTTTGAGGAATCTCCTATAAATAAAGTTAATTAAAAGTAATGAGGTATTTTCACAAACTGTGCATACCGTTAAAAATGGGTGAAAGATTTAAAGTTTATTTTTCTGAATTCTGATTTTTTTTACATTAACCCATTATTTAGAAAATAGAAAATAATTTCCCTCAGGGCCTATGTCATCTGAGATGCTGTGTGGAGGGTCTTTTTGAGGAGATGAGGGAATGAAAATTGGTCTTGAAGATACCCATGTTGTAGGAAGGAGGAAACACACGAGGTCGGCAAATCATTCCATAGCCGAGCTATTGAACACAGCTGTTGAACACATCCCCAGCATCCTACCCAACTACCCACCCCTCATAACTTTTCCCTCCCAGACCTTCCTTCGATTTGAAAAACCGAACGTTCCGAACGGTTCCGACTGAATACAACTTTATTATGACGTAGAAACCGCCACTTGCTGATGAGACGGCTGTCTTGCCCGACGTGACGTCGACGCCGCCTATTTCATGAATAAAAACGGACTTGTGGTCGTTTTGGAAAACTAAAAAAAAATGTACCTACATAAAATTTATTATTTTTTACCTTAATTACCCTTATTTATTCCGAGAATAAAATAAACACACTCAATAATGGAAGGCGGGAATGGGTACTGCCGCCCCGGGAACCTTTATTGGATAACCAACACCTCTGCCATAGGTCACCCCAAGTGGTTCGCTACGTTTGGTGATTTAGCAGGGGTGCCCGGGTTCATGGGGTGAGGTTTGTCTAGGTCTTGGAGGCGGATGACCAAGACACACTGAACCCCAGATTCCTACCCACCCCTTAAACCCTTTTCCTTCCCAGAACTCTCCTCTCCTTCCTTTTGCTAAAAAAACCCTCCACACAGCAAAGATGACATAGGCAATTATTTTCAGGCATAGAAAATTATTTTCCTCAGCGCCTTCAGTGTGGAGCTCATGTAAAAAAAAAAAAAACAGAAAATACCCTATTGTGAAAATATAAACAAATATGATTTTATGTATACCTTTTTTTATTTTTTTTTTTTATTAAGGAGAGAATACAGATACAGACGTCAATTGACAAGAATATACAAAACAATTAATAGAGAATTCGCCTGCATCCAAACTATTTCTCACGAATTAACATTGACAGCAGATGAAAACATATACAAATATTTTTACCGTTAAATACGGAAAAGACGTATGTATATACATAAGTAAATATTATTTTACAGAGAGATGAAAAAAAGAATGCGCAATATCCTTATAAAAGTTTACAAATTGTTTTTGGAAAAATTTTGATGGTAAGACCAAATATATATATAGATAAAAAATAATGTCATACAGAAATTTAAAAAAAGAAAGGTAGTTAAAATTATAAACCAAGCAATGTCTAAGGTATTGTACTTTGTAGGAAAACGGCCTTCAATTTTCTACTAAAAGTACTGCGTGTATCAAAAAATAAGTCGGAATCCTTGATGTTTTGATTTTGATTAAACGATTCGCACATTCTTCTGATTGGATCCCTTAAAAACTTAATTGTTTGCTTACTTGAAAAGACCATAATTATTTTGAAAATATTTAATATGAAAAATGGAATTTTTTCAGCGTATATAATAGTTCCCGCACGATAAAGCGCTAACACTTTGCAGTGGCGGAAATTCACCGCAGTGTTGTTAAAAATTTTCTTCAATTTCTACATTCCTAATAAAGAATTACCAACTTAAGTAAAGTATTGAAATAAGTCAAAATTCACCAGTAAACTAAAAATATTTCAAAGACGCCAAAATATGCTAAATTAGCATCGAATATGCCAAAAATGGTCAAACTGCCGCCCTTTTTGACTAGCTAGCTATGTTACCGATTTATATGTATATATTTGTGGTTGTATGATATTATATGTAGGTGTGGTTCCTTCAACACGCCCACGCCTCAACTGTGACCCTTCCATTAAACTGTTCTGAAAGGGTTCTGCGGAAAACCTTTTAAAAACCGCTGTAGCAGAGGGCAGATACCAGGGATGAAGGAAGCTGTGAGATGAGAGATGATGTACCGCGGAGCCATGGACCATCAACGCTGTACGCCGGTCATGTTATCAACACGGGAGACACTACTTGAATACTATGAAAAGATTCGGCTAGGAGCTTTTATGTTTGCTAGGACATGAATGTTTTGGAATACTTTCAGATGGGGAGGAGAGCTCTTGGTGGATATGGTTTTGTGAATGGATTCATTTTTGGTGGGAAGGTTTACATATGTTTTTGCAGCACAAGCTGAAATGTAGGCATATAAAATTTAGAAAAAACTAACCGTAAGAGGTTTTTCAATTATATAATGAATAACAGATCACTTTGTATAAACCACTATATTATAAACAATATCTACATGTTTCGATAACAATGTTATCTTCATCAGGATATATAACATGTTATTAACATATCCTGATGAAGATAACATTGGAAACATGTAGATATTGTTTATAATATAGTGGTTTATACAAAGTGATCTGTTATTCATTATATAATTAATGATGCCACAAAGTAATTTTGCGAAGTTTGAAGAAGGTTTTTCAATTGACTGAAAGTAGTAGGACAGTAGCAAACCCAATGTAGGGGCACGTTGTGAGCTGAGAGAAGCAACTGAAGAATGAGAGAAGCAACTGATAAAATAAGTTAAATTTAAGATAAATTAAAAGTTTGACTAAGACAAGTTTGATTTACAGCTTTTTAAAGCGCCAAGAAATGAGTGTAAATGACGGGCAAGTGGATAGAAAAAAAATTGGGTCAGGCTAAGGAGGCGTGTCACAGTAAAGTGAATCAAATACTTGAGTCGGTTCATGTCAGAGTCTACAACAAGGGTTTGAGAATGTGGATTAAACAAGAAGGCTGCACCAGAACAGAGTTGTATGTTGTTGTTTTTCACACATACTCGTATACACATAACATTACACATTTAATAAATTTGTTTCGCACATGATTCCGGCTTTGAACTTCTTAGAAGGTCGTATTTGCCAAAGTGTTTGCAATTTGTCTTATTGTATCATAACTCCAAAAGTATTCCATTAAGTGCTTTTTAAAAATAACGACGACCTCCGTAGTCCAGTGGGTAAGACTCTTGACTCACAATCCGGAGGTCGCGGGTTCGAACCCGGCATGCGCAAATAAATTTTATTTGATTAATTTGTGTTATTTCACAATTAATTTATTTAAAATAATGTATAGTATATTTGCGGCATGTTACAGAGTGGAAGATACTATTAGTATCGCCCTGGTGTAAGACCACCATTCAGAATTGAAACGTTGCTTGAAAATGGCTTTAGCCGTGTTTGGTGACCAGATCTGAATAGCCAGGTACTTCCCAACCTTCCTCTTCCCACCTCCTTCCCCTCCCCACTACCTTCAGCCTCACAACATACCCCAATTGGGGATGCCATAGTCTCACTGGCTCCAGACGGGAGCAGTTGAGATTCTTGTGCGGTGTTCACTGTAAAAAAAAAATATTATATTTATTTATTTATTATTTGAATCATTTACAGAGTGTTAACAATTTTTTACATTAATGAAATTGCCTTTGGATGTGCATAGATAAACACTCGTTTAGTTGTTACTGTGTGGAGATGCCACTAGTAAAATAACCAAAATAATAATTATCAAAATAAAATATAAAACGTAGTAAGTGCACAGAACATAGAAACAGACGAAAGAAATAAAGAAAAGACAGAAAGAAAGAAATGAAGATAAAATAATCTACATTAAGCACCTTGATGATATGGTGAAAATAATTTAGTAAGTAATTTAAAAACATAATTAATTTAGATGGCAAAAATGGATAACACAATAACAACAAACTTACCTAACTTATCATCCATAAGAAATAATTTTAACATAATGCATCAAAACATTAGAAGTATTAATAAAAACTTTGACGAACTAAAAATATTGATAAAAAGTTTAAATCTAAACTGGGATATAATTATTCTTACTGAACTGATAAGTTCTATCCTCTACAAATCGATAAATATGTCCCTTACTCTACAATTATGAATAATACCAAAAATGATGGTGTCATCGTATATATTAAAGAAGATATTGAAGCTGATGTCATAGAGATCGGTATTAATAATGCGAACTGTCTAAGGATAACAATCGGCAACGATACCACAATACTCGCAATTTACAGATCTCCATCTACAAAAAATCTGGAGCCATTTCTAAACTCCTTATCATTTGAACTGAGTTTACTAAAAAACACTAAAGATGTACTTATTATCGGTGATATAAATATTGATATCCTTGAAAATGGCCACCCAAAAAAATATGATTACACGCAGACACTTGCATACCATGGATATGAAAGCCTAATTGAGGAACCTACACGTGTATTTAATGATAGCAAAATTTGCATTGATCATATCTTTAGTAAAACTAATAAAAAAACTCAAGCCATTATTTATACTACCACACTGACAGACCATTACACAATAATTCTATGTATAACAAAAAATAACTCTTATGTTTACCAAAATACGAAATCACTCTTAACGAAGTCTGAAACAAATTGGGAAAACGTCAAAAGGGAGTTAACAATGAATGAATGACTGGACCGCCCTTCTGGAAAAAGATGATACTGATACTGCTTGGAGTTATTTTGTAGAAATTATACAGCACAGTATTCTATCTAACACCAAAACCACAGATAAAAAGGTATCTCATAAAAATATTCACATTAAACCATGGATCAGTCAGAATATTATAAACTCGATCAGAAAAAGAGATGAACTGCACAGAAAAGTAAAAATCAACCCTTATGATGTCCATACACTTCGATTCTACAAAAGATATCGTAATACATGTAAAAATGTAATTCGTTTTGCTAAAGAAACATTCTATAAAAACAAAATTGATGAATGCAATAATGATTCCCGTAAACTCTGGCAGATCATAAATGAAATTACAAATACTAAAGCCTCGCATAAAGACAAAAACATTAAAGAATTAAACATTGATGAGATTCCCACCAAAATACGAAATCACTCTTAACGAAGTCTGAAACAAATTGGGAAAACGTCAAAAGGGAGTTAACAATGAATGAATGACTGGACCGCCCTTCTGGAAAAAGATGATACTGATACTGCTTGGAGTTATTTTGTAGAAATTATACAGCACAGTATTCTATCTAACACCAAAACCACAGATAAAAAGGTATCTCATAAAAATATTCACATTAAACCATGGATCAGTCAGAATATTATAAACTCGATCAGAAAAAGAGATGAACTGCACAGAAAAGTAAAAATCAACCCTTATGATGTCCATACACTTCGATTCTACAAAAGATATCGTAATACATGTAAAAATGTAATTCGTTTTGCTAAAGAAACATTCTATAAAAACAAAATTGATGAATGCAATAATGATTCCCGTAAACTCTGGCAGATCATAAATGAAATTACAAATACTAAAGCCTCGTATAAAGACAAAAACATTAAAGAATTAAACATTGATGAGATTCCCACATCTTTTACGAAACACCCAGACAAACTTCTTGACTTTATAAACAACTACTTTTGCAATATAGGCTCTAACCTTGCAAATAAAGTTAAACAAAATTCTACTACTGTCGAAAAAACAATGAGGAATGATGATGTAAATCATGAAAACAGCCTCAATATAGTCAAGATAACAAGTGATGAAATAAGAAATATTATAACCTCCTTAAACACAAATACCTCATCGGGAAATGAACTGATATCAAGCAAATCAATTAAATACCTACAAAATGAGTTAATTCAACCACTGACATACCTTGTAAATCTTTCATTATCTAAAGGTGTTTTTCCCGCTTGTCTTAAAATTGCTACGATCATACCATTATATAAAAATGGTCCCAAAAATGATATTTCAAATTATCGACCAATTAGTATTTTAACTCCTCTGTCGAAAATATTGGAAAAAGTAATAAAAAAACAAGTTCTTACATTTTTGAATACCAATAAAATATTATCACCTACGCAGTATGGTTTTAGAAAAAACCTGGGTACTGGTGACGCTATAGCTAATGTAACTAATACAATTATTAGAAAACTGGATGAAGGCAAAAAATGCTTAGCTGTTTTCATTGATCTTCAAAAAACTTTCGATACAATTGATCATGAAATACTGTACTTAAAACTAAAAAAAAATGAAATAACCGAAACAACTCTAAACCTACTTAGAAGTTATTTAACTGGAAGAGAACAAATTGTACAAATTGGTAAAAGAAAGAGCAAATCTCTTCCAATTAAATTCGGGGTCCCCCAGGGAAGCGTATTAGGACCTATACTATTTCTGATATATATAAATGACCTTATGAATCTTCCCATTAATGGAAACATAATGAGCTTTGCAGATGACACTGTTATTATATTCCACGAACAAGATTGGACAAGAACCTACAAGGAGGCGGAACATGGCCTGGCTGTACTTCAAAACTGGCTAAAAGTAAACTCCCTTACATTAAATGTTAGTAAAACTAAATATCTAACTTTCTCCAAAAACAAAAGAGGACAACCAATGAATGTGCATACCCTCAAATTACATGAATGTCAAAATACTTTTCCACAATGTTCCTGCCCGTCTATAACCCAAACCAAAAGTATTAAATATCTTGGGATTGAAATTGATGAAAATCTACAGTGGAATTCACACATTGATCTTACCTCAAAAAAGCTAACAAAACTCATCTACTTCTTCAAAAAATTAAGAAACATCTTGTCGATGAGGGATCTAAAGAGAGTATATTATGCTTTATGCCACTCTCGATTGGAATATGGAGTAATAGGATGGGGCTCAGCAGCATCTAATCACTTAAAACAACTTAAGGTAACTCAGAATTGCATTATAAAGACCATTCTAAAGGTCCCCATAAGGACGTCAACAACAGAAATTTTTAAACAGTTTGATGTTCCAAGCATACAGAAAATCTATGCCAAAAACATTCTAGTACATCACCACAAAAATGATTCAGAGGCAGACACCTCACACGCTCATAAAACCAGAGCCAAACAAACAGACATACTTAATATACCAAAGTGTAATTCCATTCCCATCCCAACCTAATTTTAAAAAATAATAATGACAAAACACTTCCAAGAAAACATTAAACTGTTTTGGAAGGAGGTCAAAAGGTCCCGGAGTGGTTCAGAGAACGGAAGCCGGAAAGTCATAAAATCGAAAGATGGAAAAATGTTGACGAATGAGGAAGAAATAAAAGAGAGATGGATGAAATATTTTGAGGAGGTTTTTGAAAGCAATCCGGGTGATAGTGAGGCCAGCAGTGAATCGGGTATGAACGATGACGGAGTGAATTCAATCAAAATCAGCGTGGATGAAATAAAAAAAATCGATAAAATGCATGAAGAATGGTAAGGCTGTTGGTTTCGACAATATTGCTGCCGAATATTTTAAAGGAGATAGCCATATTATTCTCACATGGTTGTGCAAACTTTTTAACCAGTGTTTAGAGAAGGGCTGTAATCATGCCGTTATACAAAGGTAAAGGGTCACGTATGGAATGTGGAAATCATAGGGCTATTAGCCTGCTAAGTTCAGTCGGCAAGCTGTACGGAAGAATATTGATTGAAAGGGTAAGAATGGAAACAAAGGATAAAATATGGGATGTGCAAGGTGCCTTTATGAGTGGAAAGGGATGCATGGACCAGATTTTCTCCTTGCGTATGCTTACTGAGAAATTTCTGGCGAAAAACCAGAAACTTTTCTGCGCCTTTGTAGATCTACAAAAAGCATACGACCGAGTCGACAGGAAAAAGCTATGGAAGGTTTTGTCCAAGTATGGAGTGAATACAAATCTCATACAGGCAATTGCGTCTCTGTACGAGGGAAGCGTTGCGTGTGTTAGGGTAAACGGTGGTTTTACGGGGTGGTTTGACATCACAAAAGGTGTCAAGCAAGGCTGCGTAATGTCACCATGGTTATTCAATCTATACATGGATAATTGTATGCAAGAATTGAAAGAGGTGGGATTGGGCGCGAAATTGAGTAATCTGAAAGTATGTTGCCTGTTGTATGCTGATGATGCGGTGCTGATTTCTAACACTATGGAAGATCTACAGTCTCTCGTATCTAGGATGAACGAAATATGTATGAAGAATGAGCTAATGATGAATGTAAGTAAGTCTAAAGTCATGGTGTTTGAAAGGGAGAGTACGAAAACAGTATGCAACATAGTTGTGAATGATGAATATTTGGAGCAGGTGGATGAGTTTGTGTATCTGGGTAGTATGTTTACGAGAGATGGGAAGGCTGAAAGAGATATTGAAAGAAGGGTGAATGCCGGTAACTCCGTTAATGGTGGACTAAATGCCGTTGGCGCTAATAAAAAACTGTCAAAAAAAGCGAAGCTAGCAGTCCACAATGGAGTCCTGGTACGTACCCTGATGTATGGCAGTGAGGCATGGAACTGGCAGAGGAAGGATGAAAGTAAACTGAATTCAGTTGAAATGAGATCCCTGAGACGTATGTGTGGTAAAACAATGTATGATCGTGTGAGAAATGTGGATATCCGCAAAGAATGTAAGGCTGATGTAAGCATAATGAGTAAGATTAAGAAAGGGACCCTCAGATGGTTTGGGCATGTAGAGCGAATGAACGAAGGAAGTAGTGTAAGAAGAATATACGACGCGAATGTGAATGGTAGAAGAAGTCGGGGACGCCCGAGGAAGACATGGCACGATCAAGTGAATCAGATACTTGAGTCGGGTCATGTCAAAAGTCAGAATAATAGAAGAGAATGTATGAGACGATGTATGAATGTGAGTGAGGCAAAGAGTGTGTGCCAAGACCGAGTTGTTTGGCGGTCCGTCCTCTCTGCCTACCCCTGCGGGGAAACGGCGTGATGGTTAGTTAGTTAGTTAGTGTAATTCTTCATTTGGTCAAAGAAGTTCTGCCTTTTTAGCAGTAAAGTTATATAACAAACTCCCACTTAGTATCAAACAAATAAAAATAAAAAATAGCTACATTAAGGACATTAAATGTTGGCTGAAGAATCTATCGGAAAATTAACTTACTAGTATACTTAAAACATCATAGAAGTTTCTGGAAAACCTTATCCAATCAATAGTTAAACCATAGAAGTCGCTGAAAAACTTATCCAAAGCATAGTCCCCCTCAGCACAGGATCTCCTAGTGAGGAGGACTACGAATATATTTTATATATACATCTAACTAACATGTTTCATATAAAAATGTAAAAAATATTATATAGTTACTAAATAAAATTTAAAAAAAAAAACATTAGACAATAAAGCACAACAAGGGAATTACATAATTTTTTGTTCAAATACTTCTATTTGCCATGATGCCATTATCTTATAGCAAATCAAATTAACTTATGTTTTATGAAAGTGTATCTGGGATTACATTATCTCGACCCAATCATCAATTTAGCAACATATTTTTCAAGATACACAGTGTACACCATAAACATCTAAATAATGTTTCGAGTGCATCACATTGTGCAACATATGCAGAAAGGTTACACCGTCTCTGCGTTGTTCCGTAAACATGTGTGCATTTAGCTACCAACAAACTGGCAATTGGTACCGCTGTAAATTGTTAACACGGTTTACAAAAATAGAATCTGCACGAGGTTAAAGAATGTCATCACCAGATGTTTTATGCCACAGACAATAAATTCACTAAGTACCCATTGTGTCCAAAGCCGGTCATATTACGCTAACATTGTCATTAAGACGGTAAGTCGTTTACACGAAAACGACAAAATGCAATCAGCGACTTCGAAACAAATTAATCAATCATTAATATTTATTGCCAAATCTGCAATATTTGTATTTCAAACCGTGTTTAAAAATTAAACGTTCTTGCTTAATCTATGACCTATATTTGAGACAGGTAGGATAAAAAGTAAATAAATCTGTTGGCCCAATTTCAATCGGTAAACAATAATTAAATTTTATGTAAGGGCCTTTAATGATTTTCCCTTAAAAAAACATTGATTACCCAGAGAAGACATTCGTCTCTTTGGGGGTGAAGTGTGGACCGCCTTCTTACGGGAGAAAGTCTTGAAGAGACCAATGGTGTTGGTATAGGGTGAAACTCAATCGCACTGCTGTCAAAAAATGTATTTCTAGTTTGGGTAAGCTATAGGTTCCTAAAAGAAATTTAAGGTTCTTAATTAAAAATAAGTTTTGCATTCGTTTAGGTTTGTAAATCACCCCTGAGGAAATAAAGTGTAAGCTTTACTAACAAGTCTTAGAAAAGAACCAAGTATTTAGCTTTAGCGTGTCTCCCAGTTGTCGGGATCGATGATGCTTAGTTTATCGTTTATCTCAACACCATCCTATCATCAAGGTAACCTTTTCAGATCGTTCTACATTTGCGATCTTTGTAAATTGACGGTTTTTGCTTTCCATTTGCTGGTATACCTAACTGACTTGCGCGTTTTAAAGGAGTATTTTGTGAATAATCTCAACTGAATTTATTCTCCGGATTTGTTTTCCAATTCCTAGTACAACTGACTTGCGCGCTATTTTATTGGAGTTTAGTATCTCGTTCAGGCCGTAGTCATTTTTAAATGAGATTTTTATGTGTAATCTCAACCGAATTTATTCTCCGGATTTGTTTTATGTAAGCTTTGAAGGAATTATGTGTTTATTTTCTAAATTTAATAAAATGTTTAATTTTTTTTACACGATGTACAATTTTTCATTTTATGTGAAACAAGCCCTGTGAGACCTAATATTCTTTCAAATGAAAATTTATTTATTTATTAATCATTAACGCCCTTATGGGCTTTTACACACATTTACATTTTTGTGTTTTAGTGCATACAGGTGTGTTTAGAATACAAAGAAAACATAAATAGTTTTTACACATGGTACAAAGAAATAAAGCTGGTAAGTAAAAAGTATAGCATTATACAATAAAGAGAAAAAAATCAGTTTTATATGTATATAACAAATAATAATAATGGTGAGTTTTTAATATATGTGCAATTTATGTGTTGAATACATAGCGAAGTTGATTTTAAACAAAAATACATACGACCGACTTGCACCGCACTAAAATTAATATACAAAACAATTCCATTTTGACCAATTACTTTATCGTCAGAATTTCTGCTTAAGGAATTCAGTTTCCGAAGACGAAATACTTTATACCATAAATATACCAATCCCCCTTATACTGATACCATGGAACATTTCAGGTTTAAACAAATAATGTCAGATACTTCAGTAGACTATCACGGAGAGGACAAATGAGTTCGATAATATAATATAACATAATAATATAATATAATATCAATAAATTCAAAATTGCTGAAAAAAAACAACAATATTTTCAAATAATTCTACCAATTTATATCAAGCATCAAATATGTTCCAGTACTGCCAGATTTAATTCTGGTTTGAAAGGGTTAACCTAGATTGATCCATATCAACGTCTGTCATCATAATAATAAGTGTCCTATTTTTACATAAATAATTCGCAATGATCTGCAGTCCGTCATTAAAATCATTGAAACCGAAAGTAATCGTAGCGTATCTAGGAACTATAATACAATATCCAGAGTTAGTAGTAGTTAGTGCTATTTTTAAGTGTTACGCCACGGGCAGGCGGCAGCAGGCAAGGTAATAATACTTGACTATATGCGCGAGCGAAATTAATGACACGTATGACACAGTGCGCTGTGCTTTGGTAAATGAAGAGTTATTTTTAATAGAGACGTTAAATGAAAATAGCCAATGTCCCAATAATTGACTAGCCAACGGGGAAATTAACAGATGGGAAATCAGGGACTCAGATATATATAAGACTAAGTCTAGAAGTGAAATTTACTTAACCTGTTGAACATGGGATGAGATTAACCACGCGATAATTACCTTGATGAGTTCTGTAAATATCCGTATAAAAACAAAGCAATTGTTTTTATTGTGCCCGTCGGCGGGCGAACCACAGATGAGAGGTTAAAGGAAAATTAATAACGAACTTAACTAGCTCGCCCTTTGGATAATTTTCTTACTTCGGTATTTCCTCCCTCGTACAACATGAATCGTTTCAAAACCCAAATTCACTCCTTCTCCACACAGCATCGGCGTTGATGCCAGTGCCTTCTGTGTGGAGTTAATACGTATAAATGTTTAATAATAAAAAAATGTAGCACCGTGTTTGTGAAAAGTCACATCAAGGGCGCTGTACAGTTTACTAAGAGTTCTAGGCTCTATCTAATTTTATTATTTAATATACTTACCTGGCAGGTCACTTCCAATAAACACTTATATTAGAAAGTTTATACTTGGAGACTTCAATAAGAGGAAACTACATTTAAAACACTGGACATTTCATGATATTACTGCAGATTACAGAGAAAGAGTGCAGCATTATTATTATTAAGAAATATCGAAAGAGTGCAGCACAAATTTTTAAGATTTATTAACTTCAAGTTACACATACCTATTCAACACATTAACTACACATCTTTACGAAATACACTTAAATTGCATTCCTTAGAAAACAGAAGAAAAATAAACGACCTAACTTTTTTGTTTAAAATTATTCACTCCGAATTAGATTGTTGCGAACTCCTGCATCTCATTGACTTTAAGGTACCAACTCGAGCGACAAGGCAAAACATATTATTCTGCAACAATAATTCTCTAACCAACTACCACACACACGCATCAATTTCTCGACTACACACACTAGGGAACAAATATACCTCAAATATCGATGTATTTAATACAAGTTTACCGTTATTCAAGAAATATCTGAACAATATTTTTATGTAGAATATTTTGATATCTAAGGAGCATCACGTAGGGTCTATTGCGTATATTTGTGTATTTCTATCTCTCTGTAAAAACTTGTTAACGTTTTCTTTTTATGTATCTTGCATTTTGTCATGTATTATTTATGACATTTAATCAGTCACCTGTAAATTTTGTATTTACTAACATACCAACTAATTTATTTTCTATGCCATTCACAACTAAGATACTTTCTCTTTTATTGTAATGCACTATCTTTCCTTAAATTTATCTGTATACCTACGTTTCATATGATGTTTACTTGTTATGTTTTTATAGTTTATCTTTTTTATTAAAAAAAAAACTGTCTCTGTATCATAAACTTGTCATGTAAAAGCCCATCAGGGCGTTGAAAATTAATAAAAATAAAAATAAAAATAAAATCGATTATACATTTATGAGAAGATTAAAGTTAAAGGTACTGTTGACATTTATTTTGAAAGTCTGTAGAATGTAGGACTCTTTAGGACTGAAGAATTTTTATGAAATTACCTTAAAAAGCTTGCAAGTTCTTACGTGCTTATATTAGAGTACAGATTATATTAGATTACAATTAGTTTTATACAATGTCGCGGGTTCGGGAAATGCAGGTGAAAAGTTTTTGACTTTACTCAATTTGACCTCTCGGAGACAATGGACAATATTATCAATATTTGAAAAAAGGTGTATCTAGGTAGTATGTTTACGAGAGATGGGAAGGCTGAAAGAGATATTGAAAGAAGGGTGAATGCCGGTAACTCCATTAATGGTGGACTGAATGCCGTTGGCGCTAATAAAAAACTGTCAAAAAAAGCGAAGCTAGCAGTCCACAATGGAGTCCTGGTACCTACCCTGATGTATGGCAGTGAGGCATGGAACTGGCAGAGGAAGGATGAAAGTAAACTGAATGCTGTTGAAATGAGATCCCTGAGACGTATGTGTGGTAAAACAATGTATGATCGTGTGAGAAATGTGGATATCCGCAAAGAATGTAAGGCTGATGTAAGCATAATGAGTAAGATTAAGAAAGGGACCCTCAGATGGTTTGGGCATGTAGAGCGAATGAACGAAGGAAGTAGTGTAAGAAGAATATAACACGCGAATGTGAATGGTAGAAGAAGTCGGGGACGCCCGAGGAAGACATGGCACGATCAAGTGAATCAGATACTTGAGTCGGGTCATGTCAAAAGTCAGAATAATAGAAGAGAATGTATGAGACGATGTATGAATGTGAGTGAGGCAAAGAGTGTGTGCCAAGACCGAGTTGTTTGGCGGTCCGTCCTCTCTGCCTACCCCTGCGGGGAAACGGCGTGATGGTTAGTTAGTTAGAAAAAAGGTTGCAAGGCTGTGCGAAATAGGGAAAGGTAAGATAAAGTTAGGGGAACACCTAAGGGGGGACTATTTAATTATTAGGTAAATTTTTGAGATCGCTGGCAATGGTTAATACGGAATTTTTTTTGAAAAAACCTTTTGATTCACCTTAATTACATTAAAAGGCAACTATTTGCATTGGGGGAAGTGGAAAATATTTCATTCTAAATTTCGATTACGTAAAATTAAAATTAGCTTTCATTCTGTGAAACGAGACCGTCCATTTTCAAACATTATTTTCAAATGTCATTTTGTTATGTTGGTATTCTTGTTACTGTACGAAAAGATGCTAGAGCAAAGCGTAGCAGACTTCATGGAAATTCTAGGTATGTGTAACATGGTTTGTGATACAAAAGAAAGGGCCCCTTTATAACGCCTACTCGCGTCAAGGCAAGAAAAACATCCCAGTTTTCAAGTAGTTTAGCGGCTACGCTAGGTTTGTGTAACATGGTTTGTGATTCAAAAGAAAGTGCCCCGTACCTTCAAAACCTTCTAGCCGTTCGTTATACATTCCATTCAAGTGTATCAGGAATACCAACATACGAAAGTGACAGCGAATGAGCTAATAGCTAATGGCGTACAATCTCACAAGACGAAAGCTAATTTTAATTTTACGTAATCGAAATTTAGAATGAAATATTTTCCACTTCCCCCAATGCAAATAGTTGCCTTTTAATGTAATTAAGGTGAATCAAAAGGTTTTTTCAAAAAAAAATTGCATATTAACCGTTGCCAGCGATCTCCAAAAATTAATAATTATTATAACTAAAAACTTCTAAAACTATTTCAACCTGCATTTCGATTCTTTAAGGACTTTGAAAAGAGGTGGGGTGTAGGCTATATTTAAATTGGTTAAGATTCTACAATACTTTGCGCCAGTTGTTTAAAAAAATAACAATTTATCAAATTTCAAGTACGGTGAAAAGTTCTATTCAAGATCATTTCAATTATGTGAAACAACTGATCTATTATGATATAATGACAAAATATATAATATAACGATATATAACGGAACTTGAAAATTAACTTTGTAAATTGATGAATTGTTCAAACTCTGTGAAACTGTTATAAACAATGACGTTATATAAAATAAATAGACTTGCCATAGTCTCACAAACTCGAGATATAATGTGGCAATTAATCAACACTCTTCTGTTTTCAGCGATTTTCAATAATTCAAAAGTTATTCATGTATGATAAAGATAGACGCTTAAAAGAATATGTGCATATGGACGAAACAAAAGATAGAACGCGGGAGGGATTTTCATATTCAAAATTCAAAAGTTCCGTCGAATACTGTCTCAAGGCCGACTAAAGTAGGAGGCTTGGGCACCAGTCGAATTTTGAGGTGTCAAATTTTCAAGCTATAATGAATAACGATAGTTTGCAAATGGCGTTGATTGTTATTGCATTTGTTGTTTTTGCTGATTTGTATGTTGTTTTACCGCAAGCAAGTAACTAAAGAATCATTAGATTATTATTATAAAAAGTAAATTTTACTTAGTGACGGCATCGACTTAGTAATTTGGCTGTTGCGCATCCAGACCTGTACTTTAGTAGGCCTTGAGTTCTCTAATGACGCATAACATCTTTGGGCGGAAAGCAATTGTATTATTTATATAATCGATAATAATAAGTAATTTGCATGTATTCACAAATGAAATGTTATTCCTTCGCTTTTACTACTGTTTACCGTGTAATGGAAACATTTTCTCATCACACGGGAGGGAATTTTGGCGCTTTATAATGCAATTTACTTACTGGTAGGACACAACCTTACTCGACGCGTGGCAGTTTAGTACTAAAGTACTAGAAATCGAGTACAGTGCAATTGTCTTGTTGTTGGCTTCCCACTTTGAGATTTCTACCACGCGTCTACAGTAGGTATATGTTTAACGTCATTGGTTATAAAGGCATAATATACTTGATTGTTTTGCTCAGGCTTAAGAACACGCGACTCGTGCTTACAATAATGCATCTCCCATAATGCTAATACCTCCCCCAAAAGCATTATCTTACATGTCGCTTATTTTCGTCAAAATAATATGTTAAAAAGGAAAATTTAAATAGACAAAAAAAACATCTTCAGTAGGGAAAGGACAAGACTAAAGGGTACTCAATGATAAAGCGGAGAATTATGCTACTAGAAAGAGATAATAGATGCCACATAAATTTTCAAGCAAAGGTATGTGTGTTTGTGAAGGTGTATACCTATCTACCTATCATTATTTCGGACAGCGGTTCAATTAGCATTCAAAACCGTATTCCAAAAAGTACGTGCTAATTTGCGAGGGTTTCCAATAATTTATTCGTGTAGGTTAACCTAACGAATACAAACTGCCGAATGCACGTTGGAATTAAATTATCGTTGAAAGAACTCAGCAAAAGAGAAAAATAAACAAATCGCAGCAACAGCTAACAGTGAGTTACGTTGGCGATAATTTAGCTGTGTTTACTTTCTTCTGCGTAACGTAAATATTGTTATTGTTTATTATGCAAACCCGGGTGAGTGTGTTGGCTGGGTGATTGATTGACGTGGTTGAATGAATTCAAAGTGTTGCTTGTATACTTGTACATTTCCATCTGTTCGTTCAACAAACGCGTACAGTTATGTTGCAATAATTACGGTGCAAATTAAATGTAAAAAAATAACATGTTTGTGTACTGATAATGGGGAGTTTTTTTTAACACATCGATTATAATCATTGAATAGACTGTAGATACGTTTTTAATGCATGTTTTTTTACTAGAAACATGTAGCAATCTAACAGTATTCAATTTCCTATGTATGCATCGAACGTACCGCACTTTCATATATTTCTTGCCATGAACTTGCCATCTACAAAAAATCTTACTTAATATTATAAACGCAGTTTGTATGGATGCGTGTGTGTGTTTGCTACTCTTTCACGCAAAACTACTGAATGGATTTTAATGAAACTTTACAATAATATAGTTCATACATCAGAATAACATATAGGCTATAATTTATAAAGCCAGCTAGGAAGGGGCGCGGGAGGGGAACGGGGACTCACGGGAAAGGTAATTCAGGGAGAAATGTATTTCTTTCAATATGGCATTGCAACGCTTGTCGGGAACCAGCTAGTATACAAATAATTCTAGGTTTTAAATCAAATTTTAAATAAAGTTTCTACGAAAAAAACATACCAATAATTTGTGGATAACCAAAGAATTTAGGATAGGAAAATAATTTCCCTCGGGGCCAAGTTGAGGATGCTGTGTGGAGGGTCTTTTTTTAAGAGAAGGGATAAACAGGGGGGTTGAAGATTCGTGCTGTTGAGCTCAAAAACGAGTAGTAGAAACGACGCGTCCAGGCATCGGTGCCGAAGGGATCAATGACCCTAATTCCTCGGAGCATTTGCCAATTTTGCCATCGAAATGCAGGTAGAGCAAGGAAGTGCCACACATTTTATTACATGAACTCCACACAGGAGGCTTGAGGAAGATAATTTCTCTCAGGGCATATTTCATCTTTGGGGATGCTGTGCGGAGGGTATATTTGTGAAAATGTGGGAGAGAACCTGGGTCTTGATTCAAAACTATTCAACAAGGGTCTCGTCGAGAGCTGTTAAACTCAAAGAACGATAGTAAAGGCGACCCGTTATCATTGACAATTCTCAACCGTGTTTGGCGTCTTTTCCGACTTTGCACCAGTGCCGAAGGAATGAATGACGCTAATTCTTCGGAGGATCTTCCATTCTAATACCGGTAGAACAAGGATAGCATTACCTTGAACTTCCCGTGAACTTTTATTGTGCATTTTTATTTTTCAATTGCCCGTCTGGGCATTTTAATGTTAATCAAAAATATTAATGGGCCTCACACTAAACTAAACATACAGCTGTCCTAAGATTAAGATGATCAACCATTATAAATTGATTTTTAATATGTTTGTATTAGGAACTACCTATAAAAACCCACATAAAACTTGCTTCAATATAATTCTGAACCCCAAAATCGTTTTTATTTCAGTTAGATCACTTCCCATAGAGTAATACTGTCACTGTAGTCTAAATTACACAATCCTCCGTGGAAATACCTTCAATGCCAGACCAACCAGTTCACAGCACTTCCGGTGATAGTCTGCTCTCCTGATCACAGAATCGGTCCAGACTGCTTTCAAGTTCCCGGCAGTTCGACCGTGCGAATTTCCGGGTCATTTGGTCGACGGCCAAAACACTGAGACAGCTTACGAGATGAGTTATGAGACGGGACGATTGATGCAGATAACACTAGATTGGCCCTACAATTGAAGAATTTGTAATATCATCTGGGAAAACCAGAACAAATAATTAACGGATGAAACAACATGGTCACCACCTTGAAAGACCACAATTAATGACCATATTCAAGCAGCCAAGTAGGTACTTTCCAACCTTTCTCTCTCTCTTTCACCTGCTTCCCTTCCCCACTCCATTTTGCTGCACAACGTACCCCATTTCGATAATATCACAGTCCCACTAGCTCCAGAGAGTTGGTAGCAGTTGCGACTGGTGCGGTAGGTATTCACAATTAAAAAAATATATAATTACAGTATTTCTGATTCTTCAAGTTAACAAACCATCAAGGTATAACACGAATATTATTAAACAGCGTGTTATAAGACATAATTGATTTACTTTAATCAGTGATTCCTGACATTATTTGGAGTAAAAAAGTTAATGACATTTTGATTTCCGGTGACATTTTTGAAATTGTGATTTTTTCTACTTAAAACACGAAAGAAGCTAGTGAATATTAATAACAATTTGGGGTCGGAGGTTGGAGTGAGGGTTTGGGCGCTTACTCGGCTGATTAGTGATGATGACATGAGGAAAAAAGTATTTTTGTTTGGTTTTGAATTAAAAAAATGAGAACAAAACATTAAAAAAAATCAGAGACCATAATTTCATTTATATTTTTTACTCCAATTAATGTCGGAAATCACTGGTTAAAGTCAATTACGTCCTGTAACACATGTGTATACAAAAAAATATAATATATTGTATTTGTTTATTAAAAATCACAAAAATTAATTTTTCGCGGGAATAAGAAGGATGCACCAGGCACAGCTTATCATGCTAAGTGGACTGAATGACACTTGACACCCCGCAATATGTATTGACACATGCGTCTTTCTTCAATCACATTCACACACGGTTTCACATTCTCCTGTTATTCCGACTCCTGAAAGGACTACTCAAATAACCGTGCTGTTTTCCAATTCTTCCATGCCATATACATATGTATGTTCCACCCTTCTACAGAGCCATATAGCAACTCAGCTGGGGTAGAGGCCATTCTAGACTGTGTCCTTGCCATTGGTTAGGAGCCACGGGACGTGAAATAATAAAAGTGAAACTAATAAACTAAAACAACACGACTGCTTGCTGACTGGTGACTGCTGAGAGCTGAGTGCAGTGCAGCCAGGGAGCCAGGAGAAATGGATTAGTGGAACGGTCTGACCCGTTTCGAGTTTTGTTTGCCAAATGAAACTCTATACTCGCGAGAAACGCAAGCAAACGCAGTAATATCGCACTGACGCAGGCGAAGTAATGTCACTTCCTATTATTGATGGTAAATGCATAATATATATATAATTTTATTTCTCAATAATCGTTCGTTTATATGAACAAGTAATCAAAAGAAATATTGATGAGTATCGCCAGGTTTTTTTTCAACTGTTCCTGGCTTTCACTCTTCAAGGGGGTACGTGTACAAATTATGGAGAGAGGAAAGGTAAATTTATATATCAATTTTATTTAAATGAGCCAATTTCATGAGATGTTGAATGAAGGCGAAACAATTTTAGATGGGGCTTGGTAGAAGAGAGAATGTTTTTTTAGAGAGGGACAACCAAAAATATGTGATCTAAAGATCACACTTCTAGACCACAGAATAAAAAATCGGGGGAGTCAAGGAAGTGAATTTTAAAAAGATGAGAAGGAACGGAATTATGCCCAATTCACACTCGAATAAGTCAGGAAATTTATTTTTTGGAAAAATGAGGGAATTGTTAAAACCACGGTTTTGATGGGATGGTACTTTGTATTGAGGCACGGCAGGCTCCATTGGGAAAATACTCTGCCCAAACATGGCGGGATCTATTTTTGAGGAAGGAAAATTATCCTAAAACCGAGGTTTATTAGCCAATAATTTAATGTTTTAAACTCCGTACTATCATTAAATTTCATCTTCAAGCTTTAAAAAACAGAAGGTTAGATCAAACTTAGACTTTTATAATAATAATAATAATAATATTTGGATGATTTATATAGCGCCGTTTTTGTGAAAAATCACCTCAAGGGCGCTGTACAAACTTATAACACATTTCTAAAATCTAAAAAACTACAAGCTAGGCAAAAAATTATAAACAACGTATGGCTAAAAATTGCATACACCGGTTCATTGATCACCGATACGAAAATATATGTACAATATTTTGACCAATGAACGCGATGCTGCCTAAAATTTAATGAAAATAGGACCATACTTACCTGGGAGGTCGCTTGAAATTAACACTGTATATTATCCATTTAAAGAAATTTAGATAGAGTTCGCACGCAGAGGACATTATTGTGAACACATGTTATTTTATCCTGAAAAATATTTTAATATAAATATGTAATGTATAATTGATGAGTGAGTTTGGGAAAGTAAAAGCAACATGTAAAGGTGGGTGGTGCAGTAGTACCTAAAAGGATTTGATCTTTCTAAATGTGATTCGTCAAGAGACAGATTGATGTGTAAGGAATCGAGTAATTTTAATTCAGTAAGGAAAGTGTGATTAAGACATATCATAGACAATACAAGTATGATACTATCAAATAGGTATATTTAAATTACGGGTATGAGAGCCCAAAAAGGAAGGTTTTTAGTTTGGACCTAAACTCTGTTGGGCTTGTTATGCATCTTAATTCCGGAGGGAGTCTATTCCAAGCCTTAGGCCCAGATACTCCGAAAGCACGATCTCCAAACATAGTATTTGGCTTTCGTTTAGGTTCTATTAGTCTGCCTTTAGATATGTACGTTCACCCTTCTACAGAGCCATATAGCAACTCAGCTGGGGTAGAGGCCATTCTAGTGTGTCCTTGCCATTGGTTAGGAGCCACGGGACGTGAAATAATAAAAGTGAAACTAATAAACTAAAACAACACGACTGCTTGCTGACTTGTGACTGCTGAGAGCTGAGTGCAGTGCAGCCAGGGAGCCAGGAGAAATGGATTAGTGGAACGGTCTGACCCGTTTCGAGTTTTGTTTGCCAAATGAAACTCTATACTCGCGAGAAACGCAAGCAAACGCAGCAATATCGCACTGACGCGGGCGAAGTAATGTCACTTCCTATTATTGATGGTAAATGCATAATATATATATATATATATAATTTTATTTCTCAATAATCGTTCGTTTATATGAACAAGTAATCAAAAGAAATATTGATGAGTGTCGCCAGGTTTTTTTTCAACTGTTCCTGGCTTTCACTCTTCAAGGGTGTACAAATTATGGAGACAGGAAAGGTAAATTTATATATCAATTTTATTTAAATGAGCCAATTTCATGAGATGTTGAACGGAGGCGAAACAATTTTAGATGGGCTTGGTAGAAGAGAGAATGTTTTTTTAGAGAGGGACAACCAAAAATATGTGATCTAAAGATCACACTTCTAGACCACAGAATAAAAAATCGGGGGAGTCAAGGAAGTGAATTTTAAAAAGCTGAGAAGGAACGGAATAATGCCCAATTCACATTCGAATAAGTCAGGAAATTTATTTTTTGGAAAAATGAGGGAATTGTTGAAACCACAGTTTTGATGGGATGGTCCTTTGTATTGAGGCACAGCAGGCTCCATTGGGCCAATACTCTGCCCAAACATGGCGGGATCTATTTTTGAGGAAGGAAAATTATCCTAAAACCGAGGTTTATTAGCCAATAATTTAATGTTTTAAACTCCGTACTATCATTAAATTTCATCTTCAAGCTTTAAAAAACAGAAGGTTAGATCAAACTTAGACTTTTATTATAATAATAATATTTGGATGATTTATATAGCGCCGTTTTTGTGAAAAATCACCTCAAGGGCGCTGTACAAACTTATAACACATTTCTAAAATCTAAAAAATTACAAGCTAGGCAAAAAATTATAAACAACGTATGGCTAAAAATTGCACACACCGGTTCATTGATCACCGATACGAAAATATATGTACAATATTTTGACCAATGAACGCGATGCTGCCTAAAATTTAATGAAAACAGGACCATACTTACCTGGGAGGTCGCTTGAAATTAACACTGTATATTGTCCATTTAAAGAAATTTAGATAGAGTTCGCACGCAGAGGACATTATTGTGAACACATGTTATTTTATCCTGAAAAATATTTTAATATAAATATGTAATGTATAATTGATGAGTGAGTTTGGGAAAGTAAAAGCAACATGTAAAGGTGGGTGGTGCAGTAGTACCTATAAGGATTTGATCTTTCTAAATGTTATTCGTCAAGAGACAGATTGATGTGTAAGGAATCGAGTAATTTTAATTCAGTAAGAAAAGTGTGATTAAGACATATCACAGACAATACAAGTATGATACTCTCAAATAGGTATATTTGAAATTACGGGTATGAGAGCCCAAAAAGGAAGGTTTTTAGTTTGGACCTAAACTCTGTTGAGCTTGTTATGCATGTTAATTCCGGAAGAAGTCTATTCCAAGCCTTAGGCCCAGATACTCCGAAAGCACGATCTCCAAACATAGTATTTGGCTTTCGTTTAGGTTCTATTAGTCTGCCTTTAGCAGATGAAGTTGCTGATCTAAGGGTTAATTGTCTCGGACCGGTATTTTCCGGGACGCATAATTCGGAGATGTAAGGTGGGGCCATTTCGTTGATTGATTTAAAAACCATCCAGCACAATTTGTACTTATAATATTAATAACTTGAGTACAATTTTTAGTCAAATGACCTAACACTGTTTTCACATTGTTTATAATTTGTTTCAGTACCTACCTAAAAGCAATACTGTGCATATTATTTTAACGTTAAAATAAAGCTCCTAACAATGCCATTTTGGTTTGGTGGCACATAAAAACTGCAAATTTCTGCATAACGATAGGAAATCAAGCAGCAAATTTTAAAAGTATTAGAATCCGATCAACGTTAAAACCATTATCCCTAATTAACACCATTAAATTCAATTAACCAAAAATCAGTCTTTACAATCTCGCCTACCTACATGAAAGCGATATAACTGTAGTTACCTGGAAATGGAATGAGAAGTCAATCGTTCAAGTTGTACTTGCAGCGGCGACAGTTCATCAGGTAAATAGGCATCTGCGGGTAAATCTGCCCATGTCTACTGCTCACGGCCCACCGAGAACAAGGCTCGAGCTGGTCGGGTGTGTTGTGTCGAGAGAGCGGGCGGTAGGCACAGTAAAACCACCGCCTGTAAGGTAAACGAACGGTCCAGCCGAGTTCAGATTACCGCTAACCCGGAGAGGATGGACACGACCAGAGACCAGACGTGGAGACGTGATGTACCGTGAACAGAATGAGCCGAGATGAGAGAAGAGCGGTGCTTATTGTTCTGGTATAGGTTACTGTACAGGCAAATAATATTAAAGAGGGCAATATATTTGAAAGTTTTTGCGCACACAGGTATTATAGAAAGTTTAAAAAAAGTTTTTCGAAATAGTTTGGATCACCTGCCCTCAGTCCCTCTAGAGTTAAACTTAAAACTCACATTTTCGGATAGTCGTATCCATAAAGTCGTAAAATCTTTCACCTTTACGAGCCCGCGACATTGTAAATAACTAATAGCGTAAAAATGAAAGCAAATTCTTATTTGTAAGCTTTTGTAAATGTCATTTCTTAAAAATTCTCCAGTCCTAAAGATTCTTAAATTTTCCAGTCGTTCAAAATAAAATTTTGGCACTAATCTGCTTATAAGTAACTAGCTGACCCGACGAACTTCGTACCGCCTCAGAATCAATAACTGTTGAATTAAATTAAGTTTTTTTATAAGTTAAAAATTACGCAATGAAGCAATTATCGATGCCCAACTGTCCGTGTTTTGTTTTTGTCAGTATCAGAGTTGGCGTTGTGTATGGATTTATATTTTTTGTGATTTTCTTACTTTTCCACTTATTTACGGGAATTTTTGAAAGGAAGCGGGTACGGGTGCCGCCGCCCCAGGAACCATTTATTGGATAACCAACACATCTGCCATAGATCACTCCAAGTGGTTCGATACGTTTGGTGATTTAGCAGGGGTGCCCGGGTTCATAGGGTGACGTTTGTGCGGGTCTCGGCGGTGGATGCGTCTGCCCACCTGCTGCGTGGCGGGCCGGATCGAACTGATTGAGGAAGGCCTTTTGACCTTTTTAGCCGGATTCTCTCGACCATGGGTCGAAAGAGACCAGCTGGAAAGGTCAAGGTAAAAGGTCAATTCCGGTCAAGGCAATGGCCTTGCACCGCAGTTGGAGGGATGGATTCACTCCCGGATACACTGACTTCCAGATTCCTACATGCCGGGTTCATGGGGTGAGGTTTGTCTAGGTCTTGGAGGCGGATGACCAGGACATACTGAACCCCAGATTCCTACCCATCCCTTAAACCCTTTTCCTTCCCAGAACTCTCCTCTCCTTCCTTTCCTTAAAAAAACCCTCCACACAGCATCCTCAAAGATGACATAGGCCCTGAGGGAAATTATTTTCCTCAGGGCCTCCTGTGTGGAGCTCATGTAAAAAAAAAAAAGGCCTTTTTCCTTCCCAGAACTTACTATCCTACCCTTCCTTAAAAAGAACCTCCACACAGCATCCCCTAAGATGACATAGGTCCTGAGTGGAGCTTACGTGAAAAAAAAATGTGTTTCATTTCAGAGATTTATTATTATTGCATTTTTTCCTTTGGAGGGGTGCAGAGACATACGTTCACCATTTGTCTCATTTTCGACTATTGACATTTATTGTGTAAGAAAGAGGGGCAGCATTATATGATTAAGAACAAAAGCGAAACAATCAGCGCATTGACATTTGACGTATTTGAATTTTTGGAATTCACGCAAACTTCAATATTACACCTAACAAAACATTGCTGCAGCTCTTTCAAAAGATGAAAATTCGTTCCATACAAAATGTATGAGGAAATGAATTTTCTTCATAACTTTATTTTTCGTGAATTTTTGCGATATTTTAATAGTTATTCTGTTATCCGGGGAGATGACAAATCCAACAAAGCAAAGATCATCAAAATCGGTCCAGCCGTTCTCGAGTTATAAATAGTGTAACTAACCCGACTTTGTTTTATATACTATAATAAGTAATAAAGTAATAAGTAATAAGTAATAAGTAATAAGTAATAAGTAATAAGTAATAAGTAATAAGTAATAAGTAATAAGTAATAAGTAATAAGTAATAAGTAATAAGTAATAAGTAATAAGTAATAAGTAATAAGTAATATAATATAATATAATATAATATTAACAGTAATGGGGTAGCAAATATACAATCACGGAATGTCCAGTGTTTTAAATAAAGTGTACTACGCGTAAAAAGTAGTATCTTTTCCAAGCATTAACCTTCTAATTTAAGTGTGTTTATCAAATGTGACCTGCCAGGTAACTATGTTTTCTGCATCTATTTGTGAATAATAAATTTAGTTAGAGCCTAAAATTTCATAATAACTTGTACAGCGCCCTTGAGGTGATTTTTCACATAAATTATTATTATTATTATTAACCCGCAAACTCCCAACGATATATTGAAATAAATAACTAATTAGATAAATTGGTTTTTCGTGCCGATCTTGACGGTAGGTATATGATTTTTTATGAAATTGGTAAGCTCTGACGAGTCCAGGCCATTGTTAAGAATTTTAAATAAAAAGATTTGATTAAAAATAAACGTTATTATGACGTTGCAATGAAAAAACGCAAACCAGAGCAGCACACGAGCGTTACAACAATAATTATAGTTCCTATTCATTATCCATTAGTCTGTGTTTCTTCATCACAAACTGCGAAGTGTTCAGTTTTCTGATGAAATGTAGTTTTGGTCGCAAGTACAACATGAAATCATTCGTGCAATGAAAAATATCCGATTTTGTAAGTAGTGCCTAGTTCAGACGAGGATAGGACAATATTGCATTGGTCCAGTTCCAAACCTATTGTCCTGACCAAGACATTGTCCTAGAGAAAGACGGGTAGGCGATCTCCGCAGGACCATTTCTCATCACCACTGCGCCCGGACAAGACAATAGGACAATGGCTAGTCGCTCCACGCGTTTGTATCACTCCCTAATTTGGTGAAACGAGGCTTTAGTAATTCAAAGAGCTCTGGTGACATTCTCATTCACATTTTATACTCCTGAGGATCTTCTTTTTCTAATTCTTTAATGATCATTGCAGACAATCCCAGTGAACATATGCGCCCTATACAACTATAAATCTAGTTTTTTTTCTTTTCATTATTATTTAGTTCGTCCTAAAACAATTCGAAGACCAAACATTTTGCGCGAACTGGCTCATAAAGCGAGGATTCGAATTGAAAGAAAAAGGGGCCTTTTTGTCGTATTATTGTGTTGACCCATTGTCCCACATTGTCTTGTCCTGCGCGGTCGAGCCTCTTCACGGAGCAGACAGGACAATATTTTCTTCCTTTTCTATATTGTCCTCGTGTGAACTTGGCATAAGTTTCAAATACAAGGTGCATCCGACTGGTACGATAAAAATAAACATCCGTTAACTTATTTTTTTACAACTCAACAATTTTTAACTTCCGTTGCTTACGTTCGAAAAGCCTATGTTTATTTCTAAAGTTAATGTAATATCCCAATGTAATTGTTAATTTAAAACAAAAATATATTGCACTAAATCAATCATTAGTTTATTCAGCAGACTTTTACGTTTTAGGTGACCATGAAAAACAATTAGAAACTTTTGTTTGGACACACAGAGCGGATTAACGTATTAATATATATTGAAAGGAATGCAAGGAGAATATGCGACGCGATAGTGGATGGAAGAGGAAATAGAATACGCAAGAAGAGTGTGCCAATAATACTTATTGATAGACAAAAACTGGAACTTTTTTATTGGTTTGGAACCAATGGTTTGGAACCCAATGGTTTGGAACCAGGATTTATACCCGCGAAGAGGCCGTTATACTATAAAGGACTTATTATTAAACTAGATTCAGGACCATAAACAGAGTGTTATAACTTTGACTTTTTAATCCTTAATTTCTGGCATTATTTGGAGTAAAAATGAAAATGAAATTTTGGGTTCCGGTGATTTTTTTGTTTTTACAGCTTTTTTGTCAAAAACAAACTAAATTCTTTCACATGTCGTCATTGATACTCAACTCCACACCCACACCCGACCCTGCCCGTCCAATACCTGTTGATTTTATAATGTTTTTAGTTAACAAAAAGTCACCGGAGAACAAAACGTCATCTACTTTTTTTATATTAGTTCCAAAGAATAAATTTCCTCTGTTATCTTAGTAAATGCTGCGTGGAGGGTCTTTTTTATGTAAAGGAAGGAGAGGAAGTTCTGGGAAGTAAAAAGTTATAAGGGGTGGGTAGGAATCTGGGGCTCAGAGTGTCCAGGAGAGAAAGACATACGAATCCATCACTCCAACTGCGGTGCAAGGCGATGGGTCGAGAGTCCGGCTGAAGAGGTCAAAAGACCTCTCTCAACCAGTCTATCTAGATCCGGTCCGCCACGCAGGTGGGCAGAGGCATCACCCGCCAAAACCACTGGAAAAAGCTCAACCCATGACCCGAGCATCCCTGCAAAGTCATCAAACTTAGAGAACCACTTGGGGTGACCTATGGCAAACTAAATCAAGTACATCTATTCACATCATGTAGACTTATTGTATCTAGTATCTACGGCAAATTTTATGCTACGCTATTCAAAGAAACGAATTTTTAGTTCGGCTTTGAATTCGGTTGAGTCTATATTTTTGCTTTTAGTTCAAAAGGGAGTTTATTCTTTATAGCGTTGGGAACTGAAACTCGAAAAGTGAGATCACCAAACTTGGCATGTGAAATTCACTTTGGTTCCTTCTACCTTCCAAGTTTTCTTCGTTCATTCATCCATGGTAACAAATCCTAGGTAAATTTTGATTGTGATTTTTGTTTGCTTTTTAATGTCGACTGTGCAACAAGATGCTTATCGAATCGATGCTATCGAAATTAGGTACGTTTCGAGTATAAAATATTTGCGTTGTCTCAGAAATTCCTGAAGAAAAACATGTAAAAACTTCATGACGCCAGAGCACATTAATTGTGATGTATCCACGATCCATAGTCCACGATCAGTTCTAACCAGTGTTGCCAAACTTAACGTATCCAGTAACCAGTGTTGCCAAACTTATCATATCTAGCCATTGACCTATAATACGTCAATGTATCTAGCGGATTGGAGAGTCCCGAAAGGGGAGAATTTTGTGTCTAACAGAATTTACAAGATGACAGATTTCCTGGCGGAATAGAATAAACTAACAAATTACATATTTCATTAATTGTGATGTATCATATTTATGTCCACGATCAGTTCTAATCAGTGTTGCCAAACTTAACGTATTTCCCATCATATATAGCGGACTGGAGAGTCCCGAAACGGGAGAATTTTGTGTCTAACTACTTTTGTGTGTCCGGTAAGATCAGTAAGCGAAATCATTTTTTGAGGGATCGTCTTACAAAAACTAGCTTCCCAGTTATAATTATCTACGTATGTTCTCTTAAACTATACCTGTAAAGAATGAAACAACCATAAATAGTTTCTGTGATCTCAAAAAATTGTTAAGTCTTTTAGTCCATACAGAATAGTACTGAAGATACTGGACCAGTATAATAAAACATAATATCTCTGTATAGGACTACAGATTTCACGTTAATCGAGAGTGTAAACCGCCTCATACAAAATGTGTGGTTTAAAATTTCTGATTTGTAGTTCAGATTAGTTCATCTCTTAAACTTTGGGTCTAAAATCATGATAATTGAAGAGTCTCTTCAGTGTCGCTGTATTTGCACTTTTTAATATTTCTATTTTTGAGAGTGATAATTCATGGTGGAATTCCATTATAATATATTATAATAAGACGAACAGCATGAATTATCACTCTCAAAAATAGAAATATCATGATAATTGTATTAGTTTTAGAGACATTTTATTAAGCAATTAGTTTGCTCATGAGATGAAGATCTCGTAAAGTTCCCAGTTGCGGTGAACAATAAATTGTCGGTAAAAAATAGAAAAAGCTTTAAAAAAAGTGTGAAACTAAGCAGATACGCAGCTCGCTCTGAGCATGCGCCACAAGCTATTTTAGTAAAATGGAACCACGTTTGTTTACTACTGCCATGGCGGCTCTACATAAAGATGGGAGATGATGTAATAACTAAAAAAACATCGAATAATATGAAGTGTTACACGGGATAGGAAGTGACTCGATAGTTGATTCGCCGAAATTATAATTTTATTGTGAATTATTTACAAATTCCAAACCTAAAATCGACTTCAAAAACGCCTTTAATAATAAGTTGGCATGGATATCAAACGAATTTATTAACGACCTCCGTAGTCTAGTGGGTAAGACTCTTGACTCACAATCCGGAGGTCGCGGGTTCGAACCAGGCATGCGCAAATAAATTTTATTTGATTAATTTATGTTATTTCACAATTAATTCATTTAAAATAATATATAGTATACTGCTCACATAATTAATGTATGCCCCCGACAGATCTTTCCTTGATGCGTTTGAAAGAAAAACTGCTCACATAATTAATGTATACCCCCTGACAGATCTTTCCTTGATGCGTTTGAAAGAAAAATGTTTTATACTTTTGTTAAAAAAAACAAAAAAAAAATAGTATATTTGCGGCATGTTCCAGAGTGGAAGATACTATCAGTATCGCCCTGGTGTAAGACCACCATTCAGAATTGAAAAGTTGCTTGAAAATGGCTTTAGCCGTGTTTGGTGACCAGGCCAGGTACTTCCCAGGTACTTCCCAACATTCCTCTTCCGCACTTCCTTCCCCTCCCCACTACCTTCAGCCTCACAACATACCCCAATTGGGGATGCCAGTGAATCTCACTGGCTCCAGACGGGAGCAGTTGAGATTCTTGTGCGGTATTCACTGTAAAAAAAAAAAAAACAGAATCGATTTTTTGTACTTATACGCTGAGGGGGCATACATTAATTACGTGAGCTGAAAAGAGGGGGGGGGGGTCCAGCAAAATCTCACGTTACATGAAAAGAATATACGAAGTGGCCCAAATTTATCTCACCAAGGGGGGAGGGGTATATTTTGAAAGAAAAACTGCTCACATAATTAATGTATGCCCCCTGACAGATCTTTCCTAGATGCGTTTGAAAGAAAAACTGCTCACATAATTAATGTATGCCCCCTGAAAGATCTTTCCTTGATGCGTTTGAAAGAAAAAACTGCTCACATAATTAATGTATGCCCCCTGACAGATGTTTCCTTGATGCGTTTGAAAGAAAAACTGCTCACATAATTAATGTATGCCCCCTGACAGATCTTTCCTTGATGCGCTTGAAAGAAAAACTGCTCACATAATTAATGTATGCCCCCTGACAGATCTTTCCTTGATGCGCTTGAAAGAAAAACTGCTCACATAATTAATGTATGCCCCCTGACAGATGTTTCCTTGATGCGTTTGAAAGAAAAACTGCTCACATAATTAATGTATGCCCCCTGACAGATCTTTCCTTGATGCGTTTGAAAGAAAAATGTTTTATACTTTTGTTATTCGACGGTACATCTTCGGCTTCGGGAACACTTAGTTATGTTTTGTGTAAGTAGGTGGGCAAATGCATCCGCCGCCAAGACCTAGACGTACCTCTCACCCACGAACCCAGGCACCACTGCTAAGTCTCCAAACGTAGCGAACCACTTCGCATGACCTATGGCATGGGTGTTGGTTATCCAATAAATAGATCCCAGAGCGGCGGTACCCGTACCGCCTCAAAAATTTGTATGTACTTTTTGGTATTTTCTAAAAATTCAAATAATTCTGTCCTCGGCGTGTTCTAACTAATACTGTACATTTGTCAACAACATGATATTTTTTTTGTAGGTTACAACCTCATTACCGATTCCATGATAGTTGATCCCCGACAGTTAGCCCCCGGCATACTTAAACACAAAATGCAGTCGGTTTAGGGAAAATACCATATACCTACTTTTACGAAATATAACAAAGTGTCCCGAAGGGGAGAGGATGGACAGAGGATGGATACAGAAAGGATGGACTAACGAAAGTATAAAACATATTGTCTTTCAAATGTACCATGGATAAAACGACTTGTCTCTACGGTAAATAACGGCGTAGAAGTAGAAAAAAATCGTTTGATATCCATACCAACTTATTATTAAATGTATTTTTGAAGTCGTTTTTAGGTTTGCAATTAGTTAATAATATACAAAAAAATATAATTTTATAATAATTATAATATCGGGCCAACTTTCGGGAGATCAACTGTCGGGTTTTCATATTGTTCATAATATTATGAACAATACTGTAGATAGATTTGATTTCATTCTTTCCTCGCAGTACTTGAACTACGAAGTACATTATTAGTTATTATAAATCAATGATATCCATACCAAATCTGTATCCACCCAGATCTGTAATCAATCAGAAGGCCGGTAGTGAGGAGACGGCCTGGCAGACATGGGGCAGAATTAGTACTAATTAATACATAGAAAGGAATTATTTATTTTGACTGGCTCGAACCATGTGGACCGTCTGGTAATGTTATCGACCGTCGATATATCAACTCATCGATACTACTCGTATATACATACATTTTGATTGATGAGATCAATCTCCGGATTTAGTGTCCGAAGCCAGGTATGTTCATCTTCGCCAATCTCCACGGAATTTCGAAATTCTCATCTATCAATCTCAGAATAAAACTGTAGATTTGTGAAAATTCAATACTGAATTATTAATGAATTAATAAGTAGTAGATATTATTTAATACTTTTTGTAATTATATTTTGTTTAGTTTTTTATACTTTTTTACATGTGATATATACTTTATACTAACGTTTGTGCCGTAGTTATTAAAATAAAAAAATATACACAAATTATTACAGAGATGGTAACTAACTAACTAACTAACCAACCATCACGCCGTTTCCCCGCAGGGGTAGGCAGAGAGGACGGACCGCCAAACATCCCGGTCTTGGCACACATTCCTTGCCTGGTTTACATTCATACAACGTCTCATACATTCTCTTCTATTATTCTGACTCTTGACATGGCCCGACTCAAGTATCTGATTCACTTGGTCGTGCCATGTCTTTCTTGGACGTCCTCGACTTCTTCTACCATTCACATTTGCGTCAAATATTCTTCTTACACTCCTTTCCTCGTTCATTCGCTCTACATGCCCAAACCAACGGAGCGTTCCTTTCTTGATCAGGAACAGAGATGGTAGTGTAATTAATGTTAGATATGCGATGATGCCCAACTTTTTTTTAATGTTTTCCGTTATCACTCTGGGGGCATACATTAATTACGTGAGAGGGGGGTCAAAAGGGGGGAGGTCCTGCAAAATCTCACGTTACTTGAAAAGAATATACGAAGTGGCCCAAATTTATCTCACCAAGGGGGGGGGGGGGGGATTAAAAGAAAAACTGCTCACGTAATGAATGTTTTTTTTTACATGAGCTATACACAGGAGGCTGTGAGGAAAATAATTTCCCTTTAGGGATCATCTTTAGGGATGCTGTGTGGAGGGTTATGTCCTCTTTACACTTATAAATACTCTAGTAATTCATGAATATTGAAAACTGGCCACAAAATAAGATTTTTATTAGATTTCGAGTAGATATGTTATGAATTATTAAACATTTACAGCCTTACTAAAAAAAACCACAGCGCGACCGATTAACTGTGTTATTGTAATAACATAAGTAAAGCTCGTATACACTAAAAGACGTTTTATTACCAATAACGTTTCTTACGTAGTCACGCTGTTAAAACGCATTGAAGATGTGACAACGTTGTATATGGTTTTAATTTACTAGGAAACAATGTTGTTTTAATTTTTCTCCGCAAGGGGCATTATTGGCGCGCTTATGCATTAGTTCGTCGGCCCGCAAACAGCCCGCGATGACAAAACAGCTCGGTGTGTTTTATGGCGGAATATCGAAAATTTTGTGATTTTACTTAATAATTTCTATTGTAGTGACGAATTTACTCTTCTGTTCACATAATTGATATATTTACCATGTTATTTGTGTGGTTTACATCAGTTTAATCAAGTTATTGTACGAACGCCGTACTTTCAAAGTTGAACTGTCAGATTATTGTTTTTTATAGGTTACTTGAAAGATAAAATTTTAATTTTAAGATCTTTATTTTAAGAGAATTTCTTAAAAGTGATATTTTTTTATAATATTAAAATCTAATACATGTGTTCGTAAACGTATCAAAAAAATTAACGTCTTTAGAGATGCCAGAAATCTGTTTTAAATTTCGGTATTACATATTTCTAAGTTATTTTTTTTGCAATAAAAAAAAACTTTGAAATTTTTTATTATTTTTTTATTGTATACACGATGAAAAAGTGAGGTGATAGTTTCCTTCCAAATTTATTACACAAAAGGACTGTGTTTTTTAAATATTGATTTTATTTAAATTTCTCTACATTTTGGTCAAAAATGTTGTGGGAGGAAATTTTTTTCCAATTTTTTTCCGAGTTTGAATCTTAAAATACGGCAGTTTTTGAAAGCTAAAGTGTATTTCAAATACTCAAATCTAAAAGGTAATTTTATCTAGTTTTCATAAATGGTATTTGTTTTTACGACACCTTCAAAAATAAGAAATATATAGAACCTAAGAGTATGGATTATAGAACATTCAAAATACTATGGAAAAATTACAAATATCGTTCGGACATCAATGGTTAAAACAGAGATAAACTACCCCCTCAGGCCGTGGAAACCAAGTGTATTTCTTTCAAAGAACAAATTTTTAATTAGTAATGTTTTCACATCCGCGGCCGTTTGTCAATTGAATAAAATTTTCACTGGGTTTTTTAGTAAGGCTGTTATAGTATCACGTTATGCATTTAACTAACCCAACAAGAAATTACGAGTAAGAAAGTTTGCTAGTAGGTATAGACAGAAGCATCGCCAACACCGTAAACGAATTGGAAATCTCATTTACATGAGAACCAATTGCATTTTTGATAAAAATTTTGACAAAAATGGAGAAGTCTTTGTGGGTTGGGGTCGAAATCAAAAGAAAACATCTTTTTTAAATAATGTGACGCAAAAGTAAAAAAAAACACACTCTTTCCTAGCCCACACTCATTGCTTAATCTATATTCACATATATGTATTCTTGACATGACTGACACCGAAGCAATTGATTCACTTGAAAGTGCCATGTCCCCTGGGATGTTTGGAGTCTAGACATCATCTTTCATTATCAATTGCTAATTGCTACTAACAATATAATATCGATTAAAACTAATCTTGAAGCAACGTTAAAAGCCATTCCACTTCCAAGGATACAAGGTCGAATAGGTTCACACAGGAGGACCTGAGGAAAAAATCCCTCAAGGATATTTGGGGATGCTACGTGAAGGATCTTTTTAGAAGGAGAGAAAATTCAGGGAAAGAAAAAGTTACGAGGGGTGGTTAGGAATCTGGGGTCAATTTATTTTTATTTTATTTAAGTTTTTATTCCAGCAGGACTGGGAGGGTAGTGCAATCCCAGTCTGCCATATTACATAAACAACTAAAAACTATAAAAGAAAAAAAAAATGTTTACATAATAATAATAATAATAATATTTGAATGATTTATATAGCGCCGTTTTTGTGAAAAATCACCTCAAGGGCGCTGTACAAACTTATAATACATTTCTAAAATCTAAAAAACTACAAGCTAGGCAAACAATTATAAACAACTTATGCCTAAAAATTGCATACATCGGTTCATTGACCACCGATACGAAAATATGTGTATGTGTACAATATTTTGACCAATGAACGCGATGCTGCCTAAAATTTAATGAAAACAGGACCATATTTACATGGGAGGTCGTTTGAAATTAACACTGTATATTGTCCATTTAAAGAAATACATATTAGGTAGGTACCTAATTAAAACATAAAATTAAAACAAAATTCACCACACAAATAACAAAAAATAAGCATAAAATTAAAATAAATAATAATTGAACAGAATTAAAAATAAAAAGATATTTTAGGTTTGACCATCAGGGAGGTCGCCTCATCATCTGCATCCATCGCTCATTTATTGGGGAACTGAGCCACTCGGATGCAGCCACGACAATGATATTGGTTGAAGTCCGTGTCCTGCTCCAGAAGCTGGCTAGTCGGTGGCGAAGTAAGGCTGGGAATGAGTGCACCCTCCCCTCGGTGAACGTCGTGGAGGCACTGCAGAACCTCGGTAGTTGCATAAGTTGCCTGTATGCATTGTTGTAGCACACCCTCAGTTTGTCCCATTGCGCTGCTGGGTATTGTGTCCACAGTTCAGATGTGTACAGGGCAGTGCAGTATGTCTTGAAGAGTAATTTTCTGACATCGTTGCTACAGTGGTAGAACCGCCTTGAGAGCATTCCGGCCCGTCTTTGACCAAGTATGCCCTAGGTCAATGCGGCCCGTATGTTAATTGCTCTTCTTTATCGTTCCATATCTTCTATATCCTTCATGTCTTCGGTTAGGATATGTCCCAGATACTTAACCTGTGAGGCCACAAGCAGTTCATTTCCTTCTAGATATATTGGAGGAATATTTGATGGCTCCTTATTGTGTTTGAAAGCGACGATGACTGACTTTTTAGAATTGTACAACAAGTTATGAGAGTTTGCGTACTCTTCGCATATTTGCACAAGTCGTCTCATCGCTTTAATCGAAGGTGCAAGCAGCACCATGTCATCAGCGTAATTAATGTTGTTACTTCCTTGTCCGCAGATATGACAACCGATTCTTATATCGTTCAACTCTGTAATAGGTCGTTAATGTACACATTAAATAGAGTTGGAGACATATTTCCCCCTTGCCTGACTCCAATCTTAAGGAATAAAGGTCTTGAAGAAGCTCCTGCCCATTGAATGTGATTTTCTTGTTGTCCGTACCAAATAGCCAGCATATTGAGCACTGCTGCTGGAACATCTCGCTTTATGAGTTTTTCCCATAATAATTGATGGGAAACACGATCAAACGCCTTGCTTAGATCAAGAAAACACCCATAGACGGTGGTTTTTCTTTTTTTGTAGTAGGCTATTGTTTGGTTTATTCCATAAATGGCCATATCCGTTGATGAGGCGCTCTTAAAGCCGAATTGGTTGTCAAGGGTAAATAGTTTCTCTTTGACTATCGCGAATAAGATTTTTTCAAATAGTCTCGAAAGCATTGTCGCCAAGGAAATTGGTCAATGCATCCAGGAGTAACGGATGTATGAATCCATCCCTCCCACTGCGGTGCAAGACGATGGAACGAGACAGTCAGGCTGGAGAGTTCAAAAGTTCTCACTTAACTAGTCTCTCCCGATTAGGGTTGCCATACGTCCGGAATTTTTCGGACATGTCCGGAAATATAGGTATGTATCCGGAATGCGGGGGGAATCCTAAACAGTCCGGAATTTCTACAATTAAGTGGAGATTGATATAAAAAATGAAATAAACCAAATTATTTTTATTACAAATGAAAGAAAAAACATCACTTCTGATATTTAATGCTCCCGGAAATATCGTTAAATACTTCCGAATCTTATTAATAGTTTTGTAGAACATTTTGCAAGTCATATTTTTGAAATTATACCGTGTTATGAGGGTTAATGTTCCCATTAAGGAAAATACCCGTTCTACATTGGCATTTTGTGCCTGCATCGTAAATATATAAGAGCATATCTTTGTTAATTCCGTAACTTTTCCTGGTCCAGCTGCTTTCAGAATAATGATCTATTGGTTATTGGTATTTAATCTCAAAACTTCGTTTCTTTTGATTTTTTGATCTGGGAACCCTACTCCCGATCCGACCCGCCGTGCAATAGGTGGGCAAATGTATTCGCAGCCAAGAGCTAAAAAAATCGTAACCCCATGAACCCGGGCACCCCTGCTAAGTCGCGAACTACTTGGGGCGACTTATGGCAGGGGTGTTGGTTATCCAACAAATGGTTCCCATACACGCTTCCCAAATTAAACAAAGTACGTTTATTAACATAACATTTTTTTAATACATGATATCTAACATTATAAGGAAAAAAATTATTTAATTGGAATATTGACCGCTTTCATTAAAAAAATGGTTTGTTTGCGAAAAAACTAAAAATATAACAAGATAGTAAGTAGGAGTAATCTTGACCTTTCAAAGAGTCAGTGAACTTTGCAATCGGACCGACTGACTTAGCGATAACAATAATCATAAATTATTTATTAATCAACATCAACTACAGTAACAACAGCGGCCAGTCGCGGAGTCACGGATGATTGGCTGTTATTGTCTATGGCAAGGAAATGGAAATAACAATATCATCTCATCAACATTATATCATTCTCCGCTCGGCAGTTTATGGAATGACGCGTGACGTTGCAAACATTCCAATAGGTCAGTATAGACTTATCTACCGCTGATAGCACCGTCGGCGTCGTAACCTCTCCCTCTAATTTCTCGTAAATATTGCAAGTAGCGGAAATAAATGCTACAATGGAGCTCTCAGCGGCCCATGTGACAGAAGGCCATTTTTGAAGTGAAACTTCTTTAGCCCCGTTAATGATTTCAAATTCGAATGAAACGGTAATGCGTTATTTATTATTGTCTGAAATTTATTATTTGGGTCCTCGGGTAATGCGGTAAAGTCGCGCGTCGGCGTGGGCCTTCGATAGCGCGGTGGGCAAGGCGCTCGATAAGTCTCAGCGGCCAGAGAGACAGATATCATCGACAGAATCCTACGAAATTCTAAAAAATAAACATTTTTATTTTTGTGAAATCAACATCCAATCTTAAAATCACTTTAAAAAACAAGCAAAAGAAAGTGACTTTCTAGTTTCACTTCTACCGTATGTGAATTACACACTTTGATTTTTTTGTGATTACTGTTCTCGGCCCGTCAGCCTTTGTGAAAAATTTGATCAAAAATTACCAACACATCCATCTAAAATAAATCGTAGTCCTTTTACATAATTTGGGGGGTATCTATAGGTACCGCCGCCCCGGGAATCATTCATTTGATAACCAACACCTCTGCCATAGGTTACCAAGAGGTTTGTTACGTTTGGTGACTTAGTAGGGATGCCCAGGTTCTTGGGGTGAGGTTTGTCCAGGTCTTGGGACGCGACTGCTCACCAGCTGCGTGGTGGGCCGAATCTGAGAGGCCTATTGATTTCTGTCGGGCCGTCTCGAACCAAAGGTCGCAGTGGGGGGTAGGTGGTTTCACAAGCCACTCCTGATCCCACTGACCCCCGTATTCCTACCCAACCCGTCAAACCTTCCAGTATCCCCCCCAAAGAGGAAAATTATTTTCCTGTGAGTTAATGTAAAAAATAAAATAATAATAAATTTTCGTTTACAATTTCAGTCTACTCACAAAATATACGCTAATTTTAAATGGATTTAACTATTTAGCAATCTAAATTGAATGGCAGTTACTTACTAACTTTTGCCATCTCATTCCTCTATATCAATTTCTTCAGCATCATAACATTCCATACATTGGGGATGCCATAAATTCAACGGTTCGATTAGTTGGTTCTCCGCGGTATCAAATAAAATAAAATATCAGTTTGTGAAACCTTCAGAAAACTAAAGTAGACAAGAGTGGGGAGGCTATGAAGCATTATTTTTATCAACGTGAAAGATGATTTTTTTCCATACTATTGTCGTCGAATTTCAGTGCACCTTTTCCTTTACATTTGGTCATCTTATTATTAATTGTGGTTTCTTCTTCGGCATTGCTAGATGTCGCTTTCTTTTGCCTGTTCATTTTGAAGTGGTTTGAAGATTGGATAATTGATTTTACAAAAATGTATATACATATTTTTTTTGATTTTGTGGGCTTGATTTTTTGAGCTCGATCCCTGGTCGGCTGAATGTCTGCAAAGGTTCGTCAGAGGCTGTATACCACTACGAAAAGGGACTTACGTGGGACCGTGGATTTATCGTACCATATTGGAACCGAGTAACCGTGAATAAAAAATATTGCTATCTCATTCTCTCGCAGGCTAAATCCTACAGATGTACGTGTTATCTCTTTTTAGTGTTACTATTTTTCGGTTCATCGAGATTCAAATCACAACGGTGCTAAAGAAGTTTTCACTTCAAAATTTTTTTTTATTATAATTCTATAATTCTTCATTCCTCAGTTTATGGCACGAAGCGTGAAGTAGCTATCATATTCAATAGGTCAAGAGACAAGAGGCAATGCGCGGTGCTAAAATTAATGTGACACGTGCGTAAATAAGGCAATTGTTCAATTAAAACAAAGTGAATAGAAGTATGTATAAGTACGTATTCGTGTAACAGAGATAGGTGGGAAATTGTACAGTTGTACACTAAATGCATCATGACACCGATATAATATTATATTGAATGTAGCTTAAATAATATTTAATTAAATTAAACAATATTACTATGTTTTAGACTCAGAGGCATCGGGGCATTTTGTCTTTTTAAGGAATGAAAGGAAGTTCGGGGAAGGAAAAGGTATGAGGGGTGGGTAGGAATATAGGAGAAGTGACAGATGTATGAATCAATCCCTCCAACTGCGATGGGTTGCGAGTCCGGCTGGAGAAGTCAAAAGGCTTCCCTCAACCAGTCTCTCTCGATCCGACCACGTAACAAGCAGGTGGGTAGACAAACCACACCCCATGAACCCTGGCACCTCTGTTAAATCACCAAACGCAGCGAACCACTTGGTGTGTGACTTATGGCAGAGGTGTTGGTTATCCCATAAAAGGTTCCCGGGGCGGCAATAAAATCCAAATAAATGGAATATTTCTGAAAAGTAAAAACTGTTTTTGAAATAATAATATGATGAAATACGCTTTAAATATGATGTTATAATTTTTTAAAATATATATTTTTTTAATTCCACTACAAGAATTTTAAAAATGGCTAAACTTACGTTTTCTAGCTAAAATTGCAAACACACACATATCTTATTAGGCAAATGTATTATAAACGTTTTCGTCAACTCACTTTATTGTGGTTCTATGTAAATATAATTAATAAAACATCACAAAGTTTCATTTTTTTTTTTCAAATTAAGGTCGGAAACTTTGGTTTCTTTTAAATGTGTACATTTAAATAATTTGTGGTTAAATTTTTGATTTTAATATAAAGCATGGTATTTTCTCTTTCTAAAAGCGTTTACATCATATTTCTAACCAAGATAGTAAGGGAGACACAACAATGTCTATGAGACCTATACGAGTTGTTCCGAAAAGCGAAAAAAATAGCCTGAGGGATTAAACCATTAAATCATTTGGTGTTGAAGTAGGGGTGGAGGCGTGTCTAGGAATTAATGAAAGTTATGGGAACATCCACCAACAATTCAACACCTTATAATATATAATTTTCACCCATAATAATATTATAATATGTAGTTAGTATATTTTTAATCTTGAAGAAGGAACATTGTTTCGAAACCGGTCGGCATTAATTTAAAAAAATATATATTGCTTTAAAACAAATATTGTTTCTATTTTTTAATTTGAACTTTTTTTATGAGTAAAACCTCAAATTGTAATATTTAAATAAATGAAGACAATATAAGCGAAACTCAATCGAAAATCTGGAAACAGAAAAATAAGAAAAACATATTGACACCTCTGGGACTCGAACCCAGGACCTCTTGCTGGGTTCCTGGGTTCGAGTCCCAGAGGTGTCAATATGTTTTTCTGATTTTTCTGTTTCCAGATTTTCGATTGAGTTTCGCTTATATTTTCTACATTTATTTAAATATTACAATATTGTTTCATTTAACTAACACTAGCTGAAGTCCCCGGCAATGCCCCGGCTTTACACTAAGTTTTCGAAATCAACACACAAATCAATACCACGCCGCCCGCTTGCCAGCCCCCTCGTCCACGACATACAGACATTCTCCTTTATATATTATATATTTCAACCAATTTAAACAAAACCTTCACAAATTATATACCTAATTATATACTTTCTCATGAATCACTCTACCATTGCTGAAAACCGCATTAAAATCAATTCGGTAGTTTTTGAGTTTCGGAGGACTTTAATTTAATAACAAATAACGTTATTTAGTTTTATGAAGCCAAAAAACACGAACGAATTTATCTATTACCTACATCAAAGAGAACTCGATTGAATTTGATGCGTAGTTAGCGATAAAACAAGTTTAAAACTTCAATCAGTCCATGAAATCAAAGACAGAACTACCATTAGTCTAGGAAAAGAAACGTTAAAAGCCATTACGTAACCAATGTACAAATAATGTAGCAAACTATTCGATCAATGCTTGCTAACCTTCAAGGTTAATCCGAAGCGATGGGGTAGGAAAAACTAAAGAAACATAATAAATAAGTACCAACGTATCGTATGTATTACGAGTCGATATCTATGCCATTAAGGCATTGTATTGGCAACGGGGGAAGAGTTAGAAAAGTTATTCAGTGTTCGTCAAATCATTTTCTATTCGCAAATCATAATATCGAATATAAAGGTAAAGCTACACAATGAAATCTAATCGATCACTTAAATTTAAGGCATTGATGCAGAGATAGTTATATAAAATATTTAGGTGTTTTATCATCACTTATCGATTAAGCCACGGGTAAAAATTTAACTATAAAGCAGCACATACTATGTAAGGGCGTTTGTCCACCGCAACCGTCGCCGAGGACGAGATGAAGTAGCAAATAAATCAGGACTGTCTATAATATACCATTAACAATTTTAAAAATAAAAGTGAAGTCGGAAATAAGTCTTCTATCTGAAAGATTGAGTAAGTTTAATTCTTTCATTAAGTGATTGTAATTTATTGATTCTATTGGTAGACCAAGTTTATAGTTAATGAATCTTAAGAATTTATGCTGAATTTTTTCTATGGAATCGGAGTGGATTTTGAAGTGAGGGGACCAAATAGAAGAATTATGTTCGACTTGACTTCGAACTAGAGAGGAATATAGGATTTTTAATGTTGAAATATTTTGAAAGTCTCTGCCATTTCGAAGAATGAAACCTAGCATTTTCAATCCTTTATTGGTTACTGTAGTTATATGTGGAAGAAAGTTAAATTTGGAATCGAAAATAATGCCAAGATCATTAATCTCATTGACAGAGGTGAGGGAAACATTATTAATTTTATATTGATAGTTAAGGGGTTGATTTGTTCTGAAAAACCTTATTATCTGGCATTAAATTTGACAGGAAAATAATTAAGCAGAAAGAAATATCGTACCTGCGGACCATGGATCTTTATCAAATTACTTCTACACTGACACGAACTCTTAATTTACTTCAAGATAGCGCGTTGAGGAACCGCGGGCCATATTCTCGCGCAATCTCCAGGATGGGAACCGGGAAAGACCCCCAGGAAGGCTCAAGAGAATGAGGACCCCTCGCCGGGGAGTAGGATCCAAGATCGTCACCAGTGATCTGGTTGAGCCCACCGGATAAAACACGATTTCCGCCAGCACGCCTCATCAGGAAATGAACGCCGAGTATCCATCCGTCACAAATATGAGCAGCAACGACCATACCAGGTCATAAAAACTCTCCCTCGCGAAGCTCTTCAATATGCCAGTCGCAATTATGTAGGTAATTTACAATATCAATGTATTGCGGCCAAAAATAGGTCTTAATAGCGGCGACCATTCACACCCGAAACAATGCGAAAGAAGAGATCGCAAAAAGATCATCGTCCAGCTCGCGATTGGAATTGTTAATATAATTCGTAACAAAGGGATTATCCCGTTATAAAACGCAAGACTATCACACGTTAACAACACAAACTATCATGTTAGGTGACAAGACCAATCCCCGTCGGCTCCCGGTACAGCGGTAATTCAAAAAGTACCTTGCCGGAAATCGTGTTGATAGAGTTGCCAGTCTAAGAAACGAAAACAAATGCGAATCAACAACTAAATATGCAGCCAGGCGGAGGTTTATCAAGTCAGGACAATGATTATTAAGCACCAGATTTAAATATCCGGGTTTAGTTTTTCCTGTGGGGAAAATTTAAATGATCATCTAGTCAATCCACGCTATGCAATTGCACTATATACATAAGTATTATAAATACAAAACAATACAACATGTCAACCTACCAGAGACCAAATGGGAAAATAATTCACCGACTCCAGATATTTTCATATCAGAGGGTTCGGCTCTGTGGAATTTCTAATTGAACCTATAAATCCTACTGATCCCTCAATATAAATATTTAAAAAATATTTTGTAATCCTAAATGTATTTAATATGACTGATTTTTGCGTTTTTATATACAAATTCTTTGACAAATCTAATATGCCCAAATTTTGAATGAGAGACCTAGGTAAAATGCCAGTAGCCGAAATAACAAATGGTAATATTTTTATAGTCTGAGAATGTCAAATTCTTTAAATCTCATTTCCTAAATCTGTGTATTTTCTTATTTTTTCAGAAACAGTTTTTTTTTAATATTACAGGAATTTGGAATAGCTACATCAATGATATAAGTTATTTTTTTTATTTTGTCATGTAAAACTATATCAGGTCTTTTATGACTAATTGTTCTGTCTGTTAGTATAGTTTTATCATAATATCTTATATATAAAAATGAATCGCTGAATTTGTTGCTAAGCGCAAATCTCGAGAGCAGCTGAACCGATTTCGCTCATTCTTTTTTTAGAATATTCCTTGAAGTACGAGGATGGTTCTTACGGAGAGAAAAATTAAGAAAATTGAGCAGAAAATTGGATAATTTCGGAAAACCTAACGACTATCGCACGTTTGACAGTTCGCGTGTTTGAGATTGACATTTTGCAAAACAATTCTATTTTTGAAAATATTTAAGTTGATAAATTTATTTAAAGTAGGTACTCCCCTAATAGTTTGAATCGAATCAAGAATTTTAGATATTTTAAATAGGTACCTATGTTAGGTACCAAATTTAATATACGTGAAAAATGGAAATTTGAATAAAAATTGTAAAAGGTGACACGCGGGCTGTTTAAAAACTGAATGTACTGGGATTGAATATATGGAACGCGGGAGGAGGGTTGGCGGGACGAGGGAGCGGGAAAGGGAAGAGGGAAGGCGGGGAAGGTGGAAGGGGAACGCGGGAGGGGAAGGGGACGTGTGAGGGGGGAGGGGGACTCGGGAGGGGGGTTCGCGGGACGGGGAAGGGGGGGGAGTGGAATGGGGAGAGGGAAGGTGGAGGTGACGGAGTGAGAACGCGAGAGGGGAAGAGGACGCAGGAGAAGAAGGAGTGGCGGATGGGGAACGGGACGAATGGGAAGGGACACTCAGGGAGAAACAATTTCTTTATTAAATGGCATAGCAACGCATGCCGGGACCAGCTAGTATTTTATAAAATTCATTTTCTAAAAATGAATTTGGTTCATATTCGTAATATGGTACTATATTACGGCAGTCAATCAAGTTATGTTTAGTTACCAAACTTTGGTGGATTATTTTTAAAACCTGATTGTGCCTAAATCTATACTCGGACGGCGCTAATACAGAACATCACGATATAATATGTTCTATAGTTTCCGGAAAAGCCAAACATTTTCTACATAAATCATCTATTTGATTTATATCTTTGATTATATGCTTCCTATAATTTTTAGTATTAATGACTCTATCTTGAATGGCAAGCATAAATCCTTTTATTTCTGCTATCAACTCTCCAATACTCAACCATTTGTTTGACGAAAGTTTATCAACATACGTTTGGTTGAGATAATTGAAGTGAAAAATGAATAATTTTATTTGACCAGGAATCTAATAATTCCTGGTTAGTATTTATGAGAATGTTGGAATATATAAATTTAAAGGTGTAATGTTTCTATCTGCCTTGCAAATTATTTTGTGCATTTCTGAGCTATTAGCTTTCCTATGGAAAAAATTTCTAAGCATTTCTATAAATATATAATATATTTCTTATACGCACTAGATTTAAATGTCCGGGTTTAATTTTCCGCACAGGAAAAACTAAACCCTTTCACACACTTCACAAATGATCATCTGGTCAATCCACGTTATGCAATTGCACTATATAAGTATTATAATTACAAAACAATACAAGAACAACATGTCAACCTACCAGAGACCAGATGGGAAAATAATTCACCGACTCCAGATATTTTCATATCAGAGGGTTCGGCTCTGTGGAATTCCTAATTGAACCTATAAATCCTACTGATCCCTCAATATAAATATTTAAAAAATCTTTTGTAATCCTACATGTATTTAAAATTACCGATTTCTGCATTTTTATATATAAATTCTTTGACAAATCTAATACGCCTAAATTTTGAATCAGAGACCTAGGTATAATGCCAGTAGCCGAAATAACAAATGGTAATATTTTAATAGTCCGAGAATGCCAAATTCTTTTAATCTCATTTCCTAAATCTGTGTATTTTCTAATTTTTTCAGAAACAGTTTTTTGAATATTACAGGAATTTGGAATAGCTACATCAATGATATAAGTTATTTTTTTAATTTTGTCATGTAAAACTATATCAGGTCTATTATGACTAATTGTTCTGTCTGTTAGTATGGTTTTATCATAATATATTTCATAAAATTCATTTTCTAAAAATGAATTTGATTCATATTCATAATATGGTACTATATATACTATGGTATTATCGTGACAATCATTATTATTTATAACCATTATGTGTATCTTACAATATTTCCAAAATATCCTCTTTGTAGTTCGCAACAAGTTCTGAAGGGAGATTTAGCATGTTAGCAATGTGTTCCACAGTTCCACTCGAGTGTCGTTCGGAAGGCAATTGAAACTCGAGTGTCTCGACAATGGTATCTCCAGACAGCCCAGCCGAACCAATAATCGAACTCAAGTGCCGCTTTCATTTATGTGCCTCTTGCGGTACGTGGAACACTATTATTGTAACTCGACGCTCGACTGAATGTGGCGAATAATTTATAAAGATATTTGGAGCAATATTTGTAACGGGCCCTTGAGGTAATTGTTCACTAAAAAGACATTAAATGCTATTATTTTGTGCTGTCCTTTTGGGGGAATATCACTTGAAAGGTGCTGTGGAAAAAACGGAGGAAGGGATGTACAAATTTAACAAGATTTAAAAAAAGGATGTTTGCAGAGAAATGGAGAAGTTACGAACCATAAACCATCGATTCACCTACATTACTACAACTCATCACATTCAATATACCTCTTCGTAGACTCAGTAATAAACACCTGCTCTTTCTCAATCAGCACTCGACTAATTATGGTTATAACTCAACACTGTCCAGAATGTGTAGAATGGTCAACTCACGTCAAGACCTCGATTTTTTTGGTATTAGCTTAAATGATTTCTATCGCTCTTTAAACAATTGAAGATATTTTATATTTACTCTAATTTTTGCAGAACGTGACTTGACACTTCTATTTTCTTCTATTTTATCTGTTTGTCTTTGATTTCATGTACCATCCTCATCCTTACAATGTTCATTTCCCAATTTCGTGATACTTTGTTGTAAATTGGACGTAAGTCCGTTAGTAAATAAACATCGTGGTAAATATCTAACCATTATGGCGTTTATAAGAAGGGGTAGGCAGAGATGACGAACCGCCCCACAACTCGGCCTTGGCAAACACTCCTTGCCTCATTCATATTCATAAATAGACTATTAACATGTCCAGGCTCAAGTATTTGATTAAACGATGGTGCCGTATCTTGCTCGGGCGTCCCTGACCTCTACTATTCGCGTCCATGCACTCCTTTCTATGTTAATTCGCTCTACGTGCCTGTACATGACTTTAAGCGTGCCTTTCTTAATTTTACACAACATCAGCCTTGCATTCTTTACGAATCACAACATTTCTGATAGGATCACACATTGTTTTACAACACAAACGTTCAGGGATATCATTTGTACAACATTTAGTCTACTTTCACCCTTTCTCTGCCAATTCCGTTCCTCACTGCCAACACACCATCAGCCTTGCATTCTTTACGAATCACAATATTTCTCATAGGATCACACATTGCTTTACAACACAAACGTTCAGGGATATCATTTGTACAACATTTAGTCTACTTTCAGCCTTTCTCTCCCAATTCCATTCCTCACTGCCATCAGTGTAGGTATCGTATCAATCACAGCAGGGTAGATACTATTTCCTGTATTTAATCTTCTTTCAAAATCTCTATCAGGCTTTCCATTTCTAGTTCTTTATACTTTCTAATGAATACCAAAGATAAAACAATTAATTATTATTTTTTTAATTTATAAACTAACGTTTAGACAAGATTTTTATGCATAGCACAAAGGGTAACAATTATTACAAGCAATAATTGTCAGCCTGAAACACTCATTTACATTGAAAAATCTTCCGAGAAAAGATACTTGCCGCCAACGGGACTTGAACTTGAAGGACACGGGTTCAAGTCCCGTTGGCGGCAAGTATCTTTTCTCGGAAGATTTTTTAAATGAGTGTTTCAGGCTGACAATTATTGCTTGTAATAATTGTTACCCTTTGTGCTATGCATAAAAATCTTGTCTAAACGTTAGTTTATAAATTAAAAAAATAATAATTAATATTTAACAAGTTTAAGTATTTCCCCAATAAATGCAGACATAATTTGTCTCGACGCCACCTAGCGAGGGATTTAACACTAACAATGTCTTCCTTGCAAAAATAAAGTTGGTTGTTTTCAGGTGGAAAAAATATAACAAGCAGTAATTGTTGAATGAAACACTAGTATATATTGAATTATTTGGCGGGTATTTGATAAGCCGCCATAGCTCAGTGGTCAGAGCATTCGACCAGCAATCGGAAGGACACGGGTTCAAGTCCCGTTGGCGGCAAGTATCTTTTCTCGGAAGATTTTTCAATGTAAATGAGTGTTTCAGGCTGACAATTATTGCTTGTAATAATAAAACAATTAGGTAAAATCGTTGAGTTGTAAAATAATAAATATGTTTTCAATAATTGAATCGTAATATAGTAAAATGAAACAATACAACTTTGTATAAACCACTTATATAATGTGCAAATCCGACCGGTTTCGGAACAAACGTTCCTTCGTCAGGGAAAGCTTATACTAATTTGACAGTTTCGAACAATGTTTTATTATGGTAGGGGGTGGAGCCGTTGTTAGTTAATAATGTAGATTGGGTGGGTAGGGATTAGTGTAGAGTGGGTGGGTAGGGGAACAAATCCATGATTGGGCAATATGACAATATTTTTTGTTTGTTGATAATAGATTCATTATTTTTAAGGGATTTTTTAATTTCCAAAGCTTTTAAGTTATCTAAACGTTTTCCTTTATGATTAATATGAAGAATATTTATCCCTGTATTTTTTTCAAAACTATGGTTATTTTCAATGATATGGTTAGCGAACTCAGAAAAATTATTATTATTAAGACACCTTAAATGTTATACGCGTAATATTGATGTTTGGATGATGTAGCGCCGCTTTTTTAATCACCTCAAGTGCACTGTACAAACATATAATATATTTCTAACAACAGACCAGACAAAGTTTTATTATTACAACTTATGGCCAACAGATTGCATCCACCGGTTCGTCGATCACTAATACAAAACTACATTATGTACAATGTGTTTAATCAAGAAAGAAATTATAATTTAACAATGTAATTAGTATGTAAACATAATTACGATCGATTTGAAAACAAATAATTAAATCATTTTCATTGAAAATAAAAATATTTTTCACGATGGAGTACCGAAGGGATAAAAATATACCAAAAATACTAAAATAAGCCCATTTCTACAGAACGCAGAATTAGTAATTAAGTTCGTTGTTTTCGATCGATAGTTTTGGTGAATGCTCCATGATTGAAACTTGCAAATATTTTAATTTGTAACAACTAATAACGTAATAAAATACATAACGCAATAGCGTGAGACGTAAAAATTAATAAACGCGGGTCGTGACACGATACACAACATTCTAATATTCGTCGTAAAAAGCAAAATACCATTTCGTATATTAGGCGTACACTTACTTTTAGATGTTGCCTATCGTAAAAGGAGATACGAGACAACTTCTGTAAAGGCAAACATTCATCATGAAAATGTGATAATCTGGTCCCAGCGAGAGTTCGTACGGATGTCAGATGTTCATCCTCTTCCTTCTCACGCGTCTTGTATGAAAACAAAAATGGCAGAAGATACTAGAACGATGAACAGATGCATTGCTTGCGTATAGCATGTTTAAAATTGTAATTCGATTTTAAAAAACTTTTCCAATATTCAAAAACCATGATTCACCATGATCGAAAACTTACATTTCTTGTACCGTTTTCGCTAACGATACGATACGATTGTACCACCCCAGCCAGGAGTACTCCTGTCCCAGTGAGACCGGTACACCAGGGGGCACTGATTTGTTAGGACTAGGAACACGTGCTCTGAGGATAGGGAGGAGATTGGAGTTTAATCGACCGGTATACATGGCAACCTAATAAGCCAATATTGGAATTTAGGATGGGCAGGAACAAAGGAATGGATTGAGCGTTATTTTTTTCCTTTCGTTATGCTTTCCTTTTTCTTGCCTCTTCTCGGCTCTTCCTGGATATTCCTGACTATTTCTGAGTGTTCTTGGCTATTCTGGCATCTTATCATCTTTTCTTGACTTTCCTTGTATCTTGTTCTCATTTTCGCTTCTTGAGCGTTATGATTTTTTTTCTTTTTTTTCCTCTTTTTCCTTTCCTTTTCTTTATGCCTTCCTTCTTCTTGCCTCTTCTCGGTTTTCTTGTCTCTTCTTGCTTCTTCTCGTCTCTTCGGAGATCTTATCGTCTCGTTTTGACTCTTCTTGTATCTTCACGGATCTTCTTGGTTCTTCTCGCCTCTGCTTGGTTCGTCTCGTCTCTTCTCGGCTCTTGCTGGCTCTTCGTGGTTTTTCTTGTCTCTTCTTACTTCTTCCCGTCTCTTCTGGGATTTGTAGTCGTTGGCGACTTATTTCCATTCTAATTCTTACGGAAGACATATTTTACAAGATATGATTTTAGATTTTCACGGCCAAAAGTATTTTGGTTATTTGTTTTTGGGGTGTTATGTCGTGTTGCGCTACCTCCTCCTTTAGCCAACGTGTCGGACAGCGTTACAATGTCCACACATCTGCCCTGATGATGGACACTGTAACGCTGTCCGACACGTTGGCTAAAGGAGGAGGTAGCGCAACACGACATAACACCCCAAAAACAAATAACAAACATATTTTACAACTTTATTATACAATAAATAAATAAAATAAAATAAATAAACAATAAGCAAGACAAACACTGTTTCTCAATGCACCAACATACACGATACTGAGCACGCGATGCACGCATTAACTGTAATTGAGCAACCATTATAATAAGCAAGTTATTTTAAAAAATCTTCCAAGTGACAGCGTTGGCCGTAGAAATGTTATGATGGATTAATTGCACCCCCTTTTCTTTCCCACATTTCTTCCATCGAACAAACATTCTCCAACTTCAAGATTGACAAAACACTCTCCAACATCAAGATTGACAAAACACTCAACCAAAGAGAATTCGTAAATCATTGATACACAGAGTGAACTTCTCATATTACGCCAAATCAATAATTCAAAAAGGCTTTCACAATTTTTTCTGTTCCCTACCCTTACTAACTCATCGAAATTGCCACTTATATTCCCTTTTCGCGTAAATCAACTTTGTACGAACGCAGAGTAGAAGTCATCACCTTTAGAAAAATAAGTCAAGTCTCATGAATCAGAAATACTTCAGTCAAGTGTGGCCAAAGTTTCTTTGATTTATAATACATTGTTTGCGTCATAACAAGCTTTTAAATAAGCAAAAAAATTTTCATATTAAAAGGATTAGTTAAGTAATGAATTTATTATCGAGCTGTATAAAGCACCCTAGAGAACGACCTCATTGGCAGAGCACCGAGTTCATCGGCTCTGGGAGTCCCAGGACGCAGAGGTCACGGGTTCAAATTTCAAAGTCCTAGTGCTGTCATTCAGAAACTAAACATTGTATGAAATGCTTTAGCTATATATCTTTAAGTAGATCAAAGTACTGTTAAACCAAGGTTACCCTAACCCACCTTTCTAATTTTTCTCATCCACGTGCGGTCCTTTTGCAAAAAAAAACATCCCTTAAGGCGCTGTAATAACGAATGTTGGAGAGAGCGCGCTAATATTTAAAACGATAAAATTGAAGCGAAAATTACGAAAATGTTTAATAAAATACGACTCGTTTAAAATAGAGCAAAAATCTCGTAGGGTTCGTCTAATCTAAAACAATATAACTTTCATATAACTTGCTTTTCGGCGCGGGGAATGTGTAGATATTATCTTCAAAAATAACATATATTTTTTAAGAGCTTAAAAACTTCAAAAGTTTAATGTAAGAAATGGGTAGAAATTCGGGTAGCGGCGGCTTAAATTCGCTTTGCTTTTGGTGCCCAGTACCGTCCAGTAAGGTCTTCTTCAGAAGAGGCGATGCGAGTCTCCAGCGCATATACGCGCAAACGTTGCGTACAGAAGGAGCGTGCGATACTCGTGGACAATGTATTGGCGCCCAGTACCTCGCCAAAGCGCGTATGTATTCGCGTGAAAAGATTCGCGGCGAACCGAATTCGCACCTTCTGAACAAGGTCTAAATAAAACCCGAGCGACGCACGGTGGGCTGAAAATCACCTTTCATAGACATAGATACTTGAATTTTCAAGGGTCTTTTTTTGGCTAGAAATGGATTTTGCTGATCATTACTATGCTATAAAATTTCGTATGAAGCAATTGCGTTTCCAAATGAAGGAGTTATCATTTTTTTAAGAAAAAATTGTATAGCATTGACATTAAAAATGAGGATATCTCTGGAATCATAAGGTTGGCCATTCCATCCTTACACACAGATATACTACTATTTATTTGTATTTTTTGACATAATTCGTAATGTGGCGCAACGTGCGATTTTTTTTTTTAATCTTCAAGTTGAAAAAAAACCTTTTTTATGTTGATGATTCATTTTAATGCTTAAATGCATTATCATCCTCTTCTACAATATTTATCATGATAACTGATTAATAATCAATGTTGAAGCACCCATTTCCGTACATTACTTCGACCAGAACTGTCAAATATGCCAATGATGCCAATATGGCGGAATAACTCTAGAGTAACTATCGGTTTTCGGAAAGTAAGTACAAAGGTTAAAAGTAACGTACAACAAGCAGTCAAATTGATTGAAAAACGTATTTTGGTAAAATTTAACTATAGTAACGGCCTTTTGTTTAACTTTTACTTTTAAAGTTAAAAACAAAAGGCCGTTACTATAGTCAAATTTTACTAAAATACGTTTTTCAATCAATTTGACTGCTTGTTGTATGTTAATTTTAACTTTTGTACTTACTTTCCGAAAACCGATAGTTACTCTAGAGTTACTCCGCCATATTGGCATCATTGGCATATTTGACAGTTCTGGTCGAAGTAATGTACGGAAATGGGTGCTTCAACATTGATTATTAATCAGTAAATCATGAAAAATATTGTAGAAGAGGATGATAATGCATTTAAACATTAAAATGAATCATCAACATAAAAAAGTTTTTTTTTCAACTTTAAAGATTTAAAAAAAAAAAATCGCACGTTGCGCCACAATACGAAGTATGTCAAAAAAATACAAATAAATAGTAGTATATCTGTGTGTAAGGATGGAATGGCCAATCTTATGATTCCAGAGATATCCTCATTTTTAATGTCAGTGCCATACACATTTTTCTTAAAAAAATGATAACTCCTTCATTTGTACACGCAATTGCTTCATACGAAATTTTATAGCATAGTAATAATGATCAGCAGAATCCATTTCTAGCAAAAAAAGACCCTTGAAAATTCAAGTCTCTATGTCTATGAAAGGCGATTTTCAGCCCACTGTGCGACGCCGGTAACTTCAGTCAGAAAGATGAGTGAGTCAGGATGCGGATGTTTTTTTAACATTTTAAATAAAACTCATATACACGGTGTCCGAAAACTCGTAGTACAAGCGGAAAACTGGTGAACCTGCATCACAAAGAGAACCCAAATAAACATAAAGATATTCAATTTAAGCATTTTTTACATTTAAAATTTAAAAAAAAAAAAAAAAAAATTTTCGGCTATATGAGGGTTAAAGTTTTTTTCCGATACACGGAAATCTCATGATTTTAGAGCGAAGATGCTCTCTAAAACTCTCTCGCTAGGTACTTTACTTAGTACTGGATCAATTCGAACAACGAACAAGCCTTGTGAGAAAAATTACTAGCATAGGTGTGTTCTAACTTACATTATGTTGTAACGTTCCTTAATCCAAAAACACTAGGTAGGTAGTACATTACAAAAAACACAAACATGTCATTGATACATCACAAAAAAACGCATTAACATGCGTTGGTATATTCCATTATAATCCACAATATTCTTAATTTGAAAATAACACAAAAGTTTGTTAAAAACCAGCGAAATTAATTACTGTTATTCACAAATATCCACTTTTAAAGTTTGAAAACACAAAGGGATGTTAACGATATGAAGACCCGTACTAAACTGCGTAAAAACGTGAAAAAATATTTACCCAGATTCGGGAGTTCCCGTGTCCCTTCGACTTGCTATGGTCAGTCGAATCGTGTTCCCCATGCAGTAGTGTTCAATTTGCGCTGAACACTGGGAATATTATTTTTAATTTATTTAACATTCCAAATTTGCAGTTTTGAACTCACTTACGACATTTATGATTGAGTATTGTTTTATTTTCTTAATTCACTTATTTTTTTATTAGTTTATTTACTTATTTTTTCACTTTTAATCAAAACAATAACTTTCAACAATAATATGAAATTAGAAACCAACTTTCTAGTTTAAATACGGTACGACTTAATTTTGTCCTATAACTTATCACTACAAAAATAATGCTCATGTTGTTCGGGAGTTTAACTTAGGGGGCATTAATTACGTGACCTCAAAATGGGGGGGGGGGGAGTCCAGCAAAATCTAACCACATCTTGAACAGTTTTTAAGCGTATTGTCGCGATCATATTTACCTCAACGGGGGGGGGGGGCGTAATGGGATAGCATGGGGCGGGATGGGATAGTCTGGAACCCCAGATACACCACTGATCTCACATGATTGTTGCAGAGTTAATTAGTTAATTATTGCGGACATCAAACAAAAAGAGGTATACCTACCAAGGGTATAAGGGGTTGGTAGGAATCTGAGAGTCCGTGTATCCAGGAGTGACGGACGCATAAATTCATTCCTCCCATGGAGGTGGAATATAATTAATAGTCCAGTCAGCCTATGTCGTAGAACACCAGTTGAATCACCATCGACTACTATTATTTAGACAAGTGTTTAGCCAGAAATCCCCGCCTCTACCCCCCTTGCTTCCCCGCCTACGCCCCCCTCCCCAAAACATGAAAAGTGTAAGGGTTTCGTAAATCGCGTCTATCTCGATTACTAAACAACATATCGGGTTGCAATTTTTTATTTTCTTTATTGTAACATTGTCTACAATTAATGTCCAGTTAACTTTTGTCGTAACTTTTACCGTTTGTTTGTAATTCGTATGAAAAGGTAAAAATTAGTATATTTTTTGGTATGTAATTTTACATTTTGTCACAGAACTTTTTAGGCCGACATTTTATGAAAAAATGTTTCCTACAAAGATTGTAGCCCTTTCTATGAGCTGTAAAATTATATATTTTATTGTGTACTTTATGGCTAGAAAACGCCAGATATCAACCGTGAATGCTTGGTTCACCATCTCTGCATCGCTCTGCGGCAGCCGATTCATTAACGCACTACTCATGTATGATGTTTAACTCATTAATTGTATTTTTTGTCAATTGTTTTAAATTTTGGTTTTACTGAAGAAGTGAGATTATGCTTACTGGTAATAGTTCAAGTTGCCATAGTATTTCAGTTTAAAATCTATAACTTTATTTATTGAATGGAAGTATAAACTAGCTCCATTATGAATAACCCCCACTAACACGAGTATTTCACGTTCGCGATTTCCACATAGCTTTAGTGCACTAAAACCAACGAAATAATGACAAGACTAGAAGAAGTGTGTGAAGATTTGGTTAAAACTAGTAGAAATTCAAAACTGTGGCTACAAGAGTTTAAATTGGTGAATTTGGTTCTAGACTTTATTCTGGCGGAGAGAATCGGCGATTGGAATTTGCACATTAATACAGTCAAGCAAATGATACCTTTTTTGCATGCTGCTGGTCATTTGCTCTACGCCAAATCCGCACAAATACACTTAAAACAAATGTTGAGCGTACAAACAAAGATGTCAAAAGTAGACTTCGAAAGGTTCGTCAATAATTTCCGATATTTAAAAAAGGAGACAAAAATGAGGTGAGCAATTACAGACCGATCTGCCTTTTATCAACTATTGTAGGAGCTAAAACTTTTGTAGGAAATATTTTTTCATAAAATGTCGGCGTAAAAAGTTCTGCGACAAAAAGTAAAATTACGTGCCAAAAAAATTTATCTTTTCATACGAATTACAAACAAACGGTAAAAGTTACGACGGAAGTTAACTGGACATTAATTGTAGACAATGTTACAGCAAAGAGAATATAAAAAATTGCAATCCAATATGTTGTTTAGTAATCGAGATGGACGTGATTTACGAAACCCTTACACTCTTCATGTTTATGGGGGCACAGGCGGGGAAGCAAGGAGGGGTAGGGGCGGGGATTTTTGGCTAAGCACTTGTCTAAATGATAGTAGTCGATGGAGAAAAAATTAGCTTTATACTATTTTTTCAATCTAATTATTACATTATTAAAAAAAATGATAATAACCTTGTTCACATTCGTTTCGAACACTACTGTACCATGCGACCATTTTTGTTGGCGGCCATGTTTGTTTGTGTACCCGAGGATGATACGAATGCAAGTCCAAAATTTGAAGAAATGAGTTTTTGAGAAATGAGAAAATTTGAAAAATTATCATGTTTATCAGTGGCAGAAAGAGTCCTATCATGAAGAAAAATAGGATTTTCAAAATTGCATATGGATGCAATTACCATGATGCAACAACTATCTTAGAAGCAGATGTACCATGGACTTTATTCCTTTTATAATACACCACATGTCATAACAAAATAGTCCACTTCAATTAGAGGCAGTAGGACTCAAGTCCATGTTTTTGTTTGACTCAAGTCAGCGTTTTTTTTTTAAACAACTATTTTTAAAGGCTTTACTATAAAATATTTCGATTTATTTGCTCGTTTTTAAAACAAAACTAATTGATTTAATAATAACTTTTTTTGTTATCTATCAGCACGGATATCCGAAGAAGTTTTTTTTTTTTACATTAACTCCACAAAGGAGGCCCTGAGGAAAATAATTTCCCTCAGGGCCAAATGTCAACTGTGTACAAATGTTGGGCACGCGTTTGGCGTGTTTCCCGACTATGCACCGGGGCCGAAGGGATCAATGATGCTAGTTCCTCGGAGCATCCTCCATTGTAATACCGGTAGAACAAGGATAGCATTCCCACCCGACGCCTGTGCTCTAAAGATTGCAATCCGTCTGTTAAGATGGGAGAATCTATCAAACGGACCGCCCGTTTCTGCACAGAGTCGAGGGTATTTTTCAGGTATTTTGGAGCTCCAGACCAGAGGTGGCTGCCAAATTCAACCGTGGGGCGCACTTGCGATTTGTACAGGGTTAGCAGTTATGAGACCATACTTACAGAAAAAATACTTTTTTGGCTCTCCTGAACATTTACCTTTTTGGACTTGCATCCGTATGCTTCTCGGGTAAAGAATTTGGTTCGTGAGCTCACAGTTCAAGGTCAAGTCATGTTTTGAAAAATGTAGCTTATCTCTTCTAATTGTGTTCATCGAACCGAGCGCAGAAAGGGACAGCAAATTTCGCATTGCACTCTGACGAGCGCGAAAATAATATTAGGCCAGCTGTTTTTAACCGTGAAATGACCGAAAAACACGGTATAAAATTATGGATAATTTCAAAATAATGCTTTAAATCCGGATTTCTTTGTTTGTTTTCTTTTAAATAGTTTTTTTTAATTAGGTACTATGATCGTCAGTAATAATTTATAAGAATTTGACCAAAAAAAAAATCAACTTCTGACTCGATTTACTCGAAAACGAAAGCTCAAATCAAAAAAAATTATACTACAAAATCGACTCCAAATGTGATGAGGATTCACCAGTTTTCCGCTTGTACTACGAGTTTTCGGACACCTTGTATATATATATATATATATATATATATATATATATAAAATTGCAAGCCCGCGACTCCCAATGAAGAAAGAATCGGGAAAGCTTCCGAGCAGTAGACGTATTTCTCTGCATCCTTTGCTATTATTTTTTGTTCACTCTCATCTCCGGCCAGCTCCGCTCTCCGTCTCCGGGCCTTGAGATGCGCTCGGGGCTCGAGGCGAGCTGTAGTGTGCGCTGTGTGCGCTCAGAAATGCATGAGATGGGACTAGTGACATGTCACACTGACACAATCGCGAGAGAAAAACTCTTTCTTTGAATATATATATTTTTAATATTAACTTTACGCAATATTCCTAATGACGTCCTAAGGTTTCCCCTCATCCCCTCATGGCCCATATCATATACATATTTAGGAATTTCTATCGAGATTATTTAAGTAAGAGAAGGATTTTTCTTCAATTAAATTATTTGTACTCTCCAGAGACAATCGTTATTTATCCAGTAGATAAATAAAAAAAGTAAATACTTAAAATAGAAAACTAGCCAAATAATCATCACGCTGTTTCCGCCAGGGGTTCGCAGAGAGGACGGACCGCCAAACAACTCGGCCTCATTCACATCCGTAAATCGTCTCATACATACTCTTCTATTATTCTGACTCTTGACATGGCCCGTCTCAAGTATCTGCTTCACTTGATCGTGCAATGTCTTCCTCGGGCGTCCCCGACTTCTTCTACCATTCACATTTGGGTCATATATTCTTCTTACATCACTTTCTTCATTCATCCGCTCTACATGCCCAAACCATCTGAGGGTCCCTTTCTTAATCCTTCTCATAACGCTTACATCAGCCTTGCATTCTTTTAAACTAAAATAGAATAAACTTAAAATTTCCAAAACAGAATCATTCCTTAGGAAAATTTGTAATAAAACTGTCACTTCACTTTTTACCAGATTCATACAATGTTATTTTAAAATTAAATGTGTGTTACGTCACAAATTGTCTAGAGATAAATTCGTCACTTATGATCGGGTTTGTAAAATATCTGAACAAAATAGTTCATAATATAAGGCATTATTTATTTCGCTTTCGAACACAAAATAAATCACAAATGTTCGAATGACAGGAAGAGAGATATCTAACTTTTAATATGGGACATCTTGAGTCTCCTGTGATTAGACGGGTTAATAAAAGACTCGGGTTCTTGAGATCTCAGTGACTGTTTATTGACGTATCGTAATTTATAAATACAGTTTAGGAGGACTAACATCCTTACTAACTGGAAGCTAGGTTTTGTCTGCAGAGCTCTGGCAATGACTACCTTCGGTTACCTAAGGCACATCTCGTAAACGAGACCACGTGATCCGAAATCCGAATAGCCCATAAACAAACTAACCATGATACATTACGTAATATTGATCGGTGTAAGTAAAGAAAACAAATATACATTAAAATATGATAACATATAAAATGTACACATAAAGTACGTACATTATTTTATAAAGAACATATTTTTGATGTACGAAATTTGCACCACATTCTAAACAGAGTGGAATATAATTTCTGTGTCGCCATGATGAAATACTACAATTAAACATGAAGATTTGAATACATCGATAAATCGATCCAAACATTGCCAAACCAACTCCTTTCTCCTTACTCTCCCCAAATAATTTCAACCTCACAACAGTCGTATTGCTCAAGCAATTATTTATAGTTCTACTAGCTCCAAGATATTCGTAAACAAATAAAAATAAACGAATAAACATTTTTACTTCAAGGAATTAAGACTAACAAATCTACATACCACTTTACCTTCCATTAAAAACGTTTAAAACGATTTATATAAAAAAAGCACTTAAAATCAAAACGTCAAGATTTCGGCGGGTAATTTGCAAGATTATTCAAGATGAAAAAATATTCCCATCTGCGACGCATTTTGAACCGCAAAGTAAAGAAGTAAGCCGAGCTTTCCTTAAAAGTGCGGCCGTGCCCCAACTCCGCTCCGGGGGCCAGATTACGGGAACGATATTGGCATTCAAATCGCCGCATAAATTAGTTTCCCATAAATCCTTTAGTTCCCCAGTGATAAGTTACTTACCGTGCTGGATGAATCGCCCTAACTGATGGCAAACAGTTTAGCCGGAATCGTGAAGGATTATCTTGTTTCAAATACTTGATGCTTCCATTAAGTCTATGTGCGTATATTGTGTACTAGGGTTTAAGTCCACTGAGTTAAGTGTCCGGCGTGTCCGTGTGCCAGAAGTGATTTTTTTGGTTTTTACTTCGGGAGCAATTGAACGCATATTTGTTAATATAAAAATCTTTCTTGAAAGATAATCAATTTCATTGGCCAATAGGGGGTTTTACTTGGTCGAAGCCAATAGGCCTAGAAGTTGAAGGTAAATTGGAACAATTAAAAATATACACCAGGATTAAATAATCATTTTTCCAATAGCATGTGTTCCCAATTATGTCCTCTGCGTGCAAACTGTGTCTAAATTTCTCTAAATAAAAAATGTATAAGAATACTCAAGTGACCTTGCAGGTAAGTATGATCATGTATATATTCTGCCTGTACAGAGAATAAATGTACATTTTTACGCAGTTTCGCGTTCATTGGTCAAACGCATCGTAATTGTACACACAGTTTTGTATTAGCCATCGAAGAACCGGTGGATGGAATATTTTGTTTTGGACTGTAGAAATATATTATAAATTTGTACAGCGCCCTCGAGGTGATTTTTCACAAAAACTGCGTTATACAAATCATCCATTATTATCTTTGTCTATTTTTATTTATGTTTTACGTTCTAGATATCTACCTACTTATATTAATAAATCTTCTATCTATCGATCTATATAAATAAAAATGGATCGCCGAAATGTATGTACGCGCATAAGATCAGAACGACTGCACCAAATTGGATAATTCTTTTTTTGTGTGTTCGTTATTGTCAGGACAAGGTTTGTATAAAACTACTGGTGAGCTCTGGCATTATGAAATTTGTATTAAAAAAATTGCAATAGGTGGCACGCGAGCTGTTTTAAAACTGGTGAGGAAATGATGTATGGGTTGCGGGAGGGGGGAGGGGAACCAGGGAGGGGGAGGGGAAATTGGGAAGGGGGTTCACGGGATGTGGGAAGGGGGGGAGTGGAGTGAGGACGCGAGAAAGGAAGGGGAGGCGGAAGGGGAGGCGGAAGGGGAACGGGACGAATGGGAAAGGACACGCAGGGAGAAACAGTTTCTTTATTAAGTGGCATAGCAACGCGTGCCGGGTACCAGCTAGTATTAGGTATATATTCTAGTGACAAAATCTAGTATTGTTACGTTAAGTTACTCACATTTGTCGTAAAAATATTTAAGTACCCGTATAATGTCCAAACAACGCAAAAGATTCTTCTCGTTTGTCATTCAGTTAAAATTGATCAAAATATATAACTAAAATTTACACGAAGATTACAGGAAAATTCGTCAAAATTTAATAACCTAGATTCAGGTGGGTGGTTCACTAAAAATCAACAAGGAGGTGAAATGGAGCCATTCAAAGGAGGTGCGATATCAGAAGCCTAAGAGCTGAAGGAATATACATATATCAACAAAATATAGAATAATGTGTTTTCAAAGATCACTTACTGATTTCAGCAAACATAGCACAGAATAAATGGATGAACTCGAGTTACCTGAAACAAAGATTTTTTTATTAGTATGTATAAGTACACAAAATTCATTTTTTTTTCTTCAAATATTTTGTTTTTCATCAACTTAATGGTAGAAAAAATATTTGGAGCCATGTGGGTGCCCCTTTGATGGGTCTTAAAAGTAAATAAACAGCTCTCACAAAACATTTTGCGCCCTTGAAGGGATTTTCTCACGAAAATGGCGCTATAAAAATCATCCAGCAATTATTAATATTTAAATTTAAAAAATCTGACTTCAGACTCGAACTGTATTCTCTCGAAATCGAAAGCTCAAATCAAAAAAGTTAAACCACAAAATCAACTCCAATGAGATTGAGATTCACCAGTGACCGGACAATTCAACAATGTGCAACTTCATCACGCCTTTGAAAAGTCAAAAGTGATGAAAAATAAAGTTAGTTAAATGGTTTAGGTTAGGTTACGGGCTATTTTTTATGAAATCTTTAGGAGAATCTGTGTTTTGGACAACTTTATGACAATAACAAACCTCTTCAAACACAGAACCGCTTTTGAAAATTTCCAAACTGCTCGAAATAACTACCAAAACCAAAGGGCATAATCTCTTACTTATCCCTTTTGTTAAAACAGCTTTTGGCTAAAGAAATTTTTAGATACTTTGCAACAAAGCTATCTATAGCTATACAATGCACTCAGGGCCGGATTAACCATGTCGGGGCCCCTAGGCAACGCACGTCTTGGGGCCCCCCTTACCAATGGTGGTCTAACGGGGGTTGGAGGGGGGGGGGGGGTTGAAGGGGCCTCCAAACGCCTCCTTGTTCCCTTATTCAAATCCTTAACAAAACTTTAAGGGGGGGGGGGGTAGGTAAGGTTTTAAGACTTTATTTTTTATTTTTTCTGAATGTAAAACATGTCAGTATTTTTAGTATTGTGTCAAAATTTCAAATAAATCGGAACAAAACTAACGAAGGTACAGCGTTTCAAGCGACCGGCCCTCATGCTCGATTCAAGTATATTTCGAGTATAAAAAATTGTATATCGGTTTTCTCGCAAACAATATTTCTGAAGTTTGTGAACATCATAACTCAAAATCTTGACTTGACTTGACTTGAGCGATGCGATGAGTTCTTTTTACCATTTTATGATAACAAATTTTTTAGCCAAAATGGCGTTTTTCACTTCAAAATGCTGCCAAAAATAAAAAAAAAATCGAAAAAAAACTCCCTCTGACTACCTAGGAAAATATATTATGTAACTTGGTGCATGCAAATCGAATGTATAGTTTTTTTAATACGTTGTCAACAAGGTTGAAAAACGTGTTAAAAAACTTTCGAGAAAAACGCCTTCAAAGTTTTGCTGAGGATAATTATTTTACTACGTTACAAAAGGCATGCCATCACCCCATTTAATAAAGAAAACTAATATAATACAATAACCCTTTATTGCACATAAAAGGACACATACATATGTAGAAACAAAAATATATATTGTTAAAAAAATTATTACAAAGAGCCGTCTTGTCACTAAAGTGATCTCTTCCAGACAACCTTTCCCAAAGAATTTTAGCAAGCAGACAGGTATTGCATACTGAAGCTTGTACAACATTTATATTTTAAACATAGGTATAATTAGAAATAAAACAAAACAAATGCCTATATAAACCACACACGGCACCTTCAATCATTTCAGATACTAAGTAGGTAATGTTGCAACAAAAAGAAGGAAAGAAAAGTAAAATACAACTATGATTATATATTTGTTTTAATTACAGACTTTTTATTTATTGCTTGTGCATGATATGAACATTAGTTATTTATTGAGTTATAAGCTAATTATTATAATAATTTGTTGTTTTCTTTAATGCGTGTACCTTATGTTATTAATCTGTAAATGTTTCTAATAAAAAAATGAAAACATCTTGAAAACTGACTTTTTCCGAAACTTCGTTGCTCGTTAATTGAAGTAAGTCAGTTTTTATCGGGACGCGGGGCCCCTAGCCGATGCGGGGCCCCTAGGCAGTTGTCTACTCTGCCTTAGGGATAATCCGGTACTGAATGCACTTCCCACTGGCCATTAGACAAAATACAACTTATCAATTATAAATCAGTCATCAAATCTTGGATCATCCCCCGCGACAGATCTAAAGTCAAAAGATTTTATCAAAACCAATTTATATATATATACATTTACAATAGTACGATTTTGATTGTATGTTATATTGTGTTATTGGTATTTTTGATTATAAACTGATCATGTTTTGAGCTACCAACACAGGATTTCTTAGTGAGACGGGCATGTCTAAAATTAATAAAGATGAATAATTAATGACAAAAAGGGATGTTGAAGAGCCACTTTGTTCAGTTGTCCCGCTTACACGTAAATAAGCTTAAGGTAAATGTATTATTGCGGGGCAAGAATTCCAATAATCCATGCGCTTGATAGCTGCAGGACGAGTTGTTATCTAGCCTCCTACACAGTTAAGTAAATTAAAATACGTACATATAAAAAGATATTTTATTTGATTTATTGAGGGGTAGAATTCCAACAATCTATGCGCTTGATAGCTGCAAGACGAGTGGTTATCTAGCCCCCTACATAGTTAAGTAAATTGAAATACGTGTATAAAAAGATATTTTATTTAATTTATCGGGGGGCTAGAATTCCAATAATCCATGCGCTTGATAGCTGCAAGACAAGTTGTTATCGAGCCTCCTAAGTTAAGTAAATTCTAATGTAAAATCCATGCTAATTTGTACAGCGCTCTTGAGGCGATTTTTCGCAAAAACAGCGCTGAATAAGTTGTCCAAATTTACTATTATTATACCGTTAGTTTCCGGAAATCATGAACAAAGGTTCATCAAACATTATAAAGAAAATCACAACAACTCAATGGTTTGATATAATTTGACTGAAGATCCTACCATAGCTGATGACGACACCACGAGTCTTTCCGCAGACTATGGAAGGAGCTATCTTTTCTCCCTCGTTTAATCAGGGTCTCTAAAAGGCTGGATTAACAGCCTCTCCACTAAACCGCCTCACAAAGTTACTCAACCGGGTAGCAATCCCATCACGTAGCAGTAAATAGCGGGGACTCTGAATTAAGAAAACGGTTTGGGTTAAGCTCAAAAGTTGTGTAAAGTACATAGGGTTATAATTATAAAGAGTTTTAAAATTCAACATGCAAAAAAACAATCTAGGACACAGTTAGAAGAAAAAACCTACTCACAAGAGCGAGTTTTGAGATAACCGCGATTGATTAGTCTTGATTGTTTAAAGATGCAAATTGAAAGGCGTGATGATATTCTTGCTTACAGAGACGTATTTGACATATATTTAACCTAGAGTGACTATTTTTGTGTGGTGATAGCTAAGACATGCATAATTTATTTATTTATTTACGCCCTAGTGGGCTTTTACAAGGATAGATAATAATAGTTAGGCAGGTACGTAGTACACAATTATAATGATTAAAATAATAATAAAAATAAATAATTAAAATCAAAATCATGCATTTCATTAAAGTAATTATAAAGACTTCTTTTTATAACTAATACAGAATCTGCAAACATGTCTACAATATTCCCAAATTTATTACCAAAATGATGTAATCTATTTATAGGTGTATGAGCCTCATAGTTTGTTTTAAAATTGTCGCAGAAGAAGGTAGCACATTGCCTCGTATTTCTGGTCGGTACGTAAAATTTTATTTTGGCGAGAATTTCAGGGTTGTCAATGCAATTATTAATGATTTTATTTAATAGTACAAGGTCAGAGATGATCCGCCTATCTGACAGCGTAATTAAGTTTAGTTGTTTCATCAAAAGGACATAGTTAATATTTTGAATTGGAATATTCAGCTTGAAGTTAGCAAATCTTAAAAATTTGTGCTGAACCCTTTCAATATTGTCGGAATGTATTTTATACAATGGGGACCAAATGGGCGAATTATACTCTACCGGGCTTCTTACTAAAGAAGTGTACAATTTTTTCAAACATTCAAGTGACTTAAAATCACTTGCTAATATAATATAATACTAAGTAGGTACGCATGGGACTGATAAACGACCTAAAGATGTAAAGTCGTTCTTCCACTTGTGTCCTCCATTATCCATTGATCTTCTTAACATATCTAATTATTATTATTGATCATCAAGATCGGAAAATACACATTTGGTACAACTCTCTGGTCTCTATAGTAGGTTGAATAATTTCAGCAAAAATGCCCGGAGATAACTTCATTGGCTGCTCCAAAGTTCCACAAAGCAAGCGTAAATTTTTAATTGGATTCATGGTGCTGATGCTATCATTCATACAGTCGAGGCACACTCGGAAAACTTACTGAGGGGAATGCTTCAGCATTAATTAATACCCTTAGAAAGTAATGAGAAGCGTATTGAATGTTTTGTAAAGGGTTTTCCATACAGAATGTCCACAAGAGTCGAATGAAAAATAAAAGGATAATACATCTACGAGTATGAGGGTACGATTAGAGTTTTAAGTAAGCACGATCGAGGTACAATCAGAAATTATAGATAATAATGCCTACTTTACACGACATCTTTTTTCAGCCCAATTCCAATTAGAGACCAAAGACAACATTTTTCGCTTTACGCGATCGCTATTTTTATATCTACGATTTCAATTGTCATCACTGCAAACAACACATGACCATGCTGTTTCTTGTAATGCCAACTGAAATAGTAGATATGAAAATAGAGAGGAAAATAGTGATCGCGTAAAGTGAAAAATATTGACTTTCGTCTCTAATTGGAATCGGGCTGAAAAAAGATGTCGTGTTTTGTAGGCATTAGACTAGGGCAGAATTCGGCAAAGTGACAGACGCGCAAGGCGCCAATATCCCCTTTGCTCAAGATTTTGAAAGGGAAACATTGTTTCACTTTCAGAGTCTGCTGAAGCATCGCCAAGAAAATAATTCCTCCATTGACAAACACTATTTCAAAACAACAACCATTTTAAATATAAGGGAAGCATTTCTCATTTTTTCGGAAGCATTTTCGTTATTTGTTTTTGGGGTGTTATGCCGTGTTGCGCTACCTCATTCTTTAGCCAACGTTTCGGACAGCGTTGCAGTGTTCATCGTCAGGGCTGATCCGGCACATGCCGGATCCCTGGGATCGGGGAAGAAAACAAGAGCTAACAAATCATTTCACTGCCGAGTTATTGAGAGCAAAGAACGCGCCGTAAAAACTAGCTATTCTTATGTGGAAAATAACAACTATTGGGCAGGCACTTGTAGTGTCTCCCGGTTGTGTATTAGTGTCAACTAGATCAATGAAACCGGGTACTTCACGAAATGACTGCAAAACAAAAAGCATTACCGCATATATTCTAAAGACTAAAAAAATGAACTTTTTGAACGTCCCTCTCTTAGCAGTAGCACGAACAATGAACGTGATAATGTGTGCACTTGCGGAGCGTCCAGAGAAATTAGGCTGCCCGAATAGTTTAGCGAATACCTCGCATTTAATTACTATAACCGAGAAGCCATTAACCAAGCATACGTTACCGGGAAATAGTGGACAGAGTTGCAGTGCAGTCGGAGAAGAATGCGTATATGCTGTCGTAAATCATCACATAAAGGCATACCGCCGCGCCGATAGTTTCATTGTGAAATTTGCCTTTTGAAATAAACGATGAATACAATTGAAAGAAAGATAAAACGCAGCTTGACCCTTATGAAAAGATCTTTCTTTCCTTGCCACTCATGTTGACATTTTAGAATATTCTCATTTTCAACACTCTAAAATAGTAAATTACCTAACCTAAAAGGAGGGTTGATTTATTATTTAGTAACATAAAACAAAACCAGCACAGGTTTTTCAGAATTTGCCAACCATTTAATTAATACTGACCATAAGTTTAATAGTAATACGAGGGTAGGTAATACCTACACAAAAATAATAGAATAGGAACATCCTCATAATTTAGAGGCATTAGAAATATCAAAATCAAATAAAAATAATTGCCAAATTTTAAAAAGACAGATCTAACCGACATCGACAGCCCGTTTTTAAAGTTGTTCCCCTTCTCCTTATGTAACACCCACCCTTCCCATACTCCTTTTCCTTCCCCTCCACCAACCAGTCTCTAGCGCCCTCTTCCTCACTTCCTCTTTCTCGTTTGTTTAATAATAATAATAATAATATTTGGATGATTTATATAGCGCCGTTTTTGTGAAAAATCACCTCAAGGGCGCTGTACAAACTTATAATACATTTCTAAAATCTAAAAAACTACAAGCTAGGCAAACAATTATAAACAACTTATGGCTAAAAATTGCAAACATCGGTTCATTGATCACCGATACGAAAATATGTGTACAATATTTTGACCAATGAACGCGATGCTGCCTAAAATTTAATGAAAACGGGACCATACTTACCTGGGAGGTCGCTTGAAATTAACACTGTATATTGTCCATTTAAAGAAATTTAGATAGAGTTCGCACGCAGAGGACATCTTATAATCTTACTCTGTACTGTAATTTAGATTATATGTTTATTGTCCTGATGAAGGTTGAGATCAACAGAAACTGGTCGACGTGAAATAGAGAACTCTTGTCATTTGTCAAACAAAACATTGAAATTGATAAATCAGTTCACACACGGACATATGAATATATCTGGACCTGCCCTAAGTGATAAAAACGTAATATTTCCCCCTCCCAATGGAACCGGCTATAAGCTCCGCCTTGGCGCCAGCTCGCTCCATGGGGAGGGGAGAGAATCTAAAATATGTGACGTCATCATTCTTGTAGTGACCAGCGCGAAAGTAACGTCTATACGTTTTACGAAATATCACGCCAAAAACGGCAGCTTTCGCTATACATTATAGGTACATATTATATAGACATAGCGAATGTGGGCGGTTCTCCAGTGTTCTCGTCGCTGGTTACAGGGGTAAGTAAATTATGAAACATTTGTAATAGTGTTTTAACTAAACACGGCAACAAAATATTGCTATGTGTATTGGGGCGAGTCTTTTTGCGGCGAGCATTTGGCCTTAGCAAATATGTTATTATCGTGGCAAGCAATTCGCGCTCCCATGTAAAAAGGTCTATTCATTCAAAGCAGATTTTGCTTTTAAGAACTAAATGGTGATATTGTAATGCGAGATGCCTATTTACTGTCAGATTGATTGTATAACGAATCACAGTCATCTTTCCCCTCTTCCCCCTTCATAGTTTGGTTTTACCCCCTCGTCTGTATCTTCTGGTCTATTGAATTCTGATGTCTATGAGTTCACACTTGAAAAAAAAAATACAACTGATTTTATTAAATACTGACGGGGGTTCACATTGTATATTAAAGGAATTAAAATGCATGTTATTTATAATGCTAAAAAAAAACCATGTTCGCAGTTGGCTCGAGCCAAGCGTTTTTAATCAAAAAATTTGTAGGTTTACTTTAGAAAATAAAGAAATGTTACCAAAAATAATTTTCCTCGGCAACGAAAATTTTCAACACGGTCTATTGATGCGCACTAATTCCAAATGATGTCGCCTAATGCAGTATGCATGTCAAATTATATTAGACTAATAAACGAACTAATGTAAACAAAAAGCCATTTATAGACGGGCCTAACGAGGTAGGGTTCCTGATACTCAAACCGAGCGTTCAACATAATATTATTTAGCAAAGTATTAGAGAGCAGTATTCGTATCAATAGAACAAAAAATAAGGTTTACCACAAGGGTTAGAGTTATGGGTCCAATTTTAATTACGAATCTTTAAATAAAAAGTAAGATTGATATTAATGTAAATAGCGTAGCTGAAAGACATGTCGACAATTAGTATATGCAACTCTAACAATACGTAAACAATCCAGTGGTAGTTCATTTAAAGAAATAATATATATTAACTAAATTAACGAAGAAGAGTTTAACTTATTAGAATACAACGCAACGGGTATTCACAGAATGTCACAAAATTACGCTACATAAGAGAATGATTTATGTTTTATGAGTTTATTTATTGTTCTGTTATACGTGGTGGAATTATATTGTATTAAAATTGAAATTAAAACACTTTTTAACTTATTTCCACTTATTTATTTTACCAGTACCGGTTTCATACTATTATGGACATCTTCAGGCTGGCAATTGACATTCTTTTGTTACATAATTTATACAAAATAATAAATAAATAATTATATAAATAATTTAAACCTACCTACCTACCTAATTTTGTATAAATTCTGTAACAAAAGAATGTCAATTGCCAGCCTGAAGATGTCCATAATAGGATGAAACCGGTACTGGTAAAATAAATAATTGGAAATAAGTTAAAAAGTGTTTTAATTTCAATTTTAATTTATGTTTTAACTAAAATTTCTTTAAAACCACGGTAAAAGAGACACAGGTGTTTGCAAGCTCGAGTCACATTACATGTAGACCCTGAGAAGAGAGTTATTGATGGATTATGATATGTCTAACAGATCCATCCATCAATCATAAAATAATTGAGAATGATGGATCCTCTACTTTCTGCTAACGCCGAACTTCGGCCATCCATTGGCAACAGCTTTGACGGGTCATCCAATTGTAATAAATCGAATGAATGAAACTGGGATCATTTACTCACATCACCATCAATTACATGTTCATTTTATGTAGGTAAACTAAAGAATATATAATATAAATACACAAAAATATATGATCGAATATTCGTAAGCTTACCTTTGTTTGAGTGAGTTTGTGTAAGAACCCAAATTGTTTTACGTTACGTTAAATAAACATAAAACATAGCTAAGCATTATTTATAAAATTGGGTATTTTATTTTGTGTCCCATTATTTTGTAATATTGAAATAATGAATTTTTGATGAATTCCATATACTAGGGACTTAATAATATTATTGATTCATTCACTGTTGCTTTTTCCAATCAAATTGAAAGAGGGCCAAGTTGTCAAAAGAGTAGAAGACTAAACGAGGATTTATCAATTCCACGCGTTCGGCATTTTTGGACTGGACTTTGGTTGAGTAGTATCAAGTATCAAGGTTGTGTGTTTCGGTAAACGTTTGACTTAGCGGTCGCTAAGATTATTAAATTAGTCAAAGCGGACTACCAATCTACCCATATTTCTTTGAAACAAGTAAATCAGAACCTACATGATATGTATCACACAATAAGAATTGCAACTATGACAATTTGCAATCCTTCTACAGCCATTCAGCCAACCATCTTTATCACCTTCGATCCATCAGCCTTATATTTCGCGTCTTGAGTTTAGTCAATAACCTTTTCGTTATTTGGAGTCTTTTGGAGGGTTAATTTCACAATATATTAACTCTAAAGACACTACAAATAACTTCCCGGATGCTGTGTGGAGGATATTTTTATGGAAAGGAAGAAAAGAGTTTTGGGAAGCAAAACGGTACGAGCGTTGGGTAAGAATCTAGGGATCAGAATCTAGTGTGTACAGAAGAAACAGCCCATGAATCCATCTCTCCAACCACGGTGCAAGGCGATGGGTCAAGAGAGTCCTGCTGTAGAGGTCAACGTCAACAGTCGCTCTCGATCTGGCCTGCCACGCAGTAGGTAGACAGATGCATCCGCCGCCAAGACCTGGACAAACCTCACCCAATGAACCCGGGCTATGTCACCAAACCACTTGGGGTGACGTATTGCAGAAGTGTTGGTTATCCAATAAAACCAATTTCCAAGGCAGCGGTACCCATGACTGCCTCCCAAATTGAAATGTATGTTAACTATTTGCACATTTTTTTTAATTCGCTCTCTGAACTTTCTGTGAATAAAAGCTCTTCGCGTGATTTTTCACACTATTTATTTATAGCCTTGTAATTAGTGTAGACTTTTAAATAAAATCAAGCTCTAACTGAAGCGCTCGTGCTTATAAAACTGGTGCTCTTTTAATTATCAACCGCCTTCGCTAGGCATTAATTATCTCAGTCCATAAAAAGCAGAGCTTCTCGTGCATAAATGCAATCCATTAGGTCCATATTGCTATACGTAGTTGTGCAACCATCATAATCAATTCGTGGTTTTCAAAGAGAAGTAGAAACTATCCTGTACAAAAATAATAATACATTGCATGAAATATAATTATTTTTAGCGAATAATTGACAAGTGTTTAATCTCGAATACTCTCTCATTCCCGCAAGGCTTTGTCCTTTACTAATAAGGAACGAGGGATGCTATTGGTTAGAATTTCACCCCGCACCGCCCTGGTCTACCGATGATATAAGATATAAGGTCGTGTGGTATCACGAAAGAGTCATGTTGCCTTCCGGGGTTACCCGCGCATCTTCAGGAAAAAAATCTCTGGCAGCTCTTTTGTTAAAAGGTTTAATCCTCTTGTTTGCCAGGGTAGGCCAGCAAAAAGCACCACCAATTACAACGCGGCACCCGGCGGCAGAAATGACACTTCGTGTCCAGCAATTCTAACACTGTCCTTTACAAATTTTGTACATAGAAGGGTCAAAATCGTAGATAAACATATTTTTCCCGTGCATGCGCAAGGACTGCGCACATTCCCGCGCTCCGGTAAATTATTAATATAAATTATTTGGAGTGACTAGGCGCATTGCAGGTTTCGCTGTGGTAAAGGGCGATAATAGAGCAAGCGATTCTGACCGTGTTCTTCATACACTTTCTTTATACATAAGGGTCAAAATCGCGTGTAAAATCTCATGACACACCGGTGCACGAGCGGCAAACAAGGGATTTTAACGAACGGTTGAGAGAACAATTAGTTTCCTTTGGGTTATTTATAAAGTTATCGTTATTTTTATTTTTACATGAGCTCCACACAGGAGGCCCTGAGGAAAATAATTTCCCTCAGGGCCTATGTCATCTTTGGGGATGCTGTGTGGAGGGTTTTTTAAGGAAAGGAAGGGGAGGAGAGTTCTGGGAAGGAAAAGGGTTTAAGGGGTGGGTAGGAATCTGGGGTTCAGTGTGTCTTGGTCATCCGCCTCCAAGACCTGAACAAACCTCACCCCTTGAACCCGGGCACCCCTGCTAAATCACCAAACGTAGCGAACCACCTGGGGTGACCTATGGCAGAGGTGTTGGTTATCCAATAAAGGTTCCCGGGGCGGCGGTACCCATTCCCGCCTCCCAAATTTAGTTTATTGTTATAGTTTTGTAATGTTTTACTATTATTGAACTGTGTCATATTTGCAAATTGATTGTACCTACTCAAAATAAAGACTAAATTGTATTTACCGTGAAGTAATTGTGGATTTTATTTCATTACCGACGCTACAATAAATCCTTAGTCCGGTTTATCGGTCTCGTGTCTTGTAGCACGCACCGGTGAATGTTGAATTGGTGACGTTAATGCGTTTATCTTGCGTTAATCGAATCAAAATGGCAAATTGGCGATGCGTTGGTAATTTATTGGATTTGTGACAGCGATGGGCCGTATTTTGGCAATTATTAAAATGTTACGTTAACATGGGCGCTCCAAAAAGATATGGTACGATCAGTGATCAAATACTAAAATTGGGTTAAATTAAGAGTCAGATTAATAAATAAAAAATAACGTGGATGAAGAAAACAGTGTCAATTGGGGGGGGGCGAGAATGGGTACCGCAGCCCCCAGGAACCATTTATTGGATAACCAACACCTCGCCCATAGGTCTACACAAGTGGTTCGCTACGTTTGGTGACTTAGCAGGTGGCCGGGTTCATGGGATGAGGTTTATCCAGGTCTCAGGCAGGCCGGATCGAGAGAGACTGGTTGAGGAAGACTTTTTGACTTTTCCAGCCGGACTCTCGACCCATCGCCTTGCACCGCAGTTGGAGGGATGGATCCATACGTTCGTCACTCCTGGACCCACTGACCCGCTACTGACTGAGCGGAAGTTATCCTCATTCGCTTTAAAAAACTACGTAGACAACAAAATTGTGGAAATTTTCACTAAATCGTTGCTCAGTTTAATTGCTGAAAGCGTAACCGTTGAAAGAGAAACAAAAACATGACATTTTTCACATAGATTCAAAAGAAACTAACATTAATAAACTGTCCTCGCCCGAGTGAAGCAAAAGCGACAATTTATAAGCAGTGAGCTAGAAAATATGCAAATATATGCGGACCCAGTTAGTCCAAGAACAAGAAAAGCGCACCCACCGCAAAATGCAATTTTAAACGTACAGAGAAAACCAACGACACCATTGCAATAAAAACACCTTTTTTACTTGAATGCTTAGGTTTCCACGTTATTTATTCACAGGCACATTCACGAAGGAAGGAAGCATCGTTACTATCCCGTATTTGCATACGAATGCACAACCAAGATTGCAAAACGGGCCCTACTAACAAAGCTAGGCGAATGCAGCAAAAAGGTCGGATATTTGTTTATTAAAAATCCAATGCGAGATTGAATTGAAAGAATATTTTCTGCCAATGGGTCATAATTCCTGTAAATTTTTGTTAGACGCGGATAAAAAACAGTTCAGTTTGTACTTTTAGCATAGTGAAGCGAAGTAAACAGTTCCAATAGTAGAGCTGCAATATTACGTAACGTAACCTAATCCCTATAACAGGGTTGTTTTTACTTTTGCTGTACATTCGTAATATCGACCCTATGGAATAACAAGGTTCCATCTGACGCTGATCCTATTCTGAGAAAACGGGCTTCAAAGATTCAAATTACTTCGATACGTAATCAACTTATATATTTAAAAAAAAATGCAACAATGTAACTTTATAAAAACCACTTATATAGTGTGCAAATCCGACCGGTTTCGGAACAAACGTTCCTTCGTCAGGGAAAGCTTATACTAATTTGACAGTTTCGAACAATGTTTTATTATGGTAGGGGGTGGAGCCGTTGTTAGTTAATAATGTAGATTAGGTGGGTAGGTATTAGTGTAGAGTGGAGGTTTGTTTTTTTTTTTATTTTTTTTATTTTATTTTTTTTATTTGTTCCCCTACCCACCCACTCTACACTAATACCTACCCACCCAATCTACATTATTAACTAACAACGGCTCCACCCCCTACCATAATAAAACATTGTTCGAAACTGTCAAATTAGTATAAGCTTTCCCTGACGAAGGAACGTTTATTCCGAAACCGGTCGGATTTGCACACTATATAAGTGGTTTTTACAAAGTTATATTGTTGCATTTTTCTATAATGGATAACCACAAAGTAATAGCTACATTCAAAAATATAACTTATATATTGTTTTGAATATGCAAAAACGGTTAGCTGTAGGTTATTAATTTAAATATCATAAACAATCATTTAAAGTTAGAAGTACGAAATCTGAAAAAACAATAAATTTTATCAGTTGAAACCTTGTTGCGCAGTTACGTGATTTCAAGTAAGTGAACTAGGTTCCATCACCAGATGGACTCACGTTCACTGCTTCCTCTCCTCCAAAAGACCTCCAACACAGCATCCCAAAGGTTTTTTTCCTTTTTTCATGAGGGCCTCATACGCGGAGCTAATGTTTTATTTATTTATTCGGCTCCAAATACAACCATATATTCCAGAATCACGGAAATCTTCCATGTTCAAATATGTTAATGAAGAATTATGTTTAATCATTATATTTAAAACTTCAAATAGCAATACGCGGAAATTTGATATTTCGTCAGATGGAACGCTCTATATCAGTGGTTACCAAAGGGGTCCGCAAGGACCCCCAGGGGTCCCCAGGATCATTCAGGGGGTCCGTGAACAAAAATTGATTTGTGGGTCCCTGAATGCCGTGAATGTGGTCGGCGGCAAGGTTTTGAGTGGGGCGTAATGGGATGGGGCGGGATGTATCATTTCATACCCATATCCCATTTCGCCCCCTCCGTTGCGGCAAATTTGCAGTCCCACCCTATCCCATTCCGCCCCCTCCGTTGTGCTCCTTTGAGAAAGGGGTCCGTGGGCCAAAAGAGTTTGGGAACCACTGCTCTATATAGTTAGGTGGCGGGGTGACGTTTCAAAGTAGATTTTAAAGTTGGAGTAACAAGCTTCCATGAGCATTTGGAACCTTGTTCAACTAATTTCAGTAAATAACCGATTCAGTTGGAACTTTTAACACAATCTATTTCGTTGTTGTTATTATTTGATGTTGGTGTATATAGAAGAAATAAAGAATAGTGCAGTAGGAACATTATTGAATCAATAATTCAAATCAGCTCAAATCGTCAGTTGGAACCTATTATTTTATAGCGTTATATGTAGTATGAAACTACCTGCTTCTCTTGTCAGGTGGGTTTCATCAATGTTTTACAAAACGGCCGCTAATCTGGGCAATGTTAAGCACCTGTAATAATCTTGACCATTTAATAGGTACAAAGATATTAAATTAATTTATTGGCAAAGGGATGTCCAATAAATTATTGAAAAATATACTTTAAACTATGAGAGTCATCAGGGCATTTATTTTCCCACATTTCTGTGCGGTGTGGAAACATGGAAAACGGATAGACGCCCTCGAAATGTGGTGCTGGAGAAAAATGCTCAGCATTCCACAGACAGCCAAATGTGTCCATTCTGAAAGAGCTAGGCATCCACCACAGGATTTCAACTATCTGCCTACAACGCATCTTAAGATACTTTGGGCACGTTGTTCGTCAAACTGAGGACTCTTAACTTGGAGAAACTCATAGTCAGTGGCATAGTGGAAGACAAAATAAGTAGAGGAAGGTCACCGCAGCGCTGGATTTGAAGTCGGTTACATAAAACCTTTTTTTTACAAAGTATTAATTAAAAGTATTTCATTGCTATTGAAATACTGAAGGTTTAGGAAGAAAAATAAAGTTTATTAACTAAATGTGATAATCTTCAGGATTGAATTCAAATGGGTATTCATAAATAACGACAAGGTTGAAAAATATTGTATTAATTAAAAAGATTTTATTAAGTAAATAATCCACATAATATTTTATAAAGTAAATAATCCACAAGCCGCCACATGCCGCTACACGTTTAATAGGCATAGATTTTCAAAAGCAAACTACTTTTAAACTTAATTACCAAAAGAAACATCGGTTTCGGTCGGGATATGCAAAAACATGAAAAACATACATTAAAATTCGATTTTCACTCAAAGTAAAAAATTTCCCATATGAAACATCTCCATTGCCGCCATTTTTTTTTTGTACGGATTTGACATTTGTAAAGTTTTGTTTCAAACTCAATACGCATGAATTACTTAGTTTAGCTAAACTAAGAACCTAATGTTGAAATGAAGTGTGATTTCCACAATCTGTGCTTAAAAATTTGGCTGCTTATGGATTATTTAATTTTTATAATTATGTGTTAGCAATCATCAGCAACAGTAATTATGTATCAGTCATCATCAGCAACTATCTATACGTATATTATCTAAAATATAACAGATTACTAACACAAAGTTAACAAAAGATTAACTGTTGAACACTAGTCTGTGATACTCCAGTTGCCTTAGACGTCAAATCATACAAGTCATTTATGCTGAAAATTTGACCACCGTTTTTTTATATCATTACATAGTATAAAATGAAGTCGCTCAAAATGTATGAGCGCATAGATCTTTTAAACTACCCAACGGATTTTCATGCGGTTTTCACCAATAGATAGAGAGATTCAAGAGGAAGGTTTATATGTATAATACATGCTTATTAAAGTAGAGAAAAGCCGAGAAATTCAAATATTCAATTCAGGCAGCGGGCAGCTGGCAAGCGAGTGGTGTGGATTTTATAAAGGTTGGGTAATGGCGTTGTGTTTCGTTAGCCACAGCAACGTGTGGCCGGGTCTGCTAGGTATGAATAAAATAATTAAACACGCGGAATAAAATTTCACGAGTTTGTCCATTCAGTGATTTGCCACGTCCCGTTTCGTAACAGGACTCCACGATGTCGTAATAAATATTAAACTTTACAAACACACTGCAATCTACTAATAAAGATTCGAATGAAAAATAATGAAAACTATTTATTATTTGAAATTTAAAAATTTGTAATTATTTCACTTGCGATAATATATGTAGGCGCATGATTAAATCAAATTACGAATCGAATGAATAGAACACCCCGTAATTGCAAAGAGGTGTCGTAAAAACTTGCCTCTCTTCTAACTAGTTACAATAAGTGGGCGTAAGTAAGACAGAGAGCCTTATCGGGTTAGTGGGCGTCGCTTGACGTTCACACAGATAGACCAATACATCAATTCTAAGCATTTTTATTGCTTCCAACTTAAGTTGCTTTACCTATAACACAGTAAACAGTTTTTATACGGTAAGGTGTGTTTGCGACAACAATATATGGGAATGTGGAAGAATAAAAAATTGTTTACACACACTTATTGCAACCAATATAAAGAACAACCTACGAACGAAGTTTTCATGGGAATAAAACAGAACCTTTGCTTTACCATGTAGTATTTATTGCCTGCAGGTACGGAAAGTAAATAACGGTAGATATTTTAATGATCGGAAATGGATAGCCGGGACCGTGAGAATGGATACCACGGAAATACAATGGATAAGTACTAGATACAGAGCTACAAGTTTCGCGATAAACGTTTTAGTAGCTTTTATAATTTCACCTAAAAATACGGTAATTGGATAATTAAGTCAAAACTAGTCTCTTCGGAAAATGATATCATATGACCAGATCTGAATAACAAGGTACTTCAATATTTTCCTCTCATCCCGCTTCATTTACTAAAATAAAGTTACCAAAATAGAGATGCCAAAATGGGTGTATAGTATATAGCGAACAAAGGAAAAAAGAGTATAAGGAGAATATATGAGGCAAATGTTAATAGTAGCTCGAGACGGAGACGCTCGAGAGAGCCTTGAGAATATCAAGAGCATGTATGAGGGGACGCATGAATGTGAATGAGGCAAGGATCGTGTGTCAAAACCAAGTTGTTTGGTCGTCCGTCCTCTCTGCCTACCCATGCGGAGAAACGGCGTGATGGTTAGTTAGTTAATTATGGCTTGTTCACATTGGGAGAGAAGTTAAGTCGAGTAGCGAGTAGCTCGCTACTTGACTGGCCGAAAAGCGTTCGCATTACTTTCAAGTAGAGTAGGTATATATCTGGGCCGCCATTGCAAGATGAAAGGCTGCTAAGCCACAAAGTAAAAACGCTAATTAAGCTGATTGTAATGCCTATTTTAGAAGAGGTGGAAGAATAAATTGGTGAGATGAAAATAAATAAACTATGAACACGAAAAGAGATTAATAGCAGCATAAATAAAGAATTTAAGAGTAGCATCTTCGCTTTAACGGCACGACATAGGTGTGCGTTTACTAATGAACAGGAACTTTTGGGGGGGGGGGGGGGAGAGTCGCTACTCGCCCGAAAACATAGAGCGAAATGGATTGACTAAAGAGCTGACTAAACTACTCTACTAAAATTTTGATGAACGAACGAACGCGTTTAGTTTCTAATATAATCGCTACTCGACTAAATTACTCTTCCAGTGCGAACGGCTCTTTAGAGTTGCTATTTTACACTTGTTCGGGACGGTTGAGAAATCTTATCCCGATGCACGTAATAAAAATAATACAATAATAACATACAGATAAGAAATTTATTATTTACTAGCTTTTAAAATCCAAATAACGTAGCTTTCTATTAGTGAAAGAATTTTTAAAGTCCATTCAGTAGTTTGTGTGTGAAAGAGTAACAAACATACACCCATACAAACTTTCACCTTTATAATATTAATAATAGGAAGAATAGAATAGGTCCTAACTTGAGTAAAATACGGGACCATGACAACTCAACATATCATGCAACTTCAACACCCTTTTGAAAAGCCATTCAAAGTTATGAAAAAATAGCCTAAAGTAATCTACTTAGGTACCTTTTTTTCCATCACTTTAATGACTTTTCAGAGGGGGCGTTGAAGGTGCATGATTCTGGGTAGTTCGGTCACCCTAAAAAAATACACAAGTGCGGCAAAGTTGATCTTGATTGAAAGCAATTCAAAAACTCATTTCGACCTCTTTCGACCTTTACTTCTCATCAATGGCAAGGATATCCAGAAACCAAAGGTGATTTATTAATCTCCCATTACATGCAGGCCATTGACAGTCAAGTTCCAGGCTCGTAACCCACCAGTTTAATGGGAAACGTTTGAGCCCAGCCAATAATGCCCGCCCATTAATATCGAGTTATTGCCCGAACGCGATAACTCGTCCGCTGAAAGGTGATAAAACTGACAAAATATGTACCGCGTTTTATAGCGATTATTGTTTGAACGGGGCATCGGGTGTGGATTGCAGTATGAATTTCTGAAAATTGTTGCAGGCGCGAAGATGATACCGTATTGTTTAATATTGCAGAAATAATAGTTTTTCAAAAGGTGCATCAAGTCGTAAAACTTTTATATAAAATGGAAAACCTGTTGGTAACCGAGTGAACAACTTTTGAAGTGAAAATTTCTTTAGCACCGTTGTGATTTGATACCCGATAAGAAGAGGCAAATAGATAATATATCTATAGGATTGAGCCTGCGAGAGAATAATCGGTCTCCTTTTTGTGCGAGGTGCTTCTTAGCCTCCCCACTCTTGTCAACTTAAGTTTTCTGAAGGTTTCTTCTACCGCTTGTGAATTGCACACACTTTTTTTAACATGAGCTCCACACTTTTGTTAACATGAGGCACTGAGGAAAATAACTTCCCTCAGGGCCTATATCATCTTTGGGGATGCTGTGTGGAGAGGAGAGTTCTGGGAAGGAAAAGAGTTTAAGGGGTGATTAGGAATCTGGGGTTTAGTGTGTCCTCCAAGACCTAGACAAACCTCAAACCGTGTACCCGGGCACCCCTGCTAAATCACCAAACGTAGCCAACCACTTGGGGTGACCTATGGCAGAGGTGTTGGTTTTGAAGTGAAAACTTCTTTAGCACCGTTGTGATTTGAAACTCGATGTAACGAAAAATAGCGGCAGTAAGAGAACCCTGCTGAATCACCAAACGTATCGAACCACTTGGAGGGAGTTATCCATACGGAGGTATCCATAATCCATACCCGCCTCCCAAATTGAAAATGAGTCGAGTTCCAGTATATTCCCCAGTGATAGTAACCTGGGAATGTTTCACTATTAAAAATTGAAAGTCTTATTTTAATTTATACTAACAGTGGCTACAGTGGGCATAAAACCCTAAAAATAAATCACGATAATACTTTTGGCCGTGGAGTTTAAGGCTCTGCAACCGGGCCCGAAAAGAAGAAGATGGAGAGATACGAAATTACGAATGTTAGAGGAAAGCGCTAACATTTACAGCGACAAAATCGATGCGAAAATTGCGAAAATGTTTAATAAAACACGACCCGTTTAAAATAGAGCAAAAATCTCGCGGGCATTATCTTAAACAGCATTTAAAGAAACACTGTGATTTTTTTCATATATATATAACTTGTAAAATAACTGAAACAAACGTGTTAATAATAATTTTTGGAACATACTTTGCGATTTTTTTCTATCGAGGGAATTTTATATAATTTGCGTTTCGGCGCGGGCAAAGTCTAGATATTATCTTCAAGAATAACATATATTTTTTTAAGAGCTTTAAAACTTACCGTGTTTAAGGGAAACATGTAATAAATCGGTACAAATCCGGGTTGCGGGCCCTTAAAAGGGAAATTTGTCAGTTATGGGAATCGATCCAACTTTGTTTTGGCAGAAACTCCTTGCAGTTTTGTAATTATTGAATGTACTTATGTAGCGGGGGCGGTCCATACATTTCAGTACTGTTCAGTGAGCTAGAGAGTGCTAAGATTGAAAAATACGACACTATTGATGTTATTGTAGTTGTCACGGACCACAACTGATATGTACCTAATAAATTTCAATAATAATAAATAAATAAATAAGAATAAATATTCATACAATACGTACATAGGCGTAGTGTTCAAATATTGCATCTGCAATTTACTTCGAAAAATGAGTACTGAAATGTATCAAAGATAGATTAAGGGTTCAAATATTTCAACTCCTAAATGTGCAGTCCCAAAGACATCATCTATAATTACATTAAAATATATTATAAATCTTCCAGGCAATGATTTTATAAGCACACACATTGTGTAACATATAAACGAAAGTTCATACCAAAATACTATATTTTCATAAGTTAGACGACACTACACTAAAAACTTATTTTTATATCACAAAATCTAATTTTCGAAGGTTTGCTTTCTCAACTTTACGAATTTTGGAAGTATAATATTTTAAGACTACGCCATCGACATGTTCTTCTCTTGGCATAACCAGACACAAATATTTGATTTGCTTGATCGTGCTATGTCTTCACCGGACGTCCTGGACTTCTTCTGATTGAAAGTGACTGAGATTGCTGTTATGTTTCAAGACCAGATTAAAAGTAAAAAAATATACAAGCAACAAGAGATATTAAATTATTGAAGAAGAAGATAACAATAATAATCTAAACGAAAATATGAAAGAGAACAAGACACAGAAAACAGAATAAAGACAATGGTCGCAACTGGGACTCGAACCCAGACCTCCCATCTAACCGGGACGTGCGCGTTAACCAATTTCGCTATTGCTCCCTTCCGTCAAGCCGTCATAATAGTCAATCTCATATTTAAAATTTTAGATTTAACAATATTATCTTCAACTAATTAATTTCCATATTATGGGCAACAAACTACCCTTTTTATTGGAAACAATCATTCTAAGAATTGGTTTGTATCCTGGATAGCGTCTCGGATAAAAGTATCCGAATTTATTCATATGGAACTATTGACTTTTTATAAAAGTCTAAATAAATATTCAATATTTTATAAGAAAAACTCTCTTTTATAACTTTTGAGGGTTATTCCTATCAACTTAAAATATCGTTGAAGAAGAAGATACCTAACAATAATAATTTAAACGAAAATATTTTATCCGAGACGCTATCCAGGATACAAACCAATTCTTAGAATGATTGTTTCCAATAAAAAGGTTAGTTTGTTGCCCATAATATGAAAAAATAATTAGTTGAAGATAATATTGTTGATTCTAAAATTTGAAATATGAGATTGACTATTATGACGGCTTGACAGAAGGGAGCAATAGCAAAATTGGTTAACGCGCACGCCCCGGTTAGACGAGAGGTCTGGGTTCGAGTCCCAGTTGCTACCATTGTTTTTTTTCTGTTTTCTGTGTCTTGTTCTCTTTCATACTTTCATTTAAATTATTATTGTTATCTTCTTCTTCAATGATATATTACGTTGACGGAAATAACCTTCAAAAGTTATAAAAGAGAGTTTTTCTTATAAAAAATAGATATTAAATGTTGAAAAGAAATGATAGTTATAATGTAAATTTATTTTATAAAATCATCTAATGAGGTGCACTAAAAAAATGAAAATAAATCGTAATAGACATTAAAGTAGTAATGCAACGAACTCAACATTTACATTCAGCATACTAAAATACTAAAAATACCTACACAAATTAACCGCAAATTAATTTCCAATTATGCATTTCTAAATTCATTCAGAGTTTCATGTCTACTCTTCCGAGGCAATTAATTCGACACACTTTTTAATGATAAATTTTCCTTTCACTGTTCATTATAGCACTTAATAAGGTTCAATAAAAATATTTTCTCAGGAGGCAAAAGATAATTGAACAAACAAGTATAAAACACCTTGACTGCCTCAGCGCAAAGAGAAATTAATTTAATACTATTATAACTTTAATAACCGACTTCAAATTTCAAAATTCAATGGCAAGGATCATAGACATCCAAATGAATAGACAAGCAGTTACAGGTGAGGGGTCAAACCAAACTATGGAGGGCGAAGAGGGGAAAGATGACTGTGATTCGTTATACAATCAATCTGACAGTAAATAGGCATCTCGCATTACAATATCACCATTTAGTTCTTAAAAGCAAAATCTGCTTTGAATGAATAGACCTTTTTACATGGGAGCGCGAATTGCTTGCCACGATAATAACATATTTGCTAAGGCCAAATGCTCGCCCCAAAAAGACTCGCCCCAATACACATAGCAATATTTTGTTGCCGTGTTTAGTTAAAACACTATTACAAATGTTTCATAATTTACTTACCCCTGTAACCAGCGACGAGCACACTGGAGAACCGCCCACATTCGCTATGTGCACATTACCGTTTTGGCGTTGTATTTCGTTAAATGTATGGATGTTACCTTCTAGCTGTTCACGGCAAGAATGATGACGTCACACATTTTAGATTCAAGCGAGGCTCTATCCCCTCCCCATGGAGCGAGCCGGTTCCAAGGAGGAGCTCCAGCTGGCGCCATGTGGAGGGGGAAATAATACGTTTTTATCACTTAGGGCAGGTCCATGTATATTCATATGTCCGTGGCAAGGATTCAATTTGGAAAGCTGTATTACCAATCTGCGCCCGGGAACCATTTATTGGTTGGCCAACACCCCAGCCATAGGACGCCCCAAGTAGTTCGCTACGTTTGGTGAATTAGTAGAGGTGCCCGGGTTCACGGGGTGAGATTTGAGGTGGCGGATCGGATCGGGAGAGACTGGTTGGGGGAGACCTTTTGATCTCTTATGTCGGACTCTCTCGACCCATCGCCTTGCACTTGGATGGGATGGATTCACACGCCATTAACTCCTGGACACATTGACCCCCAGATTACTAACCACCCCTCACACCTTTTTCCTTTCCATAAAAATACTCTCCATACATCGCATCCCTAAAGGAGACAAAAAAGGATTCCACGTCCGGGACCTTTGGGGAGAGCTCGTTGCGGATTACATCAATAATTACTTTACAAATATTGGTTCAAATCTTGCTTCTCGTCTACCAAATTGTGGGAATGCTCTACCTGCTGAAGCAGAACTTCAATTTCCCAAAAGAAGTTTCAATTTTCAAACTGTGTCAGGGGAAGAGATTCTAAAAATAATGAATTCCTTAAAAAACACTTCTTCTGCCGGGGTTGATGGAATAACAACCAAGATTTTGAAAACGCTGTCTACGGAAATTACATTTCCCCTAGAATACCTAATTAACCTTAGCATCAGTCAAGGACACTTCCCCTCGAACCTGAAACAAGGTATCGTTATTCCCATACATAAAGCAGGTAACAAGACAGACATAAACAATTACAGACCTATAACTCTACTGACCAGTCTATCCAAAATATTTGAAAAAATTATCAATGCTCAGTTGGTAAAATTTCTAGTGAGCAATAAAATACTCTCAGAAAATCAGTACGGGTTCCAAGAAAACAAGAGTACCTCAGACGCTATTGCCGCCGTAACTGACTTCATTGTAAAAAACCTCGACAAAAGCAAAAAATGTATTTCCATATTTTTAGACCTTTCCAAAGCCTTTGATACAATATCACACAGTAAATTAATAAACAAACTTCAAATAATCGGTATTACAGGCAACGAACTTAACTTTTTTAAGAGCTACCTTGATGACCGCAAGCAACAAGTGAAAATAATGAACACACTTAGCAATCAGTGCTCAACTCACTATGGGATACCTCAAGGTAGCATATTGGGACCGTCTTTGTTCCTTTTATATATCAACGACTTATGTAACATTAACATTCAGGGAAAAATAGTTAGTTTTGCCGATGATACTGTTTTACTATTTGAAGCTGACACTTGGCAAACTGTTTACAAAAAAGCTGAAACGGATATAAACATTATAAAAAAGTGGTTAGATACAAATACGCTCACATTGAACACCGAGAAAACTAAATATGTCACATCAAGCATAAATATAATAGGTCAACCTCGTGATGACGCCTCTATTAGAATACACACATGTTTAAATTCCGATGAATCTTGTCAGTGTCCCTACATTGAGCGCACTACACAGATGAAGTATCTCGGCCTCACAATTGATCCATATCTCAAATGGAATATTCACACTCAAATAATTGCAAACAAAATAAGAAAAACCATGCATTTTTTTAGAACGATACGAAACTTTCTCGACTTACAACACTTGAAAATGATTTATTTTGCAGTCTGTCAATCCATTATTGAGTATGGTATCATAGCATGGGGAGGCGGTACTGCATCAGCACTAGACCCAATCATAAAGGCACAGAAAACTATTATAAAATTAATTCTTAGACTACCTCTAATTACAGATTCGAACTTAATCTTTAATATTATGAATGTGTTTGATGTTCGGCAGATATACGCAAAAACAATCCTCACTCATCTATTCACAAATATACATAAATACTATGAAAAAAGATTAAATACTCGCTGTATTCGAAACAATAACAAAGAATTACTACAAATTCCCATAACTCATACTACTTTTGGTCAACGTAGCTTCAGATACCTTGCAACAAGACTTTACAACATTCTTCCAATTAGTATAAAAAAATGTGATTCACAAAAAAATTTCAAAAAAAACATAAAAGTTTGGATAAAAAATAATGATAGGGCATTTACCGGTGCACTCACCCAAATTCGAAATTAGTAATGAACCAATGCTGTCACTATTGCACCTATGTTATTGTTATTATTAATGCAACCAATCTATTGTGCGATTATTTTCTAATATAGGTGTAGGTATTTTCACAGAATTATAAATTGACGTAAAATTACTGCCTCAACACAGGCTAGCCTAGTGAGGCAGGTTACGAGAAACCTACGTTTATAATTATAAATCTCTATTCTTTAAGTACCTACTGTTATATGTATATTGTTTACCATTATTATCTTTTGTACTTATGCAAGTTTTAAACTATTGTATACTTTTTTTGTAGTTATAAATCTTAAAATTTTTGTTCAATAAAGATATTATATTATTATTATTATTATTATTATTAGAGTTTACGTAGGTATATCCAGATGAAAAAAATCAACACTAGAAAAAGAAAAATTTAAAAAAATAATGAAACAAACAATAAGTTGTCCTGTCTCAATGTATGGCAATTATATCGTTTGTTCAAAGATAAATATAGGATGATTAATAAGAACTTAAAATAGTTGCATTGCCTAAGAAATATCATAAAACTAAAGATAAATGGTGGAACTTCAAAGCGGTATTTTAAAAATTTCACAAATTTGGAACGGGGTGCCGACGATTTGTAAAACCCGGAACAGCGTTCCGGTTAACTCCAAATGCATTCCAAGCACTGCGGTAGTTTCGACTACTGTAACACTAATTCCAAACCGATCGACAATATTTTGTACGAGAAAGGCAGAATATTCCCCACATTCTACAGAATATATTTGGTTTCCAACGAATTCTGGAAATCATTTACTGACCAAACAGCATTAAATACAGTTTTCCCTAAACAGAAATATACGACAAAGATATATAAGCAAATAACTTGGTAACAAATACTCCGATGTTGTTGATATATTTAGTACATCAATTTTATTATATAAGCATACCTTATTGAAGTTTTTTTTCATCAAATAGGGGAATATTTTGCTAAAGCTATTAAAATTGACTAACACATTGACAGTATTTTGTTGGCTGAAAGAAAAAAAAACTATTTCGGATTTTTTGTATTTTTGTATTTTGTACCTACATCCTGTTTGGTTCAAATACAATACCTAATATTTTTATTTGTATTTATTTTTGTGCAAGTGTTTTAAGCAGTAGTTTCCTGCACTATTTATAAGTATAATTTCGTTAATATTGTTATATATATGTATGTAAAAGCCTAAATAGGCGTAAATAAATAAATAAATAAATAAATAAATAAAAGCAATATTTGGTAATAGCATGTAGCAGATTATGTGTATTGTTGTTCCCGTATAGTATGTTTACATATCCAAGCGCTTGTCTTGCAAAGTATGACTTGCAGGATTGGAGGGAATAATGAGTTAATTTAGAGAAAATTACTTTTGTTTTTATAAATTAGAATATTAACGTAACCTTTTAAAACTACACAAAATTTGGTTCAATACAAACAATAATATAAAAATTTATAATAAGAAACATATTGTATTACGTTTTCAAAACATATTTTCGTAAAAAGCTTAAGAGTAAAAATATTTTATTCCAATTACTTTAATTTTATGCCCATTATTCTGAAACAACTACTAACTGCAAATACATCTACAAACATTCACAAAAAACATATCACTGCCTGGATCAAAAATCAAGATATTCACTTTATTCAAAATACTTTAATCCCTAACCAAACATAACCAAACTATAAAAAGTGTAAAATAAATAAACATGTCTTTCAAGAATTTACCAAATATTCATATGTACGTATTAGGTCCATATGTATTAGGTCCTTACATATGAAATTGGCGTTTTGTATGGGAGGAACATAAAGTCGATTTTTTTTAAATAGAATATATTTATTTAATCAAAGTATGTAACATTGCTATCTATGCACTATTGCCATCTCATAGATAGTTAGTTCATCGATCCCTTTACTAAAAAAACCATTCGGACGGGAATCAATAAAATCTTGAAGGTGGTTTGGACTGCCCCATCGGAGTTGAATTTTTTCCCTTGCAAGAAGTTATCCAAATTTCGAAAAAAAAAATCTTTTTTTTTTTTTTAAAGCAGCAAACACATTGTGACCTGACATTTTAAATAAATAAAAGAATATACTTTGTTTTAAGTCACTTTATTGTTATTTTTTTCCGTCTACCGGTTTCGGTACTTCAGTACCTTCATCAGGTCTAAATATAAAAATACTAACAAATACAGGATAATACACATATATATACAAATTGCGAAAGAAAGAGACAGTAAACTAGAGTGGGACAGTGCGTCAGTTGTGGGAGGGAAGTGGGGGAGGAGAGAGTGGGATAACGGGAAACATACTTATAATAGGGCTGAATGTTAGATTTAGTTGATTATTAATGATTTCAGCCTTTGTATTAACTGTTTGTTTTTTTATTTCCAATGCCTCTAAATTATTTAATCTTAAGCCTATCCCATTTTTGTGTAGGACTTTAATACCCGAATCCCGGTTAAAAGTGTGATCTTTATTAATTAAGTGCTCTGCGAATTCTGAAAACCCTGAACTGGTTGGGCATCTTATCTGTTCCTTTACTCTAGTTTTGCGTGACGTTTGCTCAATTCAGAACGCTGGACAATCGTTACAACTAATTTTATAAACGCCCGATTGGCTTAGTACGTCCTTTTTGTCCTTGGCATTAATTAAAAATTGTCCTAGGTTATTTGTATAAAATGCCTGTTTAATTCCTGGTGGGAATTTAATTGTACACGAAGAGGAGAGGTTATTAATATATAAAATTCTTCGCCATTGGTGGTTAAGGTTATTATTGTTAAAAGTTATTGGACTAGGGTAAATGTATTTATTTATGGATATTAATCTTATTTTTTTTGCAAGGATTCTATCTATGAGGTCTGTTTTGTATCCATTATTGTGAGCTATTAATTTTATTGTATTTAATTCATTAGTATAATTTAACGCAACTGGTAGACTGAAGCCGTCTGTTGTGCAGTGTGTGGCCTAGCGGTCAACGCGCGCTTGTTGATTTGCTTTACTCAATTCGTGAGGTACCCACCTTTCAAGCTTTTTGACCTTCCCAATTTGCTTCAAGTGGTTTAAAACAGTTTTATCACTAACACCGCAGCCTGCAGCTAACTCGGACGTGGTTTGCGATGGATCCGCTTCCACAATAGCCTTCATTTCTTCATTATCAACTTTGGTCTCCGGCCGTCCACGGGGCTTGTTCTGCAGGTCGAAATTTCCAGAACGAAAATGTTAGAACCAAAAACGCACTGTGTTTTCTTTTGCGGCACCGTCGCCATACACATCATTAATCCTTCGAGACGTTTCTGCGGCACTGGTGCCACGGTGGAACTCGTACTCGTAAATAACGCGATATTTCAAGTTTTTCATTTTGTAAACCAAGTGACGCAAAGAAAAAAACAATTAAGGAAAAAACAAATGAATTATAATTTTCGCAACACAAATAAATAGTAAATAGTAATGAGTAAATAAATAGCTATATAAATTTGAATTTGGAATTCCTAACCAAAGAGAAGATATTTGAGATCAAAGTTGCCAGTACGGCAAAACGCCAATTTCATATGTAATGACCTAATATATACCTTATATATATTTTTTTCTTCTAAATAATCTATGTAAAATTACCATTAAAACGTAAAAAAAACTAACTTTCTACTACAACACATAAATACTTGTTCTTGTCACATTTAATCATAAACACGTAAACACCTCAGCACAGGTTCTCCTAGTGAGGTGTTCACGAAACATACCATATTACCAACCAACAGATTCACCTTCTCAAACCTACCTTACACCCAACATAATAAAATGTAGTATTAATATGTAAAAATGTTTTCAAAATATATTACATATGTAAAAATGTTAATAATAGGGTTATTACTGTAATACATAGATATAAATAAATAAATAAAATAAATTGATTTATGAAATACAGGTATGAATCAATCAAGTTGAAAAAATTCCTATTGGAAAATCTTTTAATAAAACGATAAATTAAACAAAAAATAGCAGCATGGATAAATTAAAGGCGTAAGTTTAAGGGGAAACCCGGTCGCCGAGAAATTTACAACAGGTATTTCACCAAGCTGTTGCTGTCACTATTAGACGTGGGCAAAATTGAATGACTGAATTAAACGAATAAATTCAATCTTGTGACCACACTAGATCTGATTCTCAATTTCAAAAGGAATTGATTCTTCATTCCTCATCTTTGGCCTTGCATCCTACGATTTTTAACGGCACTATAAGTTTTTATTTTCCATTTATTTTACTGTTAAATAATTTCAATGAATGATGTGTACCGTAAACGATTTAAATATTATAATGATTCGTAAATATTATTATATGAATAGATAATATCCCGTTCCCGCGCGCCATTCGTAAAACACCCGTAGATACCAACCTCATCGTGGTCAGCCCAAACGAAATACGATCGCGAATCGGCCGAGTTACTAGTTCCGAATCTGTCTCTTTCACAACGCAGGAATTAATACATTGGTTCTATTCAGTATATGATCCAGTCATAGTCCTGCCGCGTCGTCCCAGTCCCGTCCCCGTCTCGTCCCACGTACATAATCTCTAACTCTAGTTTATAGCCTGTCGCTAACGAGTTTGTCCGGAGCGCAGTGTCTTTTTCACTTATTCAGGAATTAAATCTCAATTCAGTTATGACGTCATCATCCCTATGATTTCGTCAATCTCAGATCCCAACAGAACCGAAACGCAGTTTCTTTTAGGTCTGCAGCTCGCGAGTTTTCAAGTCACTGCGAGGCAAGAGTCAAGACACTAGTCAAAAGTTACTAATTCATTCCTCAATGCTCGCCGCGAATCTGTCCGTGCGGTTTACTCATTCCTCTGCGTTGGCCGAGCCGTCAATTTCATTACATAGTTGATTGAAAACTTCCGACTTCGAATCCGAACTTAGCTAGAAATCCGGGAATGATTTATTATCGTTATTTTTTGGTACGTATAAAAGCTATTGGAATACAAGGATCTATCTACTTTGTGACGCAGAACTTCGGCAATTGGCTGTGGTCAGCTGTCATAAAATATTGTCTTTAAATGATAAAATTTTTGTTTATATTAGATCTAGTGAAGTGGAACAATTTTAAGTATAAATAAAATAAAATTAGTAAAACTTCAGGGGTGAAACAAAACACTGTTTAATTTTAAGATTTTATTGCTAGTCTAATGTAAATGCATTTTTTTTGTCATTTTTTTTTGTTGTTAAAATATTACATTAACCCCGTAATACCGTTTTTCAAAACGACATAATTCGTAATTTTTTTTTAAAGTGAAATAGACAAATTCACCCTAGGAAGAGTGCTTTGTCTAGTGAAAACTTCTTTAGCACCGTTGTGTTTTGAAACTCGATGAAACAAAAAATAACGACATTAAAAAGAGGCAAACACCTACATCTATAGGATTTAGTCTAATAGATCTCTTCTTTGTGCGGTGCTCCGTTGCCGGTCTCTTCTTAGTGCGGTGCTTCGTAATCTTTTTTTTTAAATTAATTGAATTAAAGGAATGAATAGAAGGAATCAATTCAAAAGGCCAGGAGAATCAGACTGAATCGATTCACTCCTGGGAATAAATCTGCCCATGTCTAGTCACTATCACTCTTACTTCCTCGAATACTCAGCGAAACTGCGTCTCAGGCTGATAATGCCTAAATAAAATCATCAAAATTAAGGTTTAGTAGTTCCTATTTTCTCCTCCAAAACTGGACCGATTTGTATAATTTTTTTACTAACTGTATTAGACGAAATGCTCCATGTCTACGTTTGGCTTTTAAAAAATACAATGCCTAGTTTGCATACTGAACGCCCGTTGATGGCGTTCAAAGTTCAAACCAGGCAATTTTAACGAATTTTGGAGGGTCCTAACTACGTAACTACTATAAGAAGTAACTTATTAATAAACAAAAATTTTAACAAAACAAAAAAACGACTTCAATAAATGGAGTAGTAAAAAAATAATTTCGTATTCTTCTACAACTTCATAATCAACTTACTTTTTCTACTCATCGACATGTAGGTACGATTGTTATTTTTGGAGTCGGTGTCAGCCAAGGTAGGTTTGTAACTACATAGTTATAGGTGAGTTGTGCTTGTGTCGCACGAGCGACTTGACGAGGCGAGAGGCAAGAGGCGAGAACGGGCCGCGGTGTGAGGGGAGCTGTCAAGTAACACGCCGAGCCGGGTACCTACCTTTGCTGACACCGACTCCAAAAATAACAATCGTACCTACATGTCGATGAGTAGAAAAAGTAAGTTGATTATGAAGTTGTAGAAGAATACGAAATTATTTTTTTAGTTTTTAGTGCATTTATTGAAGTCGTTTTTTTGTTTTGTTTATTTTTTGATTTTTAGTGAATCTGAAGTACTCTAACTAATTTGTCTGAATATGGGTAGACCTTCTAAACTTGCTGCTCAATAAGACAGACATAATTTGACTATAACTACGTTAGGGTCAAAGAGATTCGGCCGAACATCGTTAATTTGCTCCTAAGAATTGAAGAGTTCCGTTACTTTGTCATGGATACCGTAATCAGAACCCAATCAAACTATCCTTGAAGTACATCCTTTCCAATAAAAAAAGAATCATCGAAATCGGTTAGCGGGATATCGAGTTATTCGTCCATTTGTCGCGCACACACTTAATGCAAATTTAAGACTTATATGGTTTTCTCATAGATGCCATTGTTGGAACTTGACCAAATTAAAATGGGACCACACGGGAAGCACGAGCTTTCAAATAAAAAAGAATCATCAATATCGGTTCACCCAGTCGAAAGTTCTGAGGTAACAAACATAAAAAAAATATATACAGTCGAATTGATAACCTTCTCATTTTTGAAGTCGTTTAAAAAAGCACAACGTACCGACACGATAGTGGTCGATATCTATATTATATTAAAAAAAAACATTTGCACTATTGCAATAATTCAGAGAGGAAATTGAGAAATACGAAAAAAAACGTCGAACGGTTTTTCTTAACGTTACCTGACAACAAAATTAAGTACACTTAATTTGGTTCAGTCTAAAAAATTATAAGAAACATATTGATTTAAGTTTTTGAAATATATTTTCGTAAAAAGCTAAAGCTAATATAGTAAATATTGATTCATATTTTAATATGAATCAATCAAGTAATTATTTATAATCCTTCCATTGAAAAATCCTTTTATTAATAAAACAATAAATTAGATTAAAAACGATGATCTAGGATAACTAAGAGGCGTAGTTTTCAGGCATAATAATGTGCAACGATTGATATCATAAAACGTAATCAGTGAGTAAACACAATTGTAAATGCGATATTGTAATCCGCAATTGCAAATTATCGGCATTATCGACGTGATCGTTTTATAAATCCCTGAAAATAAATAGGTTACGAACAATAAATGACTAATGATTAGATTGGCACACCTTAAACTATGTATAATTAATACTTAAATGGGATAGGATGATAAATAAACATTATTTGATCGTCAACATGCGAAGAATATAATAAGATATGGAGTGACATAAGCAAAACGAAGAATATAACAAAAATGTAATAGCGGAATAGCGAAGAATGATAAATATATGGGGTGACACAATGAAGAATGCAGATGATAATAATATAACAAAATATAGAATACCAGAAGCATAATAAAGAATGCATAAGGTATTAAGTGACAGAGACATAACGAATAATATAAAAGACGTAGAGTGACAGAGGCATAACGACGAATGCAAACTGTTACCAATCTAGTGAAATTTTATATATTGAATTATTTGGCGGGTATTAGATAAGCAGCCATAGCTCAGTGGTCAAGAGCAGCTGACCGGCAATCAGAAGGACACGGGTTCAAGTCCCGTTGGCGGCAAGTATCTTTTCTCGGAAGATTTTTTCAATGTAGATGAGTGTTTCAAGCTGATAATTATTGCTTATAATTATTACTAGTGAAAGATGTAAAGTGGCGGATCAAATGAATAACAAATAATAAAAGATATGGAGTGACAAAGAGGAAAGTAAAGCGCGAAAAACAAGATCAATTAAACAACAGAGGCATAACGAAGATTGATAAAAGATGAAAATTGATTGGGCTATATTTTTGTTTGGTGTGGAAAAATGGACACTTGTGGATGAGAATGAAAAGAATTGTTATTAGCAAAGAAAGCTTAGTACACAATGAACAGCCAAGCAAAATCTACCGATTCCTAATGAAGCTACGCAACAACAAGGCTGTAAACCTTCACACAACAAATTTTGATATATTTTGGACATATCTTAACCACAATCCCCAACCCGGACAAACTAACAGTCACTAGCAAAGTGGAAGGCAGCAAAGGCAGGAGAAGTTACTGTACCTTCTGATGGACAAAAATGTAAAGCGTCCAGAAACAACTCTATCAACTGCTGTCCACGCAGTGCAGGACCATGAGGAATGGAGGCACCTGGTTCATCAGGGGGAATAAGGAGAAACAAACAATATTTTATTTATACTTTTGAATGTAGCTATAACTTTGTGCTTATCCATTACAGATAAATGAAACAATGTTACTTTGTTTGAAACACTTGTATATTTATTTTGTTTAAAGCCGACCAGTTTCGGAACGACCATTCCTTCCTCAGGGCAAACGTATACTGATTTGATATGAAAAAAAAAGTATTTTGATTTATTTTTTTTATTTTGTGACTGTCAAATCAGTGTACGTTTGCCCTGAGGAAGGAATGGTCGTTCCGAAACCGGTCAGCTTTAAACAAATATGCAAGTGGTTTCTTCTTCCGATTTGTATTTGTTGCCTATCCCTCGCTTTCTAACCTTTCCCCAAACTTTAATATATTTTTAGTTTTCGTATACGACTCTTCCTGACAAAGAGAACATTGCTCTCCGAGCATGTAATTTTAAAAAAAATGTAATAAAGAGTTGTAAACAATGTAATTTGATGTTTTCTTAAATATTCGTAAATTCTCTTTTTAATGTTTTTCGTCTGTAGGTACTATCTATATTTGTTAGTATTTTTGTTACACCTTGATAATTTTGATTAGATAAGTGATAACAAAGTGATTTATTTTCATTTCGATTCTTTATCTTTCTGCCCCCCATTCTATAAGTATTGTTTCGGTCATGGACGTTGAACCATTTGGACATCCATCGAGTAAAGCTTAAAATACATCGCTGACCGCTTCCGAAGATACTGCCCACGATTGCATTTGCAATGACTATTTCCGTGTCTACATAAAATATTTATCAATATTAGCAACCATCATCACAACAAAAACCGACAATAACAACACAATAATTAATTTTCATTACATTTTGCTCATTGACTGTTTAAAGTAAAGAATGGAAGAAATGGAGTAACGTCATAAGAAGTTATGCATTTACAAAATAATCAAATTATTTATCGTAATTCGTAATCCAATTGCCTGCAAATAGATACACACTATGCTTTGACAGCCTCCGTGGTCGAGGGGAAAGGCTTTAGACTAGCAATCCGAAGTTTGCGGGTTCAAATTCCGGCATGCGCAAATTATATTTATGTTATTTCACAACTAAAGGAAATGTGGATATTTTCCACATATGGCGGTGGTTATAAAGGTTGGGTAACCATCCAGTAGATGTTTCGTTAGCCACAACAACGCGTGGCCGGGTCAGCTAGTTGTTTATAAATAATCGTTGATACCTCGTAGGGAGTCAAATTGTTGGGCTGTTTTAATAAAAGTAAACATTGTGTGTGGTTGTCAAAAAAAATTGTCCTTAGTTGTACTTTGACTTTGTTGTAAACAAACGAGCAAAATTAGGATGATCCCAGTGGAAAAAAGGAATATGCCGCGAAAGTTCATACTATTTTTTTTAGTGAAACATACCATATATGGCTTATTATTAACTAGAACAAATTTATAAATATAAAGCTACTGTAAACGGAGGAAGAAGTCTGGGACGTCCAGAAAAGTATGACGACAAGATCGAGGAATTCAAATTTAGTGATGCAACGGAAGAGTCTTAACGGAAGCAGAAGCGGAAACAGATGTCAAAAGTAAATCTTAGCTGAAGCGGATGCAGAAGCGGAACCGGAGCGGAAGTGTTAATACCATGAAGAAAGGCACTTCTTTTTTTAAAGATTTGTTTAATTAAATTTGTATTTTGTACTTTTAGTACTCGAAATTAAACAAGAGGTAAATTATCTATAATATAAAAATGAATCGCTAAATGTGTTGGTAAGCGCAAATCTCGAGATCAGCTGAACCGATTTCGCTAATTCTTTTTTTAGAATATTCCTTGAAGTGCGAGGATGGTTCTTACGGAGAGAAAAATTAAGAAAATTGCGCAGAAAATTATATAATAACAGAAAAAATCGCACGTTTGACAGTTCGCGTGCTAGAGAATGACATTTTGCAAAACAATGAATGATTGTGCAATCAGGATTCTATTTTTGAAAAGTTGAAAAATTTATTTAAAGTAGGTACTCCCCTAATATTTTGAATCGAATCAAGAATTTTAGATATTTTAAATAGGTAGTTAGGTACCAAATTTAATATACATGAAAAATGGAAATTTGAATAAAAATTGTAAAAGGTGGCACGCGGGCTGTTTAAGAACTGAATGTACTGGGATTGAATATATGGAACGTGGGAGGAGGGTTGGCGGGACGAGGGAGCGGTAAAGGGAAGAGGGAAGGCGGGGAAGGTGAAAGGGGAACGCGTGAAGGGGGACCTGGGAGGGGGAGGGTAACTCGGGAGGGGGGTTCGCGGGACGGTGAAGGGGGGGGGGGGGGAGTAGAGTAGGGAGAGGGAAGGTGGAGGTTTCGGAGTGGGAACGCGAGAGGGGAAGAGGACGCAGGAGAAGAAGGGGAGGTGGAAGGGGAACGGGACGATGGGAAAGGACACTCAGGGAGAAACAATTTCTTTATTAAGTGGCATAGCGACGCATGCCGGGACCATATGGAACGCGGGAGGAGGGTTGGCGGGACGAGGGAGCGGTAAAGGGAAGAGGGAAGGCGGGGAAGGTGGAAGGGGAACGCGGGAAGGGGGACCTGGGAGGGGGAGGGGAACTCGGGAGGGGGTTCGCGGGACGGTGAAGGGGGGGGGGGGAGTAGAGTAGGGAGAGGGAAGGTGGAGGTGACGGAGTGGGAACGCGAGAGGGGAAGAGGACGCAGGAGAAGAAGGGGAGGCGGAAGGGGAACGGGACGATGGGAAAGGACACTCAGGGAGAAACAATTTCTTTATTAAGTGGCATAGCGACGCATGCCGGGACCAGCTAGTATTTAATAAAAAGTAATTTGGCTGCTTTAACACCTTTGGGTCTGTTTCGGTGTTATTCATATATTAAACCAGCTCACTGGCTACACCTGGCAATGGCTCATTGGCGAACTATTGGCATCAGATGGGAGTATTTGTGCGCATTTACTTTCCACCACATAAGGGGATCCTCACGGAGAGGTAGTCTCTTCTCTCTCTTGTACTCCAGAAGGTGTGACTGTATCTCTAAAAATAAATTGTCACCATCGTTAGTTGTAGAAGAGTTCTCCTCCTGGTCTTCATTTACACTTAACATCGATTCCAAAATTTGTAATGATGATGATGATTTTGAAGTAGAAGGTTGCACTTCGATATCTTAAATCGCAAATTATTCTTCGTTTAGAGTTCTGTTATAAAGTTTGCGGAACCAGACACGAAAACGGAAGTGAAAAAACTTCCGGAACTTCCGCAGAAGCCGAAGCAGAGTTCTGTTGCAACACTAAATCAAATACACAAGTAGGATCGTGTCAAGAGTTGATATAACAGAAGAGTTTGTACGTGATGTGATGATGCATGAATGTAATGATCCAAGGCCATTCATGCATCATCACGTACAATCCAATATGATGATCCGATATGTGCAATCACAGAGTTGTGTTTTGATTCAACTTTCAGCCTAACCTAACAAATGAAAGAATATACACGTCAGTTATATAGTGGTATTTCTGTTATAAAGTATTTTTATTCAGTAACAATATAATTAATTTCGCAAATGGGCCGAAATTAAAGCGGAATTTTTTAAATCCATAATGGCGTAAAAAGATGCAGCACACATAACCATGGAAACGGGTTAATGCCCCATTGCAGATATATTTCATATGATATTTACATGAAAATCCGATGCCGCAACATCGACCAAACAGCTGCCCGAGTTTTCCCGGAAATGCGAGGAAAACTAGTAAAGCAATCCTTCATTAATTCGGTTATGCATTCCGCTTTTGGAGAATTATTTACCAAATCTGTTGGCACACATGCAATGCGGGCAGCGACCGTTCGGCTTATACCGGAAACTTCAAACGAAACTACTGCTGGGGGATTTTTTACACATCTACATCGGATTGCATCACAGCCACATGGCCGGATCAAATCTGACTTCATAAGCCGATTAAAAACAATTTTTAAAGTGAAAACTTCTTGAGCACCGTTGTGATTTGAAACGCGATGAAATGAAAAATAGCGACAAGAAAAAGAGACTAAGTATACGATTTGCCCTGCGAGAGAACGAGTTAGTATAATCGGTCTCCTCTTTGTGCGGTGCTTTGTAGTCTCCTCACTCTTGTCTATTTTAGTTTTCTGAAGGTTTTTATTTTAATTTATTGGGGAAACAAACAGTTGTTAGGTTTCGCTTCTACCAAGTGTGAATTTTTTTTTTCATTTCAAAATACTGGTGGAGAGATGTTAAAATAATAAACTCCAAAACAATGAGAGCGAGATGTAGGTTTAATCGATTTTTAAATAAAGATGGAAGTAAAGTCAGGTAACCACCTCCTTCCCTTCAAATAGATAAATCCCAATTGGGGATGCCATAGTCCCACTGGCCCCTCTTACTCTTCATCCACATTGCACCCCGTCGTTGCCTATAAATGGGCTTATTATATATTTTAAAAAAAAACTGTAGTGTGACTTTTCTGGCACTATTTGAGATTCAAATTATGAAAAACAAGCTCTCATTGTAAAATACCTTTACTAACAAATAACTTTCATAAACTAAAATGCAATATTCATTCATTGGCTCAATTTAGGGGGCCCCGGGAACCATTTATTGGATAACCAACGCTCCTGCCATAGGTCACCACATTAGCAGGGGTCCCCACGTGACGCTTGTCTTGTCTTGGCGGCGGATGAGTTTGCTCACTCCCTGTGTGGCCGGCCGGATCGGAAGGGACTGGTTGAGGAAGACCTTTTGAACTCTTCAACTGGAATCTCTCGACCCATCGCCTTGCACGGCAGTGGGAGGGACGGATTTATACCTCCGTTGCTCCTGGACACATTGACCCCTGGATTCTTCCCCACCCCTCATACCTTTTTCCTTCCCAGAACTTCATCTCCTTCCTTTCCCTAAAAACACCCTAAAAACATCATTTGAAAATATGACAGAGGCCCGAGGGATTTTTTTCCCCAGGGCCACCTGTGTGGAGCCAGACAATGTAGAAAACTGGATTCATTGTTGGATAAAGTTAAAATTATTCAAATTTGTAGAAATATTCTAACATAACCCACATTATAATACGAGTATACATGTACAAGCTGTTGAAAGAATACAAAACAAATTCTTACGTTTTCTAAATTTTAAAATGAGTGTTCCAGCAATTATGTTGAACTACAACACTATTTTAAATTATATGAATATGTTCAAATTTGCAATGTAGAAGAATTTTCATTGACTTAATATTTCTATATAAAATTCAAACTGATTTATTTGATAGTCCGCTATTACTTGAATTGATAAGCTTCCGGAATCCACGACGTAATACTAGAAGTCAGTATTTATTTCAGTGCAGAAATTCTGGGACTAACCACCATAATATGTATTCCTCTTTGCCCAGAATACTAATGGAGGGAAATTATTCTACCAAGTCAGTGGACATCTTCAATTAATCTTTTAACAAATATAAAACATGTTAATGAGGCATTTGGTTATGTACAATAAATACCCACTGAATATTTCTTACTATTCATACGTAAAAGCCCCGAAAAGGGGCGTTAATTATTACGCAACACAACATTTCGCAATTCGACGATCAAACAAAATCTCACGCCAATCTGTTCGTATTTCGTGACCTTCAACCATTACCAGTTGTTCTACTCCCAAATGCTCCCAGAGGACCGATATAAATGTACATTCAGAAAGCGCTGTAATAACGGTGAATAATGCTAGTTTGTTTGTTTGTTAAAGTAGAAATTTTCCCAGTGCGGGGTGAGTCGGGGGTTGGGATACCCGGGGGCGATGAACTCGACTGCTATCGATTCGGCTACATGTGGCCCACTGGCCACTGTGCCACGGGGTTGGGAAAGGCTGCTGCGAAGGGGTAGCCAACGAAATAAGGGATGAAAATCGAATTTGAACAATTTGGAATATAAATAGACTGAAAATCGTGGAATAAATTTTGAAGCAAGCAGTATTGACAGGTGTTAGTTCTCCTTAGAAGCACACATTCGTTGTTCAAAAATAAGAAGATTACTGAAGGTGGTTTGAAAGGGAGACACGTAAACACGAATGATAGAGGGAGCGTGTTCATATAAAAAAAAGAATTTCAATTAATAGGCGTAGGCGACTGTTGTGATAATATTTACATGACTTATTTAAAATAGATAAAAAAATCTCTTAGGGCCTGTCCGCACAGCGATTTTTCACCGCGCGTTTTTTTTTCGCAATATTCTGTGACACATGGGATCTTGTAGGGCTATCCGCACTGGCGGTAAAAAAAACGCGCGAAAAAAAATTCTGTGGTTTGATGCAAATTGAACGCGATGCGGTGCGGATTTATTTCCGCGCGAATATTTTGTGCAGTATGAAATAGTATGGCCATGGCCGCACTGCGGAATAAAATTCGCGCGTTTCACATCACATCACATTGGACCAACTAGTTGTAGTAAATTATCAAATGATTTTTTTGTCATTCTGTAATACCCAAAAAACGTTTTATAGTATTTTCGCAGCTCTTGATGTTTTATAAAAAAAAATCATTTCGTAGGTCTCAATGCTGCAAATGGGTGAATCCAATGTTCGTGACATCTTTTGATACTTCTGTTACGCCGCCGTAGTATTAGATAAATTAAAATTTTAGTTCTGTTATCCATTTACACGTGCGCCTTAGCTGAGAACTATATTATACTGAAAAAAATCGCACGAAATTTTATTCGCAGTGCGTACAAGTTGTAATTCCGATCGCGGAATATAATACGCGAGAATTTAAAACGCGCGGTGAAATATCGCTGTGCGGACAGGCCCTTACAAACGTCAAAACATGTTAAATAACAGAACCAAATGAGTATGAGTACAATAATTTGTGATATTTTTCCACCGACGAAATTACATACCCGTATAATTCTTTTTGAGATTATCTTAAAAAAAAAACAAATGTTTTAAAGTGCTAAAGTTATTGCGTTCAAGGGAAGTATGTTACGGCCTCCGTGGTTGAAAGGCAAGGCTCTCAACTAGCAATCAGTGGGTTTAAATCCCGGCGTGCGCAAATAAATTTTATTAAATTAATACGAGTTCTTTTACAATTTAATTGTGATTATCCGAACATATCTTTAAAAAAATAATCCTATCTTTAAAATATTTTTTGTGTTCAAGGGAAGTATATTAGAAATTCAGAATGCAGGGTCTTCATTTGAAAAATGCCCAGGAGGCCAAAAGATAAACGAACCGTTTATCTGCAGTGCATCCACAATATCTACAATGGCCGCAGATGGCTGCAGATGACCGCAAAGTGTACTAGTCTGCACATATTAGGTAGTAATGAATTAAAGTATAAGCTCGAAGATCTTTCGTTCTTCAAGGCAACGCTATTTGGAAAAAGTTACATTCGACAATGGCAATGATTGTAATAAATAAATATAAAAATAAAAAAATTAATTATTGGTTACGTTTTGTATTTTACACTTTGTTAAAATTAGGTATATTATGTAAGAATGATGGAGTACAAAAAACGATGGCCTGTGCATTTTCTTCGCATATTAAAGCATCGATCTTCGAAACACGAATGCGATTCGTACACCAGTCGATTCATTTTGATTTTTATCAACGGCGATATATCGAGTTAAGGGGGAAGAAAAATAATCAGGTGTCTTATTTCCATCATCCCCTTCGGATGTGGTTAAACTATGTTGTGGGTGTGCCTTATGCCTTCGGAGATAACGTTCGGCTTTGAGTAATATTACTCGACACTCGAATCACTCTTTGAGAGTTGCGAATTTTTTTTTTAAATAATGATATATTCGAACTCGACAGCTAGGTAAAATTTAAAAAAAAAACTTACCGTAGTGATGTACAAATTTTCATCACCAAACGTACCGAGGAAGTAAGTAGTAATTCGAATTACCTGAAACAAAGTAAACAAAGATAGATTAATACACCATTACTTTCATTAAACAATATAATTTCTTTGTGCGTGCGAGCACGACATTTTCTAAATTGGATACAATAATTATACACGGTGGCCGGAAACCAGTGGTATATCTAAGGGAGGAAACTGAAGAATCCACAACACATACAACCCAAAATAAATTTAGATCTGAGCATTTTGATTTTTTTTTTAACTTTTCAAATTTGATATATTATAATAAAACGAATATAAAACTTTATTCCACTTAATTTTATTAGACCGTAACCGGTTTCAGCTCGTTAAAGTCATCTTCAGACTGGTACAATGGAATTACAATTATAATGGAATTCCACCATGAATTATCACTCTCAAAAATAGAAATATTTTCACATTTGGATTAAAAAACTTTTGGAGACGGGTCTACGTTTCGACGAATTTTAAAATACAATAAGCAATCAGACAATCCCGTAACGACCTACTTTTTAAAAATTCAAACTTTCGATTCGATTTTCAGTGCAAGGCGATGTTCCGAGAAAATGGGCAGGCGCATCCGCCGCCAAGACCTAGACAAACCTCACCCCATGAACCGGGCACCCCTGATAAGTCACCAAACGCAGCGAATCACTTGAGGTGACAGGTGACCTATGGCAGAGGTGTATGTTATCCAATAAATGATTCCCCAGGCGGCGGTATCCGTTCTCGTCTCCCAATTTGAAATATAAATTATTCAACAATAATTTGAAGTTGTAGACCATTCTAAAAAGCGTAAAACTGATTTTTTTGACAAGTATCCCGATATCCCGTGATTTCCACGCGTAACAACTAAGCTATAAAAATCTAAAAATGTTTGTATGTATGTATGTCTGTATTAAGCATAGGAAATTTTTGAAACTTTCAAAATACCTTCCTTAAATCCCCGCGAAGGTTTCTGGATTATTACAACCACATGACAATAAACCTGAAAAGTTTTTTAATCATTACAAAAACCCTTGCAAAACTGTCAAAAAGGTCAATACTTGAGAATGACATTTTGCAAAACAATGATTGTTAAATCAAAATTCTATTTTCGAACATCTTTAAATTAACGGATTTATTTGAAGTACTCGTCTAATACTTCGAATCGAATCAAGAATTATAGATATTTAAAATAGGTACCTATGTTAGTTCCCAAAATTGATTGATTGTTCTGTGGAAACAATTTCTTTATTAGTGTCATATTTCTTTATTAATATCAAACTGACAAACTTGACAAACTTCAATCCGTGTTTAATGCAGCGGCAAGGCTGCAACTGGGGTCTCTAAATATTCGCATATTTCAGAACACCTTCGTAACCTTCACTGGTTCAAGTGTCCTGAAAGAATCCAGTACAAATTGTGCTGGATGGTTTTTAAATCAATCAACGAAATGGCCCCACCGTACATCTCCGAATTATGCGGCCCGGAAAATAGCGGTCCCAGGCAATTAACCTTTAGATCAGCAACTTCGTCTGATAAAGGCAGACTAATAGAACCTAAACGAAAGCCAAATACAAGACGACCGGCGTAGTGCAGAGGTAAGGCGCTTGATTCGCATTCCGAAGGTCGCGGGATCGAATCCCGGCGTAACAAATAAATTTTATTTGATTAATTTGTGTATTTCACAATTTATTCATTTAATTTAATATATAGTATATTTGCGGCACGTTCCAGAGTGGAAGATACTCTTAGTATCGCCCTGGTGTAAGACCACCATTCAGAATTGAAACGTTGCTTGAAATGGCATTAGCTGTGTTTGGTGACCAGATCTGAATAGCCAGGTACTTCCCCACCTTCCTCTTCCCTATCTCCTTCCCCTCCCCACCGCCTTCAGCCCCACAACATATACCCCAAGTGGGGATGCCATAGTCCCACTGGCTCCAGACGGGAGCAGTGGGGACTCTTGTGCGGTATTCATGTAAAAAATAAATAAATACTAAGTTTGGAGATCGTGCTTTCGGAGTATCAGGGCCTAAGGCTTGGAATAGACTCCCTTCGGAATTAAAATGCATAACAAGCCCAACAGAGTTTAGGTCCAAACTAAAAACCTACCTTTTTGGGCTCTCATACCCTTAATTTAAATATACCTATCTGAGAGTATCATACTTGTATTGCCTATTTTTCTTTCGTATGGTGGGGGGTCAGAGGGGGACATCTAGGTCTGCGAGCCAGTCTAGGGCCTCAGGCGTTGCCCTGTGGACCTCATAAATCCCGCCGGGGAATGAATGGAGCGGGCATTCGTTGACCACATGTTCGGTGGTCTGCACCGCACCGCATTCACACGTCGCCGACTCTTTAAGGCCCCATCTATGCATCATATGAGCACAACGGCTATGGGAGCACCTTATCCTATTGATGGCAGTCCAGAGTTTGCGAGGCAATGAGAACCCAGGCTGTCTCTCAGTGGGGTCTTGCACGAGATGGGCGTTTTTGACGTTGGCTGATTGCCACTCAAGCTTCCACCTATCTTCTGTATTGCCTATGATATGTCTTAATCACACTTTTCTTACTGAATTAAAATTAGTCGAGTCCTTACACATCAATCTGTCTCTTGACGAATCACATTTAGGAAGATCAAATCCTTTTAGGTACTACTACACCACCTACCATTAAATGTTGTTTTTACTTTCCAAAATACACTCATCAAAGAATACAAGAATACATTGCATATTAATATTAAAATATTTTTCAGGATTAAATAACATGTGTTCACAATTTTGTTCTCTGCGTGCGAACTCTTTCTAAATTTCTTTATGAACAATATACACTGTTAATTTCAAGCGACCTCCCAGGTAAGTATGGTCCTGTTTTCATTAATTTTTAGGCAGCATCGCGTTCATTAGTCAAAATATTGTACATATATTTTCGTATCAGTGATCAATGAACCGGTGTATGCAATTTTTAGCCCTTAGTTGGTTTTAATTGTTTGTCTAGCTTGTAGTTTTTTTTAATTTTAAAAATGTATTATAAGTTTTTACAGCGCCCTTGAGATGATTTTTCACAAAAACGGCGCTATATAAATCATCCAAGTATTATTATTATTATTATTAGTGGCATAGCAAAGCATGCCGGGAACTCGCTAGTATCTTAATAAATACATACAATTTTGTTGACAAATCTCCTAATAACAGTCAGCAGTTTTGTGTTGTGTTTTATTGCCTAATGGCAGTTAAAGCTCAATCAATGGATTAAGGGCCAACATGCAACTCATTACTTAAACCCTTTCCAGGTCGATGCCCTTCACAAAATACCGTACACGTAACTGGTAAGTGATACAAAAGGGCTCACCGTTAACTCCGTGTTTTCCCATTTCGTTAGTTAGACTTATTTGTTAACTAATGGCACGTAGCTCTATACAAATGGCCCAATAATGTAGATACCTATCCATACAATGTGTTACCCACGAGTAAGTACCATTGGTTATTTAATGTTAACTTCCCCCGTTTGCTTAAATGAGAAACGCGTTACTAAATTTTGTTTATTTGCTACCGGTTTCGATACACCCGTGTTATTCAATTCAGTTTTCTTTAAACTAACTTAAAAATTATACAAGTACATAAATGATTAGACATTATTAGGTGAGGGTAGTGGTGATGTGATGGGGCGGGAGGAGTCAAAATAACAAGGAGAAACATGGTCAACAAAGGTGACTTACAGGGTGCTGAAAAGGAAAGAACAGACATTCGAAATATCCTAAAGAACTAACAGGAGTACATTTTATAGACATTCACTTTTCATATAATTACTAACTAAATTATATAATATTCAAATATAATACTGTTTGCTAGCAACATTAATAATTAAATCATGTACCTACGGTATTCACATTTTCCTATCTCCATGTATAATCTTATATTACGTTTGCAACCTTTTTATGGAAATTTAACAAATAATAAAAACAACGTGTAAATATTTAATATAACAACAATACGTATGTACATGTATGTTTACATACATGCAAATATTTTTATCTTTTTATATACATACGTATCTTTGTTGATACTTATCTTTTTAATAAAAATAATATGTTATTTACCCGCCTCGGAACAGACTCTGTATAGTGAGGTGGGTAAAAAAAAAATTAGACATAAATGAAAATAAAATAAACGCCCGGGTTGCCGGCACTGAAATTGAATTGAAATCTTCTTTAATAAATTATTTTATTTTTATTTTTTGTGTATTTCTAAGGTTTCTTAGGCGTACAAATTAAAAAAGGTGTTAATATAAGCTATTGCCAGTCGTAAATAAACCAAAAAATGAGTAGCAAATGTACACTGTGAATAAAACTCTTCAAAACAAAATGTCTAGAAATTGTTGTTGAAAATCTAGAAATTCTCTTTTCTAAAGTCATCTAGATTTTCGGCCTTCAAGGTTTAGTTAATTATTGATGACTGTAATGCGTGACATCAATCTACTGTCGATCAAACAACCCAATATAATATACAGACCAAGCAAATGTCAAAAAAATAATGATGGCGCGGAACGTAGATTTGTTACGACATGCCAAACATGCCGGACGACCAAAGAACTTGACCTAAAACTAAGTGAAGCTTAAAAAGTCAGTAAATAGGTAAACTGAGGATTACACACAGAGTAGGTGGTACCAACCTAATACCCCAAAAGCAAGTGCGTGCAGTAAAAGTAAAACCGAAATAAAACACGAAACTAGGTCGTACCGTTTATGTTGGGTACGATGAATTTGAAATAAAAATTTCACGCCTTGCGAGTTTCCCCATTTCGTAAAACTGTCCGACCTGACAACGCATTCAAATTATCATGGATTTTAGGAAAACTGTGGAGGTTGCTGCTAGCAGAACCCAAATGTAGGCATTAAGCAATGTAATTTCGTTGTGCGTACGTGTGTGACATTTTCAAAATTCGAAATGACGTAGGGTAAACTAGACTATGATTGCCCGCACCTAGTGGTTGCCCACTCTCATTTTGATTGTATTTTTCTCACTTCAATGTGAATTGACAAACGAAATCCTTATCAGCAGAAACAGCCACGTTATTGAAAAGTGTAATAAGATTGTGTGAAGGGCGTCGAAGTTTTTTCAATCTTGCATTTCATATGTTATACGAATTTATTGATAAGAAAACAAAATAGTGTATATATACCACGTGGTTGTAATGAATGGTTTTAATCGAATCACGAATTATTGTGGGCAATCACTGTATGAATGGTATTTATTTGTGAGAGTGGATTTATGTGTTTGTGTCAAAGAATGACTGGCGAAGGACCTTGATTTCGTGTTACTATCACCGCTTAAAAATGATAAAAAACATGTTGCATAGAAAGGAAAAGGACTCACCGAAAAAGGATAAGAACTTGTAGTCTGGCAATGCGCTTTTCTGCTTCCTTTCCCCATCCAACGGGCACAATCACAGTAATAAGCGTGAGGTTCGTTATTTTGATAGTACACAGGGGAGTTATTTGTAATGGCGGATACACGGCGGAGCACAATGGTTGTCTCGCCGCGGGAGTTTTATTACAGACTGATTAAGATTGTGGGTAAGATTGACGGGTAGGCAATTGGGAATAGGTAGGACAAAGAACTTGCAACAATAATTAATACCAATCCCAAGCAGTGACAGTATGTATGCGTGCTATGTAGGTATGTGTATGTGTAGTTATATATATGGGCGTAACCACTGTACATGTGTACATTATATGCCAGCGAAAGAAAGCGGGTAGACTCCCTCGAAATTTGGTAATAGAGAAAAATGCTGAGGATTCCTTGGACAGCCAGACGCACAAATGTGTTCATTCTATAAGAGCTAGGCATCCACATTAGGCTTTCAACTATCTGCCTTCAACGTATTTTAAGATACTTTGGACACGTTGCTCGCCAAACTGAGGACTCCAACTTGGAGAAACTCGTGAACAAACTCGCAAAGTGTTTAGCAGAAGAAGCAGAGGAAGGGCACCATTGCGCTGGAGTGACCAAGTATAACTGGCGACAGGCACAGGTGTCCGCAGCTCTCCACACACCCCGGAACCGCAAGGAGTGGAGGAGCCTTGTCCACCAGGGATTACGATCCTCAGCAATGAGGAACCGACAAGAAGAATAATTCAACATTATGCAAGTATTTATTTTTATTTAATATGGTGGGTAGGACCAACCTTATATAACCACTCAAATCAACATTTCTTTAAGAGGACAATTTTCCACCCATTTTTTGAGAAATTTATTTAAAGAATATTTTCAAATCTGGTGCCACCAACAAAAACCCACCTATTATATATTTTTTAAATGATTATTTTTATTCTATATTTGAAAAGTGCAATAGGTTCTAATTCTGTAGAACACAAAATTCTCAGTTTTATTCTTGAAATTCAAGTAACATTTCGTGAGTTTTCGCGGATAAAATTGGAGAACGTTTCTATTAATATTATTATTTATTATTATATTGTCAAATATTACATTGTTTAAAATATTTCAAGGTTTTACGCAAGAATGTACAAGTGGTTTTTTCTTCAAAAACTACTTGTATATTATTAAATTTTTTTCACTTTTATAACCTTTGGTATAAATTCTATGTATGTGTAATCCTCGATAACTTAAATATTATTTTATAATCTATGTAAAAGCCCCTACGGGCGTATAACAACAATAAATAAATAAATTATACAATCCTCTACTTGAACTAGAATGAATTCTTTGGCTCTTCAAATTTTTATTTTGCGAAATTGGCACCTGATAATAAGTTTGATTAGTTAGCAGTTACATACATTTATTGAGAAAGGAAAGTATGAACTATCTCATACTCGATGATCCTAACATGTGTTGATTTTAACAACCATATTTCATAAATTAATACGAAAAATAAACTTTATTTTCGATAAAGTTCATTCACCGTCCATTACTTTTTATTGTCAGATCGTAAAATATGTGCAATAAAATTTAAAAAGTAATACAATAACAGAACGCAATGCACCGTGACTAACATCTCAATCTCGTGTAATTACTTGTAAATTGAAAACAATATAATATGCACACACTAAATCAAGTTTTCAAGGCATAAACCAGAACTAAAAACATTATTCAACTGAAAAAGCTTTCAATAAATTTCTTCTGATTTAATGAATTTAATTTGCAATTAAAATCATGAAAACCGTGACTTTATACTGGAATTTATGGCTTATTTATAGAACTCCCTTTAATATTTTTCATAATCAAATTTAATATATGTGTATCATAGGGTTCCATGCCAACTCAGAATCAAGTCAATTCAACACCTCTTCGAAAAGTCTTTAAAAGCTATGATTTTTTTAAATAGCGCATAACCTAACCTATTTAATCAATTTTTTATAAATTTTGAGTTGAGTTGATTTCATTCTTAGTTGTTCGGTCACCATATTATTATAATTTTGCATTTTATTTTATTTATTTATTTGTATAAAGTTTATTTACATGCGATTTTTCTATGCCTGTCTGACCTGTATCGAGACAGTTTTTAAGTTCAGTCCTATGGGGCCTAACCTTCAAAATGGCTATAAAACGACCGCTGTTGCTAATGGCTTACGTGTCAAGTGCCAAGGATAAAATGCCAATCGCCCGCCGTAAGTCGGCGGACACTATTTTCGTAATGGCTTACTTTTTTTTGCAAAATGTTTTTTATTTCTTTTTATATTGTACCATCTTTGTTGTTAATTGATTGAACAATTCATCAAATTACAAAAGTTAATTTGGGTGAAAGTTCTATCCAGGTTTTTTTTAAATAATACTATTGTGGGCCAGTTGTTTCGCAAAACTGAAATAATAACAGAACTTTCACAGAACTTGAAAATTTGTAATTAGATGGATTGTTCAAATTCTGTGAAACAACCCGTCCTAATGCCTACAATACACGACATCTTTTATCAGTCCGATTTCAATGAGACCAAAGTCAACATTTTTCGCTTTACGCGATCGCTATTTTCATATCTACGATTTCAGTTGGCTTCACAGCAAACAGCATGGTGATGACAATTGAAATCGCAGATATGAAAATAGAGATGAAAATAGCGTTCGCGTAAAGCGAAAAATGTTGACTTTGGTCTTTTTTTTATTATTTAAAAAAATACATACGTATACAGATTCATAGTAAAACATTTGATTCTTAAAACTAATAACAATATATAAATTTCTTTTTAATGAAACTACCCAATTCAAAACAGAAAACATTTCTAATTGGAATCGAACTGAGAAAAGATGTCGTGTTTTGTAAGAGTGCCTACCACGCGTCTTTCTTGCATGATTTTACAAGATCTGGTTGTTTCTTATTAGCCCTATCTCCATAACGTGCTCCTTAATGAGATTCACAAATACATTTTTTTTGCATTCAAAAGGGCTAATAAAATCAATTGGGACCGTAGTAATATTTGCTTGATACTTCTTCGCACGCCTCTCAGAGTCAGGACGGATCTAATAATGTACTTTTTTGTGTTGGTTACACTGCTTTTCCGTATTATTTAGTTGGTTATTCTGCATCCTCCCATAGGAGCCTGTTCAATCATGACTTCCAAGAGCGATCCGGGAATAAACCAGGAACTTGACTAAACTACAAAATACGCACCGTTAATGTTTAAATACATAAACCACACATTAAACATTCTAAATTTGAATAATCAAAGAAAAAGAGACTGCGCTTACCACATACCGAATTAGGTACGTACTCATTTTGCAAGTCAATGCCCTCCTCCATAGGGGTTCGAGAGTGGGATAGTCAACTTTGATGCAACTAACTTACTTTATGCAGATTGAAATTGTTACCTCCATGACCTAGCGGACACGGTCATTAGTCATTAGCTACAAATCCAAGTGCAGTCGCAGGTTCAAATCCAGGTGTATGAAAATAAATTTGTTTGAATTATGTGCCACTGCTATTACACTCGTTAGGGAACGTACCCATACTACGTGACCTCTTCGGGGGGGGGGGTCTTCAAAATGTCACGCTTGGTACAAATGAGCGGCGGTTTGCTTAGGATTTTGGTCACCGGGGGGGGGGGGGGGGGGTTAAAAATTGCACAAAAATTGGTCACGTAGTATGGGTACGTTCCCTTATATTATATATGGTTTTTGAAATGAGAATATGCTTAGCTCCTACCGGGAAGTATTTGAAATTTGGAACAATGGCTCTGTGCAGAAACGGGCGGTCCGTTTAATAGATTCTCCCATCTACACAGACGGATTGCAATCTTTAGAGCACAGGCGTCGGGTGGGAATGCTATCCTTGTTCTACCGGTATTACAAAGGAAGATGCTCCGAGGAACTAGCATCATTGATCCCTTCGGCACCGGTGCATAGTCGGGAAACACGCCAAACGCGTGCCCAACATTTGTACACGGTTGACATTTGTCACATGAGAACGGGTCGTTTCTTCGACTCGTTCTTGTGTTCAACAGCTCGGCTGTGGAATGATTTGCCGGCCTCTGTGTTTCCTTCCTACAACATGGGTCTCTTCAAGACCAATGTTCATTCCTTCCTCTCCTCAAAAAGACCCTCCACACAGCATCCCAGATGACATAGGCCCTGAGGGAAATTATTTTCCTCACGGCCTCCTGTGTGGAGTTAATGTGAAAAAAAAAATGAAAAAATGGTTCAAATTCGAGTGCACTTGTTTTGAAAACAGAAGAAGATCATTTGGAAGTCCTTGGAAGCAAGTTGTTGGTGTTTTTCTGTACACAATATCGTGTTTTTAAGTAGGTACATAGAAGGAATTTGAACTAGTCCTGGGTCGGTCGTGAATGACCCGCTCATGGACCACCAAAGAGCGAGCGGGTCAGTTTTTCGTCAGTACCCGGGTCTGGCGACCCACTTCTCGCAACCGCTCTACTACTGCAACCTGGGTTTCGGGTGCGGATGTGGCGGGGCGAGCGACGATAGATGGATGCATGAGAGAGCGACCGGGTTGTCAACACCCGGGTTTCGCCACCCGCTCTCTCGACTCAGGTAGTAGAAAATAGCTGGGTGAAGCGCAAGTGCGAACTGCGACACATTCGGTCAACACACACGTGCGTGACGTTAATAAATAACAATACATAATATACACATTAAAACAATTTGAAAAATTTCTCCACAATTTATTTTTTACCGTTACCGGTCTTCATTAGGTTTAATAATATAACGTTAAACAAAATCTATGTACGTACACGGTTAAGAATTTTAATATTATTAAAATTCTAATAAAAATCGTGCAAACATTGCAAATATTATTTATTTTGTACACCCTCTCCTCTTGTAACTTGTACTCCTAACCTAACTATCCCACCATCAAAAAGTATAATAGCAATCATAATAATTCATGGGCACATTTATTTTATCTTTTGTCCTATTATTACACAAAGAAAAATTATAAAATAATAGTTTATAATAAAGCATTACAGCTTACAGCTAATTTACTTATTTAAATTCTCAACAAAAGCTTCATAACAACACGTTTTTTTACATGGTTTTTATATCCTTCAAAACATGATAAAACATTGTTTTTTTTACCCCCGAAGAACGTATTTTTTTTATTTATTTCTGGGAAATGACATTAGACATTACTAGTTACAGGTGTGAGCTGTGAGCGAACGTTCATACAATTATAACCTGGGTTTCGTGTCGCGTATGACTTGACCGGTCTGGACGGCGATCATATTTTGTGTCGCCAAAAGAGCGGGTCTTCGCGACCCGCTCGCGACGCCAGTGTGTCGTGAGCGACCCGGGTCGTGTAAAACGATCGATTGACCCAGGACCCAGAATTTGAACCTCTCGGAACTACATAATGTTGTTTTGAACTCATTCGTTTTGTTAAGGCGATAAATATATTGAGGTATCGAGGTGGACCTATATTGTATTTCGTGTCGTGTGCTCCTTCGCAGAGATGCAGTGGTAAGTGACTGGTCATTCCCTTTTCCTTGCATACCACGTGTTTTCCTACACATACTATCACCCAATTCCAGCAAACGTCGTTTTGTTTAGAATATTTACTTTAATTCGTAAGCGGTTTTGGGTACTACATATTATATTACTATACATACACACTGTGTATTTGTGTTATTACACAGTATATTATTTGTGGCACGTTTTGAGTGCTAGATTTTCTCCTTACCTCCCTGGCGAAAGACAACCGTTCAGAATCTTATAAGTTGCTTGAAATGGCTTTAGTTGTATGTGGGGCATCCCAACCTTCTTCTTTCGCATTTCATTAAGCTTTTTATTAATAATTAATACAATTCAACAAAAAAAAAATTGTTAGCAACTGAAATTTAGTAAGATATTCATATTCCAAAAAAAGAACAAAGTCCATGCCCAATTACAACTAGACAACCGTTCACATAATAAAAGTTGATTGAAATGGTTTTAGCTGTGTGTGGTGCATCGTGCATCGCAACCTTCCTCTTTCGCATGTCATTCAGAATTTAGGTTCTTATTAATAATTTTTTCAATTCGATTATAATTTTGCTAGCTACTAATATTCTGCCTCACAACATACCCCAATTTGGGAGGTCTTAGTCCCACTGACTCCGGGCAGTTGGAACTCTAATACTGCTAGTTGTGAGGTATTAAAAAATATATTTACATCGAATTTTGACTTCCGATAAATGTAGAAGTTAATCTCCCATGATAAAGAAGTTTTCAATTGTGTTTCGGCAAAATGAAAGTAAACTGAAATTCAAAAGAAAGTTTTTTATTCCCTTCTACAAAACAATATGTCAACTTTTAATGCCAAAATTTAAAAGTTAACCCTCCTCTGGGATGCGCTGTATAATAATTCAGACTTCAGTGCACTCCAAGTACAAAGTCCCCGGGTCTATTCCCATCTGTACATAAACCCAAACTATGCAGTTAACGTCACGGGGTTACGACTTTTAAACTAAGGTAAACTCGCCGCGTTATCGGCCTTACAATTTGTAGGTGACTACAACTCTGGTTAGCGTTACGTTAAAGCTAATAATTTATGTTATGGTGTCCTATTCTCAACGGAGTGTTGACAGTAGTAGTTATGCTTGATGCTCTAATTAACCCTTGTTACGCTTTTAGATTGTGCCTCAACTCACTCAAGTGCGCTTATTAATTCTGTAACTACTATTAAAAGACTTTCTTATGTCGCGATGATATTTTACTTGGGCGTTTCTCAAAAAATACCCTTAATATGTGAAAATATACCAACTTTATGCTTTCATTGTGCACGACGTCCGGAAACTCGTAGTATAAGGAAAAAACTTGAACATCACTTGAGTTATTTGACTTTCATTTTTCGCCAATTAAAGTGTTAAACAAAACATCACTGAAGAAGGAAATAATATTTATTTATTTATTAAAATATGAAAGAGATAAAGTCACAGAAAAATAAAATGATAAGGGTGCAACTGGAACAATTGTTCAATGATATATTGTGTCCGACGGAAACAGGATTTTCTACCGAAACCGAATCTTCGGTAGCTGTCTCAGTTTCGGCCGAAACCGAAACTTTTTTAGACATGTTAAAAATCTATTGTTTACTGAAATTTGACTTATTTTTTACACTTGTACTAACAGTTAATATGTGTTAAATGAATTAAAAAACAATAATTGAAGTAGGTGAAAAATATTTTTTTTCACCTACTTCTTGGAACAAAAATTTTTCAGTAATCAACACTTATGTATATTATAAAGTAAGGACCTCATTAATTGAGTATTTTAATTTAAATTGCGTTTACAATCACAACTCAAACACAAGATCTTTTGCAGAGTTTCGGTGCGGCCGAAGGTTCGGCAGAAAATCTTCCGAAACTAATGCCTAAACTAGATTTTTTTGCCGAAATTTGCCGAAACCGAATCCGAACCTTCGGTCGGTCACTATATATTAGATTGATGGGAATAATCTTTAAATGTTACAAAAAGAGAATTGTTATAATAAAAGTTGCCAACAAAACGTTTTGGGGCCGGGTCCGAGTCCGACTCCCTAACGACCGATTTCTTTTTCTTCAAATTTGACCTAAAAGATTCCAACTTTAGACTCGATTTACTCGAAAACAAAAGCTCAAATCGAAAGAAGTTATACCATAAAATCTATTCCAAAATTGTAACATAGACTCACCAGTTTCCCGTTTGTACCTACCACTAGTTTCCGGGCACCATGTATAATGGTGCAGAAACGTTATGTTGATGTGTTCACTTTCATTTGTGAAGAATGGTTTCATCCTTAATTTAATATTATAGATAAAAAAAATAAGCAAAATTACTTCAAGATTGTAGTCGGTAGAGGTCCCTTTCCATACAATATTTTATACTTTCAATATACATTAAGGTTGAACCCCCCCCCCCCCCCCCCACGTGAATGCTATAGCAATTCCCTTGTGAGTAGTGATAGTTAGCAGTTAGTCAGTTAGAGAACTAATCTAATGTACAGCCACAATAATATAAACAAAAAAAAACATATAAATTTTCGAATCAAATACTAAGGGGCCTAAGCGCCATCTGGACCGAGATTAAGTCAATGACCACAAATTACCTTTATTATCGTCTCAAATAAAATACTAATGTAGGAATACGGTGGGCGAGATATACAAACATCTCTCCTACGCTAGAGACGGAAATTTAGCAGTCTTAGAAAAAACTACTTTAATAAATTGCTTTGTAAGAACTCGACGAATATAAAACCCCTACTGCAAGAATATGGTGATTAGATTATAATAGATTTTTATTTCGAATATCTAGTGTAAAACTGCCCTAAACGACAAACAGTACATTATTACTTATTTTAATGATTATTTTTAATTGTTAAACTAACGTTTTTAAGACAAGATTTTTATGCATAGCACAAAGGGTAACAATTATTATAAGCAATAATTATCAGCCTGAAACACTCAATGTGGATGAGTGTTTCAGGCTGATAATTATTGCTTATAATAATTGTTACCCTTTGTGCTATGCATAAAAATCTTGTCTTAAAATAATAATAATTGGCTAATTTATATAGCGCCGTTTTCGTGGAAAATCACCTCAAGGGCGCTGAACATTAGTTCAACAATTAAAAATAATAATTAATATTTGACAAGTTTAAGTATTTCTCCAATAAATAAAGACATAATTTGTCTCGACGCCACCTAGCGACGGATTTAACACTAACAGTGTCTCTCTCGCAAAAATAAAGTTGGTTGTTTTCAGGTGGAAAAAATATTTAAAAAAAAATAATAATAAGCAGTAATTGTTGAATGAAACACTAGTATATATTGAATCATTTGGCGGGTATAAGATAAGCCGCCATAGCTCAATTGGGAGAGCAGCTGACCGGCAATCAGAAGGGCACGGGTTCAAGTCCCGTTGGCGTCATGTATCTTTTCTCGGAAGATTTTTCAATGGTTTACGTTGTTTTTAAAGTCATAATCTCGAATCCTGTAAATTATTATTTTATGTACGTTTTTGTCTAACTTTCCGAAGTATGAAAAGAAATAGAGAAAATGTTACCAGTGTCTGATTCTTCTATTCGTAGTGCAATATATATTCATCAAGTTCTTCCATTGAAATCACATAAAATACCTTTTATAGGGATTAAAAATACATAATATTACATAACACGTTCTTCTTAAAAATACATTCGTACATTTCTTAAAAAAGCAATACACCAACAATCGTCCATCATTATTATTAACCCAAGTCTACCAAACTAAAGTGATAAATTAGATTTTATTGATGTGAAATGTTAATATAAAAGTAGGATTGTAATAAAATAGTAACACGCGGAGGTGTTTTCTAATTGTTTGTAATTTTCTAAGTCTTGGAGAGCATTTTTCTGAAATCGTTCATCTAAAACAGATATTTTCTTATGTGTTATTTAATTTATCAGTATTTTTTAAGCATCATTTAGGACTGGCTTTGGCTGGTTTACTGGCTTTGGCTGATACGGAAACCCTAACACAATCCTAACCAACATTGTGACCAGGCGCGGCTGGCGCTAACGTGCAATGGGGCGCTGAACCGCCAAAAAAATTCAACATTATTTTACAACTCATCGTATTTCTACGTAATGTGTTTATTTATTAAATTGAGCACAATCTTTAAATTTAATTATAATTATTTATCAATCTAACAATTAACAATGTATTACGGCCAAACAAACGCATTGCTGCCACCCGCCAGTTACGGCGGCTACCCGCTAGGAGCGAGGAACCGAGGTAGGTACAATGCCAAACCGCGCGCCAGAGCTAAGCGCCCCGTAATTTGAATGATGCTCGTAGTAAAAAATCCCAAAACGTCAGAAACATGTCATACTAAAAATCGGCTGACCGTGCGCTGCACGGCCGACCCGAGGAGCTTCGGCATTCTTCGGAAATATTCCGAAGCTTTGGTTCCAGCGGTAGTAAGGTTTGAACAAGATAATATTAAGTAATAATATTTCTCTTCTAAAATGTAACCATTAGTCAAAGGGTCAGCTATGCGTCTCGTGTGACATTATCTTGTTCGAGCCCTTGGGGTGTACCTTTTTGACATTATTATTTGGTTGTCACCCATTGATCGAAGTTGTCACGACAGTAAATGGCGATATTGGCGATCCACGCCGCAGAGTGAAACGTTTCTTGTGTGTTAATTATTATTATTGGATTATTGCGTTATTATTATTATCTTTGGAAGGTTGAGTATTTTTAAATGGATATCACACCCACCCTCAATAGTAATGGAGTGTAAAATGCTTCTAAAAATATTGATACCAGAATAATTCTATAAAAATTGGATAATTACTAGTTTTAGTTATGTTGCGTTGTACAATTTATTATGAGTTCCTAGGCTATATGTATTTTTATTATTTGATTTTACAAACAGATACATAAAACATACCTACTTACCTGGCAGGTCAATTCACCATATTAAACTCTAGACATCAGCATGTTTTTACATCGCACGTATTTTAACTATTACAGTTACATGATATTTTTAGATACTTAGCAAATAATGTAAAATTATGCATGATGTCTAGATTTTTTTAAAAATATAATATCAATCTTTCGTTTTTTATGAATGGCTTGGTGAACCACCTATAATTTGAGGCACCGGCCGCGCCTGATTGTGACGTTTGGTATTGTTTTATACGTGGAATTTGAACAATAACCTCAAAAAATACACAGAGGCAAACATCTCACACGATCATAAAACCAGAGCCAAGCTAATAGACGCGCTAACTATGTATACCTAAGTTTAACTAATACTTAAGCGGACAAAGAAGCTATGACTTTCAGCAATAAAACTACAAGTGTATTAAACTGACATGAAAAAGTCACCCTCATCTTAGGACCCTCTAGTGAGGAGGACAACGGAAATAATCTATTCCTTTTGAAAATTTATATTTCATATACATTTATATATTTCATAAATGTAAAAAATAATACAGTAATTAAATAAAAATAAAGAAATAGATGTTTACAATCGAGCGAGAACTGTACCAATATATTATACCTGTATATTTTGAGTAAAGCGAAAGATTAATAGGATCATACTGAGACCAAAAATGAAGAAACAAGATGAAAAAGGTCGTTCAAGTCAAATTTACACCAGTGAAATTAGAAAACACCTCCGCGTGTTACCATTTTATTACAATCCTACTTTTATATTAACACATCACATGAACGAAATCTAATTTATCACTTTGGTTTGGTAGACTTGGGTTAATAATAATGCTGAAATTGCATTTTAAGAACTTGACGAATTTGTTGTATTACATTGTTATACCAAGTTAATAAATTGAATTCGAAGAAGCTGACGATTGTTGGTGTATTGCTTTTTTAAGAAATGTACGAATGTATTTTTAAGAAGAACGTGTTATGTAATATTATGTATTTTTAATCCCTATAAAAGGTACTTTACATTATTTCAATGGAAGAACTTGATGAATATATATTGTAATACGAATAGAAGAATCAGACAACGGTAACATTTTATCTATTTCTTTTCATAATAATAATAATTGGATAATTTATAAAGCGCCGTTTTTGTGAAAAATCACCTCAAGGGCGCTGTACAATTTATTACGAAAGCTTAGGTTCTAACTAATTTTACTATTTACAAATTGATACAGAAACATACTTTACCTGGCAGGTCACTTCCAATAAACACACTTTAATTAGAAAGTTTATGCTTGGAGAAGATACGGCTTTGCACGCGGAGGACATTACAGTTAACACACTGGACATTGCATGATTTTACATTATTTGCTACCCTCATCACTGTTATTTATTTATTTAAAAATACTGGAGAATTTAGGACTATTGGAGATTAGTGGCAAAAGTATAGTTGATATTTATTTTAAAATACTGGAGAATTTAGGACTCTTTGGGGCTGGAGAATGTTCATGAAATAACCTTCACAAACGCTTAATTTTTTTTTTTATTATTTTTTTCTGTACGTTATGCTTCGGAAAGTTAGACAAAAACGTAAAATAATAATTTACAGGATTCGAGATTATGACTTTAAAAACAACGTGTACCATTAAAATAAGTAATAATGTACAAAACTATATTTATTTATTGTTTTGGAAAATTTACAGAGTATTAACATGAAAAAGTTATAAGATTAACATTGTCAAGGGCGTAAATGGTAATAATCCACTTAAACATGTTGGCATTAAACATTCAGTTTAAGATTTATTTTTGAAGTGAAAATTTCTTTAGCACCGTCGTGATTTGAAACTCAATGAAACGGAAAATCGAAACTAAGAAGAGACAAACACATACAGTTTGTCAAATAAGAGTAGAAAATATATGAGGGCGCCACTGTTGATCAAATGGCAATACTAAACACATAACTCATGGTGTTAAAGTAAAGCTGTGTAACCTACATTTTTATAAAAAATTAAAAAGGCATAATAATGGAAAAAATATTTTTTCATTGCAGTATAGATACCCGCCGATCTCAAAATTCGAATTGCGTATAGGTATATTATTATTATACCTTTGCAATTTTGTGTTAACATAATGAAGAATAACTATAATGTAATAAAATATAAAGCACAGTTTAAAAATTGCTCACATTTATTTAATACTAGATAAAGTATCTAGCGTTGCCTGGGCTTTAGAACATGTCTCTAATTTTAGATCTGAATATATTTAACTCATTCAGATCTAAAAATAGTGTAACTAAACTCACCATTAGTGATTCTTCCTTTCTATCTATTGTTAAATTAAATTAAAGCAAATCGCTTTATAAATCACCTTTTAATCAAATTTATGTCACGATAAAAAACGTTTTTTAAAATGTGGTTTACTGTGTTCTATACATTCAGTGTCATTGCACTTTAAAAAAATATTTGACAGTTAAATTGGTGTTGCCAGTCTACAAATTTAGTAGTTCAAGTTTTTATATTTTCTACTCTTATTTGACAGACTATACATCTAAAGGATTTAGCCTGCGAGCGAATGAGATATAATAATCAGTCTCCTCTGTGTGCGGTGCTTCGTAGCCCCAACTCTTAATCTCAACTCCCCACACTTGTCAACTTTAGTTTTCTAAAGGTTTCACTTCTACCGCGGTGAACTGCACACTTACAATTTTTTTTATCTATCTACATATCGAACGTCCAATTCACTAGTCAGACATCTCCAATGAAGTTTTGAGATAATGACGAAAGCGATATTCGATTGAGCCATAATTTTTATTTTTTACAATTGTCTGAATTTTAAGTATTAAATATGCTATAAAATAACACTGGGAAGCATAACGGTCGGTACATTAGTATTATTTTGAAATATCCTACTAGAGCCAGAAAACATCAACGTAATAATAATAATAAACAAATATGTTTGGAATACATTTTCTATTTTCAGTCGAAGTATGAAACTGTTAAAAATGACCGAATCGGCTAGGGACACATTAGCTCAGTTGGTAGAATTGCGCCCTGGCAAGGTGAAGGTCCTGGGTTCAAGTCCTAGATGTGATCATATCATTTTCTGTTTTTAGATTTTCGATTGAGTTTCGCTAATATTGTTTGCATTTAAGTAATTTAAATATTACAATTTAAAGTTTTAAATAAATATAACTATTCTCCATGACATGCCGTGTTAGTAGACTGCTAATATGTTTTTTTAAAATAAGCAAGACTGAAAATCTGATAAAGAAATTTAATTTCTTTATCAGAAATTTTCAAAGATTTCTTAAAATTTATTTTATAAAAAGGCCAAAAGCAATAATATGAAAGCAGGTGAATCAATCCGACATTCTTTTAAGTCGTAAATGTAAATGTCCACTTTAAATCCGGAGTTTTACCTTGGTTTAAATAAAATGTGTTTCAATTGCACACTTCAACCTGTATCTTCTTCTCACCGACCCAGTATCGCTTATTTCATACATACATGTTTATAGCGCAATTTATTGGCGCGTTATTGTGGCAAAAGTTCAATAGGCATTAAAATGTTCAGAATAAAAAGCTGAATCATAAACTGTTTGCAACTCACGACATAAAAAGCGCGTTAGACTCAATCCCAGCGGATAAAGCCGGATGAAAATGCAAGTGAGCTTGAATGAGAATAAAGTAAGTAAGTCGTACCTTCCCACATTCTTAGTACCCATCGATATGAAGATAATGCTTGATCTATGCTATCACCTCAAAATATTTGAGGTTAGCTCCTTATACCTTAATCGTCTTAGAATAGAATCTTCTGAGAATAGAATCGAAGTGTCCATTTTTGAGGAACAAAATCGCAACGTCCGCTCTAGATTAGGTGAAGCACTACTAAGACATGCAAAATCGTGTATTTTTGATTTGTAAAGTATCAGGCACATTTGCTTTAAATTTAAAAATCCTTACTTACGAACATAGACATCCAAATGACTAGACAAGCAGTTACAGGTGAGGGGTCAAACCAAACCATGGAGGGCGAAGAGGGGAAAGATGACTGTGATTCGTTATACAATCAATCTGACAGTAAATAGGCATCTCGCATTACAATATCACCATTTAGTTCTTAAAAGCAAAATCTGCTTTGAATGAATAGACCTTTTTACATGGGAGCGCGAATTGCTTGCCACGATAATAACATATTTGCTAAGGCCAAATGCTCGCCCCAAAAAGACTCGCCCCAATACACACAGCAATATTTTGTTGCCGTGTTTAGTTAAAACACCATTACAAATGTTTCATAATTTACTTACCCCTGTAACCAGCGACGAGCACACTGGAGAACCGCCCACATTCGCTATGTGCACATTGATATGTAGATATATTGTATAGAATACGCTACCGTTTTGGCGTTGTATTTCGTTAAATGTATGGATGTTACCTTCTAGCTGTTCACGGCAAGAATGATGACGTCACAGATTTTAGATTCAAGCGAGGCTCTATCCCCTCCCCATGGAGCGAGCCGGTTCCAAGGAGGAGCTTCAGCCGGCGCCATGTGGAGGGGGAAATAATACGTTTTTATCACTTAGGGCAGGTCCATGTATATTCATATGTCTGTGCTTACGAACCTCTTCTCTGGTATGGTTTTATTGCATGTACATAATGTGGGAAATTAAATTCCTTAGAAATAATGGTAAAACATTTAAACATTTGTGCCTGAGCTTCGCAAAATAACATAGAACAAGCATTTGGCGATGTTTTTTTCTCGAATAAATCAAAATAGGCGGCCGGTGTTAACGGGAATTTAAACCTCAGGGGCCATTCATATATTACGTAAGACTATTTAGGGGGGAGGGGGGTCGACCATCTCTTATTTTTTCTTACAAGGGGGTGGGAGGGAGTCTCGATAGTTCTTACGTAAGATCACAAAAATGCGCAAAGTTAAAATTATTAGTACCTTTGTAAGTACAAATAAACATTTCAAAAAAATTGTTACTTTGAAAAATAAACATTAAAACAAACTAAACGTGTAAGTATTCATTATTTCCTTTAGATTCTTACGTAATAAATTTTAAACAGGGGGGAGGGGGTCGGCCTATTCTTATAATAGGGGGGAGGGGATTTCTTATAAAGTAATAAATGAATGGCTCCTTATCGCCATCTACGTAGGGAGTGTGATTGTTAGCGGCCTGATCCCAAATTTAACACGACGTGGTGCATCGCCTTACGACATTTAATTTGAAACCAGAGGTTTCCGTTTTAAAAATAATTAGACACCGTTATCAGATCAATTCATCAGACTAAAGTACCTAAGCAACAATTTTGGTTTGGTATTTTAATGTAATGATTTGTACGTAAAGTGCGGATTTCAGTGATTCCTTATTCGGCTCGATCTTTAGCTCACAAGTGTACACGGAGAATCAGAAAGACAAATCAAGATTAAGTGAAACAAATACTTGAGTCGAATCCGCGGCGCGGCGCGCGGCACCTCATCCCATTTGCCTCTAAAATCATGAAAATTGAATTCTTTAATGGTCTATAAAATACAAATAACTAAAGTAGCATACATCAGAACTAGATATTTGCTGAATCTTTTGATTAAAAAAAGAATTATTCAATTTGGTAGGGTATTTTGGTCTCAAATCCAATTTTAAGTTTTATATGAAAAAGGCCGCGCAGGCGTTCGGTTCCCTAAAGTTTCATGGAAACCGCGAAAACAGCTTCTCACAAGTATCGAGAAATGAAATAACGTATACCTAAAACTGACTCAGTTCCGTGGGTTACAGTCCACGCAGGGTGCAAGAGGTCCGTTATTCTCGATAAACCAGGCAATTATCATTTTCAAATAACCGTAATTCGTTGAACGTACACACACGAGCATAACACCCCTCACTTCTCCACACATCATGCACACTACACTCCATACCGCATTCACCTTACTAGTTACAATACACAGTCTTTCTCCACTACATGTCAAAAGAGCCGAAGAGCTTGGGTCAAGTAATATACCGAATTATTCCACGTAGCCTCATAAAATACACTTCCCTACATGACACTACGTTTCATGATTGGTGAGATGTCACATCTTGGTGCAAAATTCATATCACTTCGTGGAAAAGTATGGGTAGGTACTTTTATTTGTTGGCTGACGGTTAAAATCTTGACCGAATACGATGATTTTTGAAGTGAAAACTTCTTTAGCACCGTTGTGATTTGATACTCAATGATCGGAAAAAACACAATAAAATAAGACAAACACATGCATCTGTAGGATTTAGCCTGCGATATAATGAGACAGTATAATCGGTCTCCTCTTAGATTTTTTTTTTTTTTTTACATGAATACCGCACAAGAGTCCCAACTGCTCCCGTCTGAAGCCAGTGGGACTATGGCATCCACAATTGGGGTATGTTGTGAGGCTGAAGGTAGTGGGGAGGGTAAGGAGATAGGGAAGAGGAAGGTGGGGAAGTACCTGGCTATTCAGATCTGGTCACCAAACACGGCAGAAGCCATTTCAAGCAACGTTTCAATTCTGAATGGTGGTCTTACACCAGGGCGATACTGAGAGTATCTTCCACTCTGGAACGTGCCGCAAATATACTATACATTATTTTTAATGAATAAATTGTGAAATACACAAATTAATCAAATAAAATTTATTTGCCACGCCGGGATTCGATCCCGCGACCTTCGGAATGCTAGTCAAGCGCCTTACCGCTGCACTACGCCGGCCGTGCGGTGCCTTCCCAGTTTAGTTTTTGAAGTAAAACTTCTTTACGCACGCTTGACTTGGGGAGTAAGCTGGTGAATGCGTGACGAGAGCGTTACGAGAACGGTAGTTGAGAGGGAGATATAAGTTAGTGAAGATAGAAAGAGAGAGAGTTAGGTTTCGTATATTCTGTACGGGGCAAGAGAGAGAGGTGCGAGCACACATTTTCTTTCTCTCATAGCCCGTTACGTTTCGTATATCTAATACACAGTGCAGGCCTATTGTCTGTATCACACTGTAAGAGCAAGAGAGAGCAGTGCGCGCGCACATTCTTTTTCTCTCTTCCTATCGTATAGATGGAGCTAAAGAAGTTTTATTTCAGTTGTGTGGTCTAATAAAGCACACTCGTTTTTTTTTGTAGGTTGTACCTACCTACCGCGTGTGAATTGCACACTGATTATTTTAAGTAAAACTTCTTTAGCACCGTTGTGATGAAACGGAAACGACACTAAGAGACAAACACATACACCTACAGGATTTAGCCTGCGAGAGAATGAGATAAAATGAAACTGCGCGTTGGCCGCTTTGATAATGAGTTCACTTTTCCAGGTTCCTGTTGGTTGAGATTGTGTGAGTGAAGGTTTCTCTTCTACGGCGTGTGAACTTCACTCGATTTTTTTTTAAGTATCAAAAGTACGTTTTTGATGTTGTGCCAGAACGACGAGATATTTTTTTATGACAACTGTTTACGAAGCATTTTAAAACTAATCACAATTTTAACCCAACTAGATCTCAGTACGTTCTGAAGGCGAAACGTAAAAGAAATTTAGGTTCTATAACATAAATATATATTTCATAAATACCTGTACCTGTCACACTTAATCATAAACACGTAAACACCTCAGCACAGGTTCTCCTAGTGAGGTGTTCACGAAACATACAATATTACCAACCAACAGTTTCACCTTCTCAAACCTACCTAACACACAACATAATGAAATGTAATATTAATATGTAAAAATGTTATCAAAATATATTACATATGTAAAAATGTTAACAATAAGGTGAAAACTGTAATATATAGATATAAATAAATAAATAACAGTAGGTATTAAGTAAGTAGAATTTTATATGAAAAATATTTGAAAAATTTAGTAGACAGCAATCACTTTGTGGTTTGACATTAATTTGTAAGAACCGCAACTTAATTATTTTACTTAAAATACTACGTTAAACCACAAAGTAATATTTAGATAAAGCTTAAGATTCTGTCAATACAGTTTTCACATTCTGTAAATATTTTTTAAACTTTAATACCGCGTAAGATTCCCAACTGCTCCCAAGCGTCTGGAGCCAGTGGGACTATGGCGTCCCCAATGGGGTATTTCCACAAACGAGGAATTCTGTTGAAAATGTACGGAATATTTAAAGATTATTTTTCTGATTTTAATAATCCTACTAAAAATGTTTGATTTTTATGTTTTCATTCAATATTATTGATTTTAAAAACGATCTAAAACTGATCAAATCAAAACGGCCCATGGTTGGGAAATGGGTTTGTGACGTCACTAGTGTCGCTAAGCTGAACTAGCATAAATAAACACTGTCAGTGAGCGTCCTCACTCATGACGTCACACGATAGCCACGCCCCAAAATATCGTTTTAGCGGTAATTCTAAAATGGGAAACTTTAACTCGCTGTAGAAAATTTATTCGTCAACATAAAAATAAAATAAAAATGCTGTAATCATCGTAATTTTTTGCTTCATTTTTTTAAGCAATAAAAAAAACACGTGGAAATACCCCATTGGTGTACGTTGTAAGGCAGAAAGGTAGTAGTGAGGGAGGCAGGTGGGGGAGAGGAAGGTTGGAAAGTACATAATCACCAAACACGGCCAAAGCTATTTCAAGCAACGTTTCAGTTTTGAATGATGGTCTTTCACCAGGGCGATACTGATAGCTCCACTCTGGAACGTTTCGCAAATATACTAAATTTTTAATATTGAAACTATTTCGAAATAACATAATTTACTTACGATCGCCGGGATTTGAACCCGCGATATCCGGATTCGTAATCGAGAACCATATCCTTAGACAAACAAATGCGTATCATAATAATGTATGTATGTTATATTTTTTTGCGCATTTAATTTTAAATAAATACAAAGGTTTCCTTCGGGTTTATGTCACTTTTAGTGATGCTGTGCGGAGGGTCATTTTAAGGTACTGTTTTGTAAATACTGTATGTTCTTTATGTCGTATTATTTTACCAATATCAATTTTCAATTTGGGAGGCGGGAATGGGTACCGCCGCCCCGGGAACCTTTATTGGATAACCAACATCTCTGCCATAGGTCACCCCAAGTGGTTCGCTACGTTTGGTGATTTAGCAGGGGTGCCCGGGTTCATGGGGTGAGGTTTGTCTAGGTCTTGGAGGCGGATGACCGGGACATACTGAACCCCAGATTCCTACCCACCCCTTAAACCCTTTTCCTTCCCAGAACTCTCCTCTCCTTCCCTTTTCCTTAAAAAAAACCCTCCACACAGCATCCTCAAAGATGACATAGGCCCTGAGGGAAATTATTTTCCTCAGGGCCTCCTGTGTGTAGCTTATGTAAAAAAAAAAAAATAAGTAGCACTGTAAGATTATTAAAAACGATACATTATAGTTAAGCGCACTTGAAGTGAAATGACACAAAATTGCGCTATACAAATACAACGTTATTATTATTATTATATGTACCATAGAGATACGAATAAGCTATTGCAGCATAAAACGACATTTTTATATTTTTTATTTAATGACAATATAAGATATGTAAAATTACAAAATAAAGAATAAATAAAATAAAAGTATTTATGTTCGTTGTCTGCAGGTTTCATTGGGGTCATTTGATAATTTTAATGATTTCCTCATCTTCATGTTTACTTAGCCATAATTTGTTGTCCTTTTTAAACTTTTGTATCTCCATGGTTTTCTTATTTTCAACTGTAGCATGGGAATTATGATTGTTCTGGCCAAAAGATGTATTTAATTTCAGGCTGTTTAGTAGTTTTGAGGATGTCGTCCTTGTAGTGTAGGTGTGTTGGTCTTGGATTAAGTTAATCCACTAAAAAGTGAAAGATAACAAATTGAAACACCAAGTCAATACTAAAATCAAAATGTGATACGTACTCTAAAATTTATACTCCCATTAAAAATACTATAATAACTGTTGTAGTTTGACGAGAGAAATAAACCAATAAAAAATGCATTAAAACAACCGAAACATTCATTGAATCACCTCCCAGAAGAAGACGGCGGGCCTCAATGTGTTAAGGTCACCAAACCGGTTCCGCGTAATAATACGGAGTCGCGGTGAATTCGGATGTCGATCGACCGCTACTATTCAAATCGTATACAATATCCGCGGCCGGGGATCGTAATTCGTACTGGGTAACGGGAACATGGGAAGGAAGGTATGTCGGAACATGCGCTGAGGGAGTCCGGCACATTTTCGATAAAAAAGGGTTTAAATTAGTTTTTTTTTAATAACGAGATTTACTACAACGGCAGGACCACAATAAAGATGTGAAAATATGACGTGCGCGTATCATACGCGCCGATCGTAAGTACCCCTCGTACGATTTTGCTGGTGCTCGTACACGGCGCTACGTGGCGGCTGTCAGTTTCACGCTACCGACGGCGTGCATTTGTGTCTGCTACTTATTCGTTTGACGTTTGACAGAAATGACGTCGGAACATGAAAGTAATGTTAGATTTGTTCTGGAAGTGTAAAAAATGCGTGTTTACCAGAATATGTAAGAAAGGATTTAGTAGAGAAAGCATGGATTGATGTTGGAAAAAGCGTCATTTGACATCGCTTGACATCGTGTTAACTTAACGGCTGCACGTGAAAAATGATCAAGTTTATTATATTTCGGGTAGCGCCGTGTACCAGCATTAAATAGTAGTATATCTGCAGGGTACTTGTGGTTGTGTCACAATCATATAGTTTGTAAGTATCTTCATGAACGGAGGGCCTAAGACTTTCAATAAGCATCCTGTAGTACTGAAGAATACTGGTCCCAGTATAACGAATGTCTCGATTGAATCAAATAAAAATATATAGTAATTTAGAAGATATTATTGTTTGGTTGTGTTTCACGAGCCACGGGTTGCCCACCCGCTGAGGACGTAATAGCCGGGTTCATTCCCCCGCAGTCCGGATATTGCGAGCGAACTCGATTGACAACCGGCTCGTGTAAAGTAGAATGTTACACTACATCACTACGACCGGACCGGCGGTACAAGAATGTACTTCAATACATCGCAACGATCCAACGTGACTTACGCAATGGCCGGAGATGGTTTATTTATATTTTTGTGAGTGCGCTTTATTTTTATTATTTTATTAAACTTGGGAATGCCAGGGGAAATGCCAATATCCCGCTTTACGTCGACTAACACTATTTTCGCATTAACTTACGTGTTTAAAAAAAAAACAGATTTTTGTTAATTATACCTGTAACATCTAACATATATTATTATTTCGAGCGTAGTTTTATAAGTAATACTTATTAAGTATTCAATCTCGAAAACCTTCTCCTTCCCGCATCGCTTCGTCCCTTACTAGTTAGGGCGTAACTGGCGTAACTTCCGATGATTTTATTTTATTTTATTAGGAAAACCAACAGTTACAATTAATAATACTGTTTGATGAAATATGTACAGAAATTTAACCAATAATAGGTTTTCGCTGAAGTATGCAAATTATTTAGTGAGTAGGTATAAAGAAAAATCGACAAAAATAGTTAAATTATGTTATGTGGATGGGATGGTGGAAGGGAGTGGAAAAGGATGGATCCTTACTGTGTAAATAATGGTATGTACCTATGTGTAAATGTTATTTATTTATTTTAGTTTTGAAAACGTTAGGTACTGTGTTAAATAAGTCGAATTCACTGTATGAAATATTAAAGGTGTGTGAAGCGCTATGAATTAATGTATTTTGTTTAGAGTTAGTGATTGAGGAATGTTTAATGCGTGGTTTTGTCTGGTTTGTCTGATGGGCACTCTTAGTTGAATTCTTTCTAGTAATTCCGGGCAATCTATCATAGAGGTAGCTATTTTTTGTAAGAAGAGTACGTCTGCCAAATTTCTTCGACTTTCCAAAGACGATATCCTGAAGAACGCGGCTGACTCTTCGTGGCTCAGATGAGGACGATAGCTCCGAAAATCAAGGTAACGTAGAAATCGGTTTTGCACTTTCTCAATCCTATCTATGTGACATATATACTCGGGGTTCGAGATTTGAGAGGCGTACTCCAGAGAACTGCGTACGTACGCAAAATAAAGCATTTTCGTGGTTTCTACTTTTTTTAAATCTTTGAAGGTTCTAAGTACAAAGCCTAGTATCTTGGAAGCCTTTGATACCATGGATTCAATGTGGCGATCAAATAGTAGTTTCGGGTCTAACACTATTCCCAAGTCCTTGACTTCCGTCATTTTTGTTAGTACTGTACCGTGAAGTGCATAAATGAAAGAAATTGGTTTTTTATTGCGGGTGAAACTGATGGCGCCGCATTTTTTAACATTTATTTGAAGGTTATGCTGTGCACAATAAATATTAAGACGATTAAGATCTTCTTGTATGCTGGTACAGTCGTTGGTGCACGTGACAGGGGAAAATATTTTCATGTTGTCTGCGTATAACAAAGTCCTGGAGTGGTGAAAACATTTTCCAGTGTCATTAATATATATGTTGAAGAGTAATGGTCCCAATAGTGATCCTTGGGGTACTCCCGACGGTACGGTTACCCAATCTGACTTATAGCCACCGACAACTACTGCTTGGCTGCGGTTTGCTATATAGGACGAGAGCCACCTGAGAAGGTCCCCGTGTACGCCAATTTGTGAGAGTTTGATCAATAATATATCATGAATTACTAAATCAAAAGCTTTGCTGTAGTCTGTATATATTGCATCTACCTGTATGCGCTGGTCCATATTGTCTTGTAATAATTCGGTGAACGCCGTTAAGTTTGTGGTTGTAGATTTTCCCCTCAAAAAGCCATGTTGGTTGATATTCAGTGACGATCTCAGGGCCGGAAACTCTGGTTGTACACAATTTTTTCGAAAACTTTACTGAAAATACAGAGCTTTGATATTGGTCTATAATTTTCGACGTCAGATTTTTGGCCGTTTTTGAAGATGGGAGTTATAAAGGCTGTTTTCCAGGTGTTTGGCACTATTCCCTCTTTAAGGGAGCGACTAAAAATTATGGATAGTGGTTTAGACAGGCTGCGCGCACATTTGCTTATGAAGAAAGGGGGAATTTTATCTGGGCCTGCACCTTTTTTGGGATCTAGATCTTCAAGGTTTTTCTGTATATGATGCTAATCGACGTCAATATTATGAAAGCTAGCAACACAGGACTCATTGGCGTTGTCCGGTAGAATCTGGGTGCTTTGAGCATTATTGTTGTAGACAGAAAGGAAGTATTTAGAGAATAAGTTGCAGATGTCAGACCCATTTTCAGCTTTTTCATCTTTGAGTGTCATGATATTTGGAACACCGTGGGATTTGGACTTGGATTTAATGTAATTCCATACTTTTTTTGGGTCGGAGGATATGTCATGTTCGATTTGAGTTAGGTATTTATTGTGGCATTCCCAATTAATTATATCGATATCCCGAGCACGGTTTATTGTTGACAGCTGAACCTAGCAACACCGGAGGTGTTTTTTAAGAATTGACAAAAAAAAATCCGAAACGTCATACAATTACGTAAAAATGAATAATTTGGAAATGTTAAATTGAAATTCTATCCAAAATAAGCATTGACAATCTTCATTTACTTTTTTAAACTAAACAGGAATTCTTCAAATTTTGCAAATTCACTTTGTGGCACCATTTTATTAATTAAATAATTAAAAACACTTTGTTTTTACCACAATAAACTTTATTTAAAAGTCGACATGTTTCAAGAACGATGTTCTCTTCATCAGGATATAATGTACTAAAAAAATTATCGAACATAGAAGTCCACGCCTGTCTTTCTATGTTCGATAATTTTTTTAGTACGCATCATGTTTGCAAAATATTGTTCTGTTATTTTAACATATTACAACATTCTTTTCCTTGAGATTTCAATTTTTTTTATTTGGTTTTAACACATTTTTGTATCCGATATCTATATACTATCTTTTATCACACATACAACATATTGATTTATGTCAGGTAGCATATAAACCTTTAATATTATTTAAATATTGTTTAACTATTTTATGTTTGTTATTATTATAATACTGATACCTTCCTGTTTACCACTGTATCATGATCATTTGAATGTAAAAGACATTTTACGGCGTTTAAATAAATAACGAACGGCAAAAAACTGCGTGTTCCGACTGAAGTAAAACTTCACAAACTTATAAAAGAACATATGACATTGGGATGACAAATGGCATTGGGGTGACATATGACCATGGGGTGACCTATGACCCTGGAGTGACCTACGACTGTGGGGTGACCTACGACCGTGGGATGACCAATGTTCTCGGGGAGACCTAAACCCATGGCGTGACCTATGACCTTGGGGTGACATGACATTGGAGTGACATATAACCATGGGGTAACCTATGACCCTGGGGTGACCTACGACAGTGGGGTGACCTACGACCTTGGGAGACCTACGACCTTAGGGTGACCTATGGCACGGTTATTTAATAAAGGATTTCTTGTGCGCGCACCTCTCTCTCTTGCCTTTTTTTTACATGAGCTCCACACAGGAAGCCCTGAGGAAAATAATTTCCCTCAGGGCCTATGTCATCTTTGGGGCTGCTGTGTTAAGGGGTTGTTTTAGGGAAAGGAAGGAGAGGAGAGTTCTGGGAAGGAAAAGGGTTTAAGGGGTGGGTAGGAATCTGGGGTTTAGTGTGTCCTGGACATCCGCCTCCAAGACCTAGAAAAACCTCACCTCATGAACCCGGGCACCCCTGCTAAATCGCCAAACGTAGCGAAACACTTGCGGTGACCTATGGCAGAGGTGTGGGTTATCCAATAAAAGTTCCCGGGGCGGCGGTACCCATTCCCGCCTCCCAAATTGTCCCTACGGTAATATACGAAACGTTACTCTCTCTCTTTCTATCTTCACTAACTTATATCTCTCTCTCAACTTTAAGCGTGCGTAAAGGCCCGACCGTTCACATCGATCAACGTTCGCATCGATTACCTTTCGCATCACACTTTTTCGTGCAACTCATTCACCAGCTTACCCCCCAAGCCCAGCGTGCGTAAAGAAGTTTTACTTTAAAAATCAATCGTCGTTCGGAATATCTCTTACCAATTGTAGACTGTGCTCGCAAATATTGATATCTGACCGTGGATGACGGATTCACTCAATATCGCAATGATATAGGGCAGGGGTCACCAAATGGCGGACCGCCGACCTATTTTGTGCGGACTTTGTGTTAACAATACAAAATATTCTTTCATTAAAGATCTTAAATCGGAATTTGAAATCAGATTCACAGATTTTTAGAAAATGGATGATGTCGTCGACATTCTCAGTAACATTTACTCTCTGCATTCTGGTGATGAATGAAGCAATGAAGCTGCAAATATTTTTGGGAGTAATAAAGCTGCTCTCCAGTTTGATTTCCAAGTTTCTTGTCAAGAGTTTTGGATAAAATTTGTTTGTGCTAATAAATACCTTGAAACTTCACACTTTTTTTGGGTCCACATATGTTTGTGAACCAGCATTTTCCAAGATGAACTTCATTAAAAATAAATTCCGGAGCAGAATTACCGATGAACATCTCCAAGATTTAATGACAATAGCCTGCACAAACTTTAGTCCAAACTTCGGACAGGTAGTCGAAGGCAAAAAATGTAATTTTTCTCATTAATATTGTAAAAAAACCCTCGGTACTTCTTTGTATTCATAACAATTGTCAATTAATAAAATAATGTTCCGGAACCCATTCGTTTTATTTGTTGATTGATATTATTCATTGGTATCTACACATATTTAAATAGTACGGTCATGTTATTTAAAAAAACGGACCCCTAATGAAAGAAATTGGTGACCCCAGATATAGGGTTTTATCGGTCGTCCGTGCTAGACCTTCTGGGGCATCAGCATTGGTTATTGGTTCCATACCATAGACATCAGAATTCAATAGACCAGAAGATACAGACGAGGGGGTAAAACCAAACTATGAAGGGGGAAGAGGGGAAAGATGACTGTGATTCGTTATACAATCAATCTGACGGTAAATAGGCATCTCGCATTACAATATCACCATTTAGTTCTTAAAAGCAAAATCTGCTTTGAATGAATAGAGCTTTTTACATGGGAGCGCGAATTGCTTGCCACGATAATAACATATTTGCTAAGGCCAAATGCTCGCCGCAAAAAGACTCGCCCCAATACACATAGCAATATTTTGTTGCCGTGTTTAGTTAAAACACTATTACAAATGTTTCATAATTTACTTACCCCTGTAACCAGCGACGAGAACACTGGAGAACCGCCCACATTCGCTATGTCTATATAATATGTACCTATAATGTATAGCGCAAGCTGCCGTTTTTGGCGTGATATTTCGTAAAACGTATAGACGTTACTTTCGCGCTGGTCACTACAAGAATGATGAGGTCACATATTTTAGATTCTCTCCCCTCCCCATGGAGCGAGCTGGCGCCAAGGCGGAGCTTATAGCCGGTTCCATGGGGAGGGGGAAATATTACGTTTTTATCACTTAGGGCAGGTCCAGATATATTTATATGTCCGTGTTCCATACGAAGGAAGTATCGAAAGTTTGGGAAAATATCTTGAAACGTAGAATTCTTTCGCAACCAGGACATTAATCGATTGGATACCTTCAAAAATTCATAAGCTATAAACAGTAAGTAGATCAATGTCCTCCTAAAACTATGGCTGCAAATGTACATTTTCTTGTAATGACCCTAATATTAAATTTACCACGAGAATAACAACATTGCGCCATTTCAATTCAGAAGCGTTTACCGCAAATCGTCCCTGATAGACAACCGCAGACTACCGACAATGTGTTTAGACTTCTCCAATACGGAGGGAAACCGATTGAAAACCACCAGAAACTGAAATACAGGCCTATTCCGCACATTAATCGTACACTTTATGGCATTAACTTCGCCGATACAATGTTGTGGTGAAATTAACAACATCATGTACATCTTTTAAATTGGAGCAGCCTCTTTCGGTAGAAATCACAGTAATAAAATTATTTAAATTATTAATGTAGTAAATACAAAATGGGTAATGGTCTCCTATGAGTCCCCCCCCCACCACGGAATACAAGAAAATTCGAAGTTTTTAGGTACTTCCCCTTTCACATATCTCTACCCTCCCCACTGCCTTAAGCCATAGTAGACACTGGGCAGTTGGGACACTAGTCCGGTAAAAGTATTGATTTTCTCTCAGTTCCCAACCTTCATTTACCCATTTTCACCTGTCTCATAACATTCCCCACGGCCCCGTGGTCGAGGGTTAAGGTTCTCGATTAGCAATCCGAAGTGGCGGGTTCAAATAACGGCGGACAAAAATAAATTTTATTCGATAGACTAGTTGTTTCCCGGCATGCGTTGCTATGTCATTTAATAAAGAAATTGTTTCTCCCTGCGTGTCCTTTCCCATTCGTCCCGTTCACCTTCCGCCTCCCCTTCCCCTCGCGTTCCCATTCCACCTCGTCCACCTTGCCTTTCCCCATTACACTCCCCTCTTCCAGATTCCCCTCTCCCTTCACAGGTTCCCCTCCCCCCCTTCCGCAAATCCCCTACCCGATTTCCCCTCCCGCATTCCATACATTCAGACTCAGTACATTCAGATTTCAAACAGCTCGCTTGCCACCTATTACAACTTTTTTATAGAACTTTCATTATGCCAGAGCTCACCGCTTCTTTTGAACAAACCTTGTCCTGAAAATAACGAACACATAGAAAAAAGAATTATCCAATTTGGTGCAGTCGTTCGTAAGTTATGCGCGTACATACATTTCGGCGATTCATTTTTATTTATATAATACAAGGTATTTATACGGCACGTTCCAGGGTGGAATTTACTCCCAGCATCGCCCTGGTTTAATAGCACCATTGGGGATGCCATAGTTTCACTGGCTCCACACGGGAAAAGTTACGACTATTGTGCGGTATTAACAAAAAAAAATCTTAAAACATGTCTGGCGTCTGGAATAATAAAAATGAATAATGATTGTTATGAGTATAAACAGGCACAAGTACTTGCTCTAGCTGGCCTAGCACCGTTATTAAACCGCAGAATCCTGCAATCATCAGATCGCGGTTGCAGCAACCGGCTGCAGACGAGAGGAAGCCATATCAAATGGGCCACATCCGATTGGACCGGATTCAACCTAACTAGGGTCGGAGGCTGGAGAAACGGGCGACGGCTATGAACTATAAAGACATCTCATTATGACAGGACGGTGCTGTTATCTGGTTCAGGACTAAAGTCAGTGAGTAATATGAATTAGTGTTATGAACGATAAGGATCATGTTTGCCTGCGACGCAAAGCCAATAACAATTCTTCGATGGAGGATGCAAATTCGCACGTGTCAACCTGAAACTGTAAATGCCGCTTTATAAACGATGTTACAATTTTTAAAAGATTTTTTTTTTAATATTTAGCTCTTTGTTTTCCCACCAGCTGAAGTCCCGGGTTTTATACGAAATCCAATGTAGTTCCTCTCGCCTTGAAGGTTAAGTGTGCCGAAATTTCGCCAATCTCGGAATAAAACAGTTTAATAAAAGATTTGTATACAAATTAAATCCACGCAGCCCGCCCGTCAAAGACATTCTTCTTTACATAAATAGAAGATGTGTATCCCTAGCAATTGTTCCGGACTGTAGACTAGATGATGAATATAGCTCTGATTGTGGTCAACTTCCGATAGGAAAAGCCACCAGAAGAAGAAGATTTGCAAGTTAGTATTTTTGAAATAATAATTTTCATCGGTCAGAACTAATTTCTGTTGTTGTTTTACTATTTTAACACTATTACGGTTGCCTTTGATTTTACTAAGTTAATCAGTGTGTTTTCAGCATGTATTGAAACATTTTTTATGTGTATTGTAATATCTAGAAACATTTTACCTCGCAACATAAATTTAACTTGTTCTGAGGGTTTAAGTTTAAGTTGATGAGAACCCTTACCATAGTAACACTCCGATGATTATACAATATATTAAAATAATCATGTTTATATTCCACTCGTACCTGATATATCACAATCCATATTTGTATAACATACAACTCAATATAACACGTGGTCTATATTTACACTAATGAAATCCAAGTCTAGAGGTTCTAGTTTACCGATCGTGCCTTTGACCTACAGACTGCGAAATGTCATCCATTTATACTCCGCGTCACGACTGACGTCACACCCCTAGTTGGGAGTGGGAGGGAGGGGGTAGTTTTGATCGATAAACGCTGTTTTATTTATATAAATTGCCAAAAGGCAAAAGAGGATAACATTAGATATTTACAAAATTTCAGAAAGGATAAAAAATAGTTTATAAATTTAAATTTAGTACAAAGGACACCATTTTCTCGTATATTTATAACTTATAACAGAAAAAAAAATAAACAGCTTTTTATAATTATCGATCAATCAATTAATGTGAGAGATTATTCGAAAAAACTCTTGGTAACCTTTTTAACTTGACCGGTCAGTGGTTGAGTGGGCATAGCACTTGGGTCCCACCCGGGCGTCGCGTGTTCGATTCCTCGGCTGGCTAAGTCCTACATCACAATACAAGCAACATTTTCGGCTTACTGTGGTGGTAGTAGGAGATTTTCAAACATTGTTGGGTTATTCGTAACCCGGGAATGTTTCTTTCTTAAAAAAAAAAAAACTTTAGCTCAGGCAGCAATGGGTACCGCCGCCAAGGCAACCTTTATTGGATAACCAACACCTCTACCATAGGTCACCCCAAATGGTTTGCTACGTTTGGTGATTTAGCAGGAGTGCCCGGGTTCATAGGGGTAAGGTTTGTGTAGGTCTTGGAGACGGATGACCGGGACACACTGAACCCTAGATTCCTAACCAGGCCTTAAATCCTTTGCCTTCCCAGAAATCTCCTCTCCTTCCTTTCCTTAAAAAAACTCTCCACACAGACAAACCCTCCAAAGATGATATAGGCCCCAAGGGAAACTATTTTTCTCAGGGCCTTCTGTGTGGAGCTCAAGAAAAAAAATGAGAGTTCTTGGAAGGAAAAAGATATGGGGTGGGTAGAAATCTGGGGGTCGGTGTATCCAGGAGTGACGGACGAATGAATCCATTACTCCCACTGACTGCAAGGCATTGTTCCGAGAGAGTTCTGCTGGAGAGGTCAAACGGTCTCCCTCAATCAGTCTCTCCCGATCCGGCCTGCTGCGCAGCTTGTGAGCTCATGCATCCACCACCAAAACCCGGACAAACCACACCCATTGAACCCGGGTACGCCTTCTAATCACCAAACGAACCACTTGGGATGATCTATGGCAAAGGGTTTGGTTATCCAATAAACGATTCCAGGGGCGGCGGTACCCATACCCGCCTCCCAAATTAAAACTATTGAGAATTGCAGCATTTTGTTAAACGGCATGTGCATACGCTGATTTGACAACTTAGTTATTTAAATGTACCAGATTATACTTGTAGATGTACTATTTGAATAAAGGTAATTTTAAATCAATATAATAATTTCCGTGTAGTTAGAAGTAACACCGTAGAAATATATTATAAAATTGTACAGCGCCCTTGAGTTGATTTTTCACAAAAACGACGCTATACGAATTATCCAAATATTATTATTTTTATACATTTAAAAATGCTGACCGGTTTCGAAAGCACCCTTCCTTCGTCAGGCAAAAATGAAACATTAAACACATGGCGAAATGTAGCGGATCGGTAGATAAAATATTAATTCTGCAAAGATGTTCAGGTTCCTGCATGAATATATGTTATATGTATATAACTCAAAGATAAACAGCCGATAGCAGAGTTTACAATCAGAATTAAAGCAATTATTGTTGTTAAAAAAATGATAACTATTGCAATTTTGTGTTTATGGCCATGACTAAAGAAATGAATCGAAAAAGTGATTTCCACAAAAACTGAGGAGTATTTGTTATTTTCTTGTTAATTTTTATGATCGATATTATCAACAAAAACCACCCCTTCAAATAACGTGTTGACATTTAGAGATTTGACATTACGAAGGTCGGGTGTTATTTTTGGACAGAAAAGCCTATGTATGAGGGTATGAGGTCAAAGGCAAGAACTTGACATTTTAAAGCATAATAAATATAAAAAGATAACGTAGATACCGAAGATACTTAAATAGCAGAGAGGGGCACTTCGGCCACTGTCGTCAATCAAACTCAGCACAATGACGATGTCACCAACACGGCTGAGCGTAATTTTAGACTAAAAGCACCCACTTAACGTTCTAAGTGAGAATATGACTGATAATTGCTAAATTTCATCGGTTGATAAAACCAAATTCAAAGTAGATAATTTGTATTATTTTGAGCGTGGACAAACCAAACAAGACAAACCTCACCCCATGAACCCGGGCACCCCTGCTAAATTACCAAACGTGGCGAACCACTTGGGGTGACCTATGGCAGAGGTGTTAGTAATTCAATAAAGGTTCCCGGGGCGGCGGTACCCATTCCCGCCTCCCAAATTGTTAATAGTAAAATGTACCATTTATTTATTTGCGATTTTTTTACATGTACTGCACAATTATGTTAAGGGATGCTGTGTGGAGGATTTTTTTAAGTAAAGGAAGGAGAGGACGTTCTGGAAAGGAAAAAGGTATGAAGGGTGAGTAGGAATCTGGGTGTCAAGTGTGTCCAAGAGTGATGGATGTATGAATCCATCCCTCCAACTGCAAGGCGACGAGTCGAGAGAGTCCGGCTGGAGAGGTCAAAAGGCCTCCTTCAACCAATCTCTCGCGATCTGGTGATCTCGGTGGGTAGACACATCCCCGCTAAGTCAACAAACGTAGTGAACCACTATGGCACCATGACGACCTCCGTAGTCCAGTGGGTAAGACTCTTGACTCACAATCCGGAGGTCGCGGGTTCGAACCCGGCATGCGCAAATAAATTTTATTTGATTAATTTGGGTTATTTCACAATTCATTCATTTAAAATAATATATAGTATATTTGCGGCATGTTCCAGAGTGGAAGATATTATCAGTATCGCCCTGGTGTAAGACCACCATTCAGAATTGAAACGTTGCTTGAAAATGGCTTTAGCCCTGTTTGGTGACCAGATCTGAATAGCCAGGTACTTCCCAACCTTCCTCTTCCCCACCTCCTTCCCCTCCCCACTACCTTCAGCCTCACAACATACCCCAATTGGGGATGCCATAGTCTCACTGGCTCCAGACGGGAGCAGTTGAGATTCTTGTGCGGTATTCACTGTAAAAAAAAAAAATGGCAGAGGTGTTGGTTATCCAGCAAATGGTTCCCGAAGGGGTAGTACCTAGTACCCATTACCGACTCCCAAATTGCAAGAAAGTTTGAAGAGGGTTCGGTTTTCCTAGCAGTACAAACATGTGTAGTTATTCTATCTTCATTCTACTCGTAAGTTCTGGCGACATTAAATTTGCACAGCTTTTTTTCAAACCGCTTCACATCTATGAAGCTTACGAATAAATCCCTTTTAAGTATCAACAAGACATGACGTCACATTGCTTCTTCCGTATTTTTGAAGACTTCTAATTAGAACTAACACTTGGGAAAAACCGGGTACAAATAAATTGTATCTTATTGATTTTGGATTCTCACAATATCATTAAGCTTTTCAAGTTCCCTCCACACCGCATCCCCAAACATGACTTGGTGAAACTTTTCTACAAGGGTCTTGCGAAGATACCCTATATATTTTCAATGACGGTTAATAAGTATTAATGTGATAGAAAAGTTCATTTGCGTAGAAAATAAACACAACTTTGTATTTTTTAACCCTAAAAGCGTGCGAGACATCCGCCGTGGATTTCCTAGTAGCTCTCGGCAATTGCTTAGATCTTATGTACATCGAACCATAAAAAATACTCCAAGCTCACTATTTAATAATTAAATCGATTGGCAAGGAGATCACTTATCTTAACATTATTCTTGCTTTTCGTTTCGTTACCTGCAAACATCTTTATATTACGTGTAAAGAATCGCGTCGCAAAAATCCATGTCAAATATGATGATACCATGACGGATGATTCATGACAGTTGGCCCCCGGCATCTTTATGCACAATATGCAGTCAGTTTAGGGAAAACACAGTATACCTACTTACACACAATATAACTACTCGTAAGTGTCCCCGAAATGATGTGCAGAGAGAATGTACCGCAGATAAAACTACTTGCCTGTATATATACCTGTACATACCAGCGAATAAACACAAAAAATCGTTTGATATCCATACCTTAATATTAAAGGTTTTTTTTTTAAAATCCAATTTAAGTTTTGAATTTGATGTATATGCACAAAAATTACAACTTTATAATTATTTAATTTCGGGGGGGCGGGGGAGGGGGGGGGGGGGGGGCAACTATCGGGTCATGTTCTCGTAGGGCGTAACTATTATTAAAAAAACATTATTTTGCAAGAAACAAGTAAGTTATTACGAACATAGTGTCAGCCGGAGTACAGCGGGCAATTGGCATTATAGCCATGGAATTCTAAGGGTTAAGTGAGATATCACATTTCTTTAAGTTATCAATCACGCCTCACATGTTTACAGAGTAGGTACCTCAACAGTTTACGCGTTGCCTAGGAACAACAGTCTAAACGCGTCTTCCATTACCAGTAAGAAATCTACACCAGCCCAAGAAAGTGCCAGCATTAGACAACACCAAGTCGAAGATGTAACGCGAGAAGTAATATTGTAATCCATCGATCGTAATATTATCACGCCTCAGTAGACAATGTCAAATCAGTGTTTGTTTTATTGATCCAATTGATCCATTGAACCGATAAGTCTTACGGTCCTGGCGCTGAAAACTCCGTTTTAACGTCTCTTTCTGGTTCGTGTGTTTTTTCTGAGAGAGACAGAAAGGTTACAATCAATGGAGCTGTCGCCGGTGTCTCTTGCGTACTTGGTTAATATACGTCGACAGTGGTGTTAAAAATAGATTTGATTACACATATAAGAATTGCCTGGCTCAAAATAAATACGGAAGAAGTCAAAATTACTACATTTGGTTCGTCAATGGTGGCATTGATTAGTTCAATCTGACTTTAAAAATATGATATTCTCGTAACAACGCTTTACTTCCCGGCGTCGCTCCAGATTTATAAACCTGTTTTCTTTTTTATTTCTGAACTAATAATATTATTATTTAAATGAAAACAAATCACTTTGTAAAACACCACTATTTAATCAAAATCTTACGTGTTTCTAAACCAAAATCAAAATAATTTTATTATACAAAATTTACATTTAGTACAAAAGGTATAACTTATAGGTACCTATATCATATTTCTTCCAGTTAACCTAACCAAACCATAATGTAAGTTTGTTAATCTTATCCTGACGAAGGAACCTTTTGTTTAGCAGGGGTGCCCGGGTTCACGGGGTGAGGTTTGTCTAGGTCTTGGAGGCGGATGACCAGGACATACTGAACCCCAGATTCCTACCCACCCCTTAAACCCTTTTCCTTCCCAGAACTCTTCTCTCTTTCCTTTCCTTAAAAAAAAATCCACACAGCATTCTCAAAGATGACGTAGGCCCTGAGGGAAATTATTTTCCTCAGGGCCTCCTGTGTGGAGCTCATGTAAAAAAAATGTAGATAATTTTGATCAAACAGTGGTTCTATTGTTGGTTTTACAAAGTGATTTCTTTTTTTACAAAGTGATTTGGTGTTTTACGTTGTGTTTATATTTGTTTTCATTTAATTAAAAATGTCGTCACAAAGTGAATTTGCAAAGCATTAAGAGTAATGTTATTGAATTTATTTATTAAGATTACATAATTACAATGACGTCCCGTTAAACTGCTAGTTAGCAGTTTGTTAAGGTATTATATTTTATCTAATTTATATTTTATCTAATTTATATTTTAAAATTAATTGTGTTCACATAATTATATTATCAACTAGCTGACCCGGAGAACTTCGTACCGCCTAAGAATCAATAACTGTAGTGTTAACTTATTAGCCGAATTAAATTCAGTTTTTTTATTAAGTTAAAAATTACCAAATGAAAAAATTATCGATGTCCATGTTTTGCTTTTGTCAGTATCAGAGATGGCGTTGTGTGCGGATTTATATTGTTTGTGATTTTCTTACTTTTCCACTTACTTAAGGGAATTGCGTTTTATTTTCTTTGTACGTGTGAGGGAGAATTATTATAATTATTGTATTTTTCCTTTGGAGGGGTGCAGACACACTTTCACCGTTTGTATCATTTTCGACTATTGACATCTATTGACATTAGTGTGTAAAGACGGGTCCTTTGCGCGGGCAAACGCCAGACTTTTGCTTTGACAGTCAAGGTCAAAACATTCAAGGTCATAAATGTTTGACAATTTTTGTAGTGTTTGAGCTTCCCTTGTTCCGCGGAAAACAAAACAAAAACAAAACTTAAACATCCCATCCCGGGTGTTTCTCCTTTGTTTCTTCCTTCAGCCATATCCTCTGTGCTCCCACAAGGAAGAAACAAAGGAGTGCTGTCGGAAACGGGACACATTACTTCACTACATAAAGGTCATCCACTCAGAATTAACTTTTAAACTTCATGCATGGGAATTTGATGCCCTTGATTTTGATACCCGTGAACATATTAACGTAATTATATTTGAAAAATTTAAAACGCAACAAAATAAACTCAAAAGATTAATTGATACCAAAAATAAAACTACGAAAATAACCGAGATTCCTACCAATGAAAATATTCAATTTTATAAGAAAACTGTAAATCTGTCGACCACAACATTTGAAACGGAAGAGTATAATTTGTAAGATAAAGGCTGTAAATATAAAATCCCTAGCGAATTATCATGCAAACAAATAGAATCATTAGCTATTGATACAGAAATGTCTCTGCGCAAAGTGGAAAATAATAACTTAACAAAACACGTTACGGCAGTTATTTTAGAAAAAACGCTAAAATCGATAAAAAATAAAAATAAATATTCCATCAGTAAAGAAAACCAAACATTAAATTAAATTAAAAATAAAATTAAAGATAATAATCTAACTATAACCAAAGCCGATAAAGGTAATTCTATAGTAATTCTTGATAGAATAGATCAGTAAGGTGGAAGACTTCTTGTTACCAGAAGATTTTAAAATTCTAACTAAAGGCCCAACCAATAAAATTGTCAATAATTTCAACATCCTTATAAACAGTTGTAACGCCATATTTCCCACCGAATGGTCCAAGAAAAATATCAGGGTTATGAACACAAGAGCCCCAGCTTTGTATGGCCAACCTAAAATTCACAAAGTTAATATTCCCGTAAGACCCGTTGTATCCTTTATTAATGCTCCTACAACAAACTTAGCGAAAAGACTTAACTTCATCTTCAAAAAATATACTAATTTTTCACCACGATACAGCGTCAAAAACTCGATAGAACTTGTCAATAAAATTAAAAATTTTGATCTTCCGCATAACTGTCAATTCATTTCTTTAGACGTAAAATCCTTATTTAGTAATATTCCCATTGAAGAATGCCTTAAAATAATTGAAAATATCTTGGAAAAATGTAACATCAACCCGGTAATAAGAAAAGAGTAATTCCAGCTCATAAAAATTTGCGTAAAAACAAATTATTTCCTTTTTAATGATACATACTATGAACAAAATGATGGTCTCCCCATGGGGTCACCATTAAGTTCACTTCTAGCAGAGATATTTATGGATTATATTGAAAATATAATGCTTAAATCTCCCTTAGCAAAACACATAATATATTATGTCAGATATGTTGACGACATCTTTATTTGTTGGAACGACACCAACCGACCGTTAGATATCTTTACTAACTGGGCCAACACCATTAATAATAAAATCTGCTTCACAGTTGAACATGAGATCGAAGGTAAAATAAATTTTCTAGATCTGACAATTGGTAGAAGTAATAATAAACATTCCTTGGAAATATTTAGAAAACCAACGTTTACAGATACTACGATAAATGCAAATTCAACTCATCCTTGGTCCCACAAATTATCAGCTTACCATTCAATGGTACATCGACTCATTAACATTCCCTTAGATAATAAAGCATACGTAAAAGAAAAGGAAACTATTAAAATAATCGCGATTAATAACGGCTTTGAGGCAAAAAACATTGAAAAAATAATAAAAAACAAGAAATACAAAAATAAAATTAATTTAATATATCCGGTACATAACAAAAAAATAGAAAAATTTGCATGTCTCGAATTCCTCGGCCCAATATCTTTAAAAATTGCAAAAGAAATTAAAAAATGTGGCTTAAATATAGCTTTTAGAACCAATAATAATATGGGAACAAGCCTTAAAAACTCAAAAAGTACAAATCCTAAACTCAATAACGGTGGCATACATGAATTAAAATGTGACCACGCCGACTGTAACGCTACATAAATCGGACAAACAGGTAGGGCATTCTCAACTAGATTCAAAGAACATATAAGATGTTATAAAAATAAAAACACCTCTTCGAAATTCGCCGAACATCTCTTAGTGAATAATCACGTTCCACTTAAAAATAACCAGCCAAAACCATTACATATAGAACGAAAGGCTCTTAGATTAAATTTGCTTGAACAATTAGAAATCAATAAACGAACGAATGACCCCATCATAACGCTAATTAATAAAGTAAGGAAAATTATTTATTCCCCACTACTTAGTATGTTTAACAAACCTAAAAAATATAATGCACTTAAACATTGAGGTATATAAATAGAGAAGCAAACTTCATTACCGCTCATCGAAAAAAACGTAACCACTTTACAACTCAACGACGCAGCTTTGGAATCACTAAACAATTGAACGTAAACATATCTTTGTCTCACTTGCACAAGTCACGAGAACATTACCACCGCTAGGATTAGACAAAGCCAGAAACGCAAACCTGCAATAGCGGCTTGGTGTTGCATACTATTTGAAATTTTACCCAAAATAAACAATGAAATAGTTTTTTTTTACGTTAGTTTGTAATAAAATAAACTTATTTAAATTATTTTAAATTTGTATTTTTCATTATATGACTAAAAGAATGCACAACTAATGAAATAATCAAGTCATCATTTGTTCCAATATTTTTTATTGAACCAATAGTATATAATACTCAAACAGAAATTGTTTCAAAAGTGTTTTCAATGTTCTTTTCTCGGCAATCGAATTATTTCCACCCACTTCTCACGGCGTGCTGCATCTTATGGTGCCCTGCAAAATTATTAATATAAAATACGTAAAAAAATATAATTACTTACTAGATTATTCATTAATAAACTAACATAAGTTTTAATGAAGTATGTTGTATGAAGATTAAAACATAATTTTTATTAAGTATTTTAATATGGTTACCTCCATAGTAACTTATTCCATAAATTATGTATTCTCCCATTAATGTAGGAAACCAAAACGACTTTTTAGTGGCAACACTGACCCTATATTAGAGTATTTGACATTTTATTTCATTTTCTGCTTTTTTTAATTAAATGTGAATATGTAAACAATAAACTTAGGTGTGGAAAGTAATTCCACTTGCTTTATTATGTTGAATCGCATTTTTTCGCGACGCATTTAACCATTTTGGTGATAGTTTTGATCGCGTATCGTCCGGCACAAGTCGGTCGGCGTCACAATGAGCACTGGACTGACGTTAGCGGGGCATATGCTTTTGGACATATGTACAGTGGCAATGCTTTGGCGCGGTCATTAGTCATCTAGTATATATATATCAATGCACTTAAATGAGTCATAGCAATAACGTCATTCTAAATCAATTGAGAAAACCCTTACACTTAATGCAAGGCAAACCAAAGGGAAATACTCCGAATCCCACATTAGCACTCTCTCAATTAGTGTCTCTACAAATTGGTTTAACCGGTAATAAATCAACTTAGACACCTTCAAAAATTGACATTTAAAATCTTATAAATAAGTCGTCCGTACGTGGCTTCACCACAGTTTGAAAATGACCTTACAAGTCGAAACAGCTGTAACTAAAACACTTACCAAAAAACGTGCAGAACTCGATAATAACATTATTAAATTTAATTTTAATTAAATTTCTAAAAATTAAAATGGAGTTCTACGAATTAAACACAAAAACAATTAATAATTAACTAACCCGACTTTGTTTTATATATTAAGATATGCATAACTTATATGGGACCTGTGGGATTGCACTGTCCTCCCCAAATGCAGTAATAAAAATTATTGTTACATATTATGTATTTTAATTAGCTTTTCGTTGAACTCTATTTACGTCCGGGTAGCATAATATTATTGTTATGTATTGCATTATTCAGAATAATGTTCTCTCTCCGATAACCCAGTTCAGAGAATACGTACAGCTGCATTTCACGGTCTAACCGTCTAACCGCACAGATTAAAGCCTAACATCAGTAAAAATAAACGGGCGTGATAAGCCGTCCGCTCACAATAAAATTATCCGAATCACTGACTGCAATTTTCAACTACAGCATCTTAATTAAATTACTTTTCGTTGATTATGAAAAATTATTGTAATAGTGGGTTGGTAACTAAATCTCCAACTTACTCTACCGGCAAAGCATTCCATACTATACGAGAAAAGGTGTATGTGTATATATTCAGTTGGTTATTAATACGTTTTGGTATATAATCTAATATTTACAAGGTTACATTTCATTGTTTATAAAATTATATTTTACAATACCTTTTAATTTTCTGTGTCTTTTCCTTGGAAGGGAATGGCCGATACAGGTGTCGATGAGACTTGCTATCCATCACATCGCCAACCCTTCGGTGGCGCAAAGAGGAGGAAGGAACGTGAGCAATGCCGAATTGGCACGTGGAACATAAGAGGAGGGATGGAAAGAAAGATGAATGAATTATGTGATACAATGAAAGGCAAATTTTTGGACGTACTTTGTATAACTGAGAGTATGAAAAAAGAGAGCGGTACATTGCAGCATAATGATAAGTTCGTCATCTGGGAGACCAGATACGGAGAGGGCTTGTCAGGGCGATGCAGCGCTACTAGGAGTATCTAGGAGGGTCTAGAGTCGTTCAAATAAATGTAGCTTCGTTAAAAAAAAAGTAGAGTCTTGATGTGTGCGGTGAAGGAGGAAACCATATGTTTCCTTATGGGAAAGTGGTGGGGACCCCTCCAATGTCTCCCAGAATGGTTGAATGTATGTTGCAGTTTGAATGTGTAACTCCAAGAACAACGTGGATCCGATTCAAAATTGGTTTGACCAGGGTGTTTCTTATTATTTCGCCCCTGTTAATTCTGAAAGTGACGAAGTGAAAGATGATTTTTGGACTGGTGTGAATGATGTAATGAGACTAAAAGAGTTCAATGAAAGGATTATAATGGCGGGCGATTTGAACGGGTGGGTCGGTATTAAGACGTGACGGATTTGATTCGGCCTTGGGTATGTTCGGGGATAAAAGAACGAATGATAATTGGAACAGAATACTTGAAGTATGTTTAGAGTGGAACCTTTTTGTGTCGAATACTTTCTTTGATCATAAAGGTATCTATCAGTATACGTGGGAAAGAGGAATTGAAAGATCAATAATCGATTTTGTAGTAATTGACTCTAGGTTGAGAGCCGTTACCGAGGACACAAGAGTTTTCAGAGGGGCTGAGGTTGAAACCGACCACTTTTTGTCAGAAGTGAGTATGAGAATTGTGCAGAAATGAGATTGAATGAGAAGGAAATGAACGGTCTAGGCATAGAGGAAACATGGAACCACATTAAGGTGAGTCTATGCGAATCTGCTAGAGACGTGTATGGAATAAGTAAGCAAGGTAGGAAAAAAGGTGATGCATGGTGGGATGATGAGATCAAAGCACTGGTCTCAGAGAAGAAAGCATGGTTTCATCTGATAGCGACTGGCAGTGTTTCAAGCGAAGAGAGGGATCGAGCGAAAGAAGTGTATAAGGCATGCAAGAAAAGAGTAAGTGTTGGAGTGAAAGAAAGAAAGAAACGCCTGGAAGAAGAAGAGGGAATCAAAATGACAAACCACTTCCAAAACATAAAACTGTTTTGGAAGGAGGTCAAAAGATCCCGGAGTGGACCAGAGAACGGAAGCATGAAAGTGATAAAATCGAAAGATGGACAAATGTTGACGAATGAGAGATGGATGAAATATTTCGAGAAAGTCTTCGAAAATAACCAGAGTGACTGTGATCCCAGCGGTGAATCGGTTATGAACGATGATGGAGTGAATGTTACCAAAATCAGCACGGATGAAATAAAAAGATCTATTAAATTATGAAAAATAGTAAGGGTTTCGACAATATTGCTGCCGAATACTTTAAAGGAGACAGCCGTATTATTCTCACATGGTTGTGAGACTTTTTAACCAATGTTTAGAGGAGGGTTACACGCCATTAGATTGGAGAAGGGCTGTAATCATGCCATTGTACAAAGGTAAAGGGTCACGATGGAATGTGGGAATCATAGGGCTATTAGCCTTCTTAGTACAGTGGGCAAGTTGTATGGTAGAATATTGATTGAAAGGGATGGGAAAGGGTGGAAACAAAAGATAAAATATGGGATGTGCAAGGTGCTTTTATGAGTGTAAGGGGGTGCATGGACCAGATTTTCTCATTGCGTATGCTCACTGAGAAGTTTCTTGCAAAAAAACTGAAACTCTTCTGTGCCTTTGTAGATCTACAAAAAGCATACGACCGAGTTGACAGGAAAAGCTATGGAAGGTATTGTCCAAGTACGGAGTGAATAAGTATCTCATACAGGCAATTGCGTCTCTGTATGAGGGAAGCGTTGCGTGTGTTAGGGTGAACGGCGATTTTACGGGGTGGTTTGACATCACAACAGGTGTTAAACAAGGCTGCGTAATGTCGCCGTGGTTATTCAATCTATATATGGATAATTGTATGCAAGAATTGAAAGAGATGGGATTGGGCGCGAAATTGAGTAATCTGGAAGTATGTTGCCTGTTGTATGCTGATGATGCGGTGCTGATATCTAACAGTATGGAAGATCTACAGAACGAAGAACGAAGTATGTATGAAGAATGCGTTAATGATGAATGTAAGTAAGTCTAAAGTAATGGTGTTTGAAAGAGAGAGTACGAAAATAGTACACAATATACTTGTGAATGATGAATACTTGGAGCAGGTGGATGAGTTTGTTTATTTGGGAAGTATGTTTACGAGAGATGCTGATGATGCGGTGCTGATATCTAACAGTATGGAAGATCTACAGAACGAAGAACGAAGTATGTATGAAGAATGAGTTAATGATGAATGTAAGTAAGTCTAAAGTAATGGTGTTTGAAAGAGAGAGTACGAAAACAGTAAGCAATATAGTTGTGAATGATGAATACTTGGAGCAGGTGGATGAGTTTGTTTATTTGGGAAGTATGTTTACGAGAGATGGGAAGGCTGATAGAGATATTGAAAGAAGGGTGAATGCAGGTAACTCTATTAATGGAGGACTGAACGCCGTTGGCACCAACAAAAAACTGTCCAAAGACGCGAAACCAGCCGTCCATAATGGAGTACTGGTACCTAACCTGATGAACGGCAGTGAGGCACGGAACTGGCAGAGGAAGGATGAAAGTAGACTGAACGCTGTAGAAATGAGATCCCTGAGGCGTATGTGTGGTAAAACCATGTATGATCGTGTGAGAAATGTGGAAATCCGCAAAGAATGCAAGGCTGATGTAAGCGTAATGAGTAAGATCAAGAAAGGAACGCTCCGATGGTTTGGGCATGTAGAGCGAATGAACGAGGAAAGTCGAGGACGCCCAAGAAAGACATGGCTCGACCAAGTGAATCAGATGCTGAGTCGGGCCATGTCAAGATTCAGAATAATAGAAGAGAATGTATGAGACGTTGTATGAATGTAAGACCGGGATGTTTGGCGGTCCGTCCTCCCTGCCTACCCCTGCGGGGAAACGGCGTGATGGTTAGTTAGTTAGTGTCTTTTCCTGTCACATATTTCATTTGAGATGTGTTAACTTATACAAAAAGTAACTTACCAAACAGACTTATACATAAATGTATCACCGTGTGTCGTGGGAAGGTAGCAAATCTAATTACCTGAAATAAGGAAGAAACAATAGATTAATTCACCATTACGAACCTGCAATTCTAACAAACATACTGTTGAACTAGGTGACCGCAGGGTTCTAACCAATCTCCAATAGGTGATGGCGCCGATTGTAATCCATATCATTTACCTAAACATTCTTTACACTAATTCCACCCTGGAGACCCCGAGGAGGATAATTTCCCTCGGAGCCCGTGTCATCTTTGTGGGTGTGCGGAGGATCTTCTAAAGGAAAGGAAGGATAGGAAATACTGGGAAGGAAAAAGGCACGAGGATGACCAGGAGTGACGCTTGGATTCATTCTCCCACTGCGGTGAATGAATGACACAACACGACCTCTCCCGATCTGGTCTGCAACCAAGACCCGGACAAACCTTATCCCAATTAGACCAGGCACCGAACCAGTGAGTAATCAACACATATTATAAAAGAAAGTGTGCGTCCCGCTAAAACTCAGAAACGAGTCCCGGTACGATAAAGGGAGTTATATGGTTAATTAGCCCCCTATCCCCCATCCATGAAGAAGGTTCCCGTTTTTACCTGAAGAGGGTGATTTTGAAGATATAAGGGCTGGAAGTTTCGCCCTCTAGAAATTTCTAGAGCAGTCCAGAACATTCGAGAGTATTCCACAACATTCCAGACCATTCTGGAACATTTTGGAATATTCAGTAATAGTCTTGAACGTAACGGGAACATCCCGGAACAACCCAGAATATTCCAGAACATCTTAGAATATTGTAGAATGTTCTGGAACATTGTGGACCATTCGAAGCCTTTTTTTAAATTGATGGGGCTACCCATTGGTAAGGGCATACAAAGCAAGATCCATCGTGAGTTCGAACGTCAGTTCAATCTCATATTAACTCCTTGAGCAAAGCCAGGTACCCCAGCTAGTTTAGAATAATGTCGTCGTATTTGTCATTAATTCGGGTGACCAATGGCAGAGATGTTGGTTATCCAATGAATTGTCTCAGAGGCGGAGGTACCCATAGCCTCTCTAATTGAAATTCATTATTTTTCAAAAATTCAGAAAGTTCTTTCCCCAGCAAGCTCCAATAACTCAATCAAAAACACCATCCTCAGCAATGAAGCAACGACTAAACTTTTTGACCGAAAACATTATTTTTTTAATACCGACTTAATTTGAGTTTTATTTTTTTTTTCAATATTAAAATTTAAAAAAACTAAAGTGTTAGTTATTATGTGCAAATAAATCCGAATGAAAGGATTGTGTCTGCTTCGAATACTCAATCCATTGTATTCTGGCATTGTTTTGGTTCAAGCAACAATGCGGTACATTTGCATGGCATTATAGCACTGAGGCACTCCGTACCGAGAAATGAATAACACCGCGAAGAAACGGGGCCTATTCTTCTATTCAACACAAACCAATGGAACTGCTAAAATGTGCCAGACCCGTGTATAATTTTATCCACTTGTAATTTTCGCCCTGTTATTTACGCACGTGTAATAAATAACCAAATGTGTAATTGATTAATTTATCTTACATAGAAAGGAGTGTAAAGAGAATGTATGACGCAAATGTGAATGGTGGAAGAAGTAGAAGTCCGAGGAAGACATGGTACGATCAAGTGAATCGGATACTTGAGTCGGGACATTTCAAGAGTCAAAATAATAGACGAGTATGTATGAGACGATGTATGAAAGTGAATGACGCAAGAGTGTGTGCCAGACTGAGTTATTTGGCGGTCCGTTTTCTCTGCCTACCCCTGCGGGGAAACTGTGTGATGGCTAGTTAGTTATTTTAATATAACAGTGCTAGGAACTCTAAAGATATAAAATATATATATATATAGATAAAAATTCAATTTTTTATCATATGTGGCGAAATTTATTTCAAAATTGGGATTTTCTTTCTTGAACAATCTGAGGCCTAGAGAGAGGTCATTAAGAGCGTTTAATCAGCCAGCGGCCGAACATCCACATTTTGTCGAAAGTTGTTCTTACGATCGTGCAGGGCGGTTATAATGAGAAAGATTAATTATTCTCCGAACCAGATTTTTAAAATTATAACTCAATATCGATTTTATTTCATTCTAAATTTGTTTTAATTTATACCTATATCCAAAAATGCTGAAAGGCGTGATGATAAAACTATTAAAATAATGAACTTTTTGTAATTATTTTTTTTATTATAAGTATTTATCATTTTTAAATAATGTCTAAGTTAAATAAGAATGTTAAAAAAAATTGTAAGTGCGCAAATAAATACACAAACGGACCAATTTTCGTCAAGAAACACATGTATGTATACATATATTTTTTAATGATTTTAATTAAATTTAAATTAAAACTCCAAAACACGCGATACCCAGATAAAGTATTAATTTATTTTACTGCATGATTATATGATTTGAAATGTGTGTGGTATAATACAAAATATTTTTTGAAAATTTAACAAATCTGCCAACGACTTATGGTATAACATTATTATACTAAAAATAAACATTTTTCTCAAAATTTAAAACATGCGAATGCTATAAAAGAACAATCTTTCGAAATCCATTTATATTTTTTTATGGAAAAGAGTCAATACGTCTAAAATCCGATTTAAAAATGACATATTTCTGGTTTTCTCTGGTAATAAATACCCTCTTAATATGTAAACGGTGTAAAGCGGAATACTCGTTCACAGTTGATATTGGCTTCATGAAAACGGGTCGTTTCTTCGACTCGTTTTTGTGTAATTCGGCTCGTATGTGGAACGAACTACCGGAGGGGGGGGGCTGTTTTTCCTCCTAATCCTCTTCAAGGACCGACTTAATAAATCCTTCCTGCAGTCTCAGTCTTAGCACGCTTTACAACACTGCCAAACATAGCTCCCCTGTACTGTGCACTGTACGGTGCTCTCTTGTGGGGCGCTCTTGTGAGGTACCTATCACATAAAAAACCGACATCACTTTTAATTATTATTTTTTAATTTATAAACTAACGTTTAGACAAGATTTTTATGCATAGCACAAAGGGTAACAATTATTACAAGCAATAATTGTCAGCCTGAAACACTCATTTACATTGAAAAATCTTCCGAGAAAAGATACTTGCCGCCAACGGGACATATAACATTGATGAGCCGCCATAGCTCAGTGGTCAGAGCATTCGACCGGCAATCGGAAGGACACGGGTCCCGTTGGCGGCAAGTATCTTTTCTCGGAAGATTTTTCAATGTAAATGAGTGTTTCAGGCTGACAATTATTGCTTGTAATAATTGACATCACTTTTATTTACACACTTTTAATTGCCCATTAAGTGGGTAGAAGCAATACAGTTGAATTGATAATTGGAGAAATAATTGAAAGGTTAAAATAGTTGTGCGAAAATGGGTGTTTATTTTATCAAATTTACTGTCATTTATTCTGCATTGTAATAAAATGAACAATGTGTATTGATAACAGTATTCCTATCAAGTATTGTTGTAATAAGCAGAGCCATCTGTCACACGATTGACACATTGACATATTGTAGAGATGACATTATTCAATAATTTATAAAGAGATAAAATAATTAGGTTATCAATAAAATACATAAGTAATGGGTATATAATTGATTGATTCAACTAAAAATACAACCACTGTCAGAAAGACTACGCACAAATAGTCGGAAAGGGTATACAAAAGCAGGAAGATAAGAAAACTTAAAATCACTCTAAAATCTAAATCTCTACTCCAGTTTGACTCCAATACCAAAATACGAGTGTGGCTCCGTTATCAAAATATGGGCTTCAGATCTACTCCAACGTAAAAATAATTGATTGAGCTGCACCCTTATATCAAAATTCCTGAACCAGTTTTTTTTTTACATTAACTCCACACAGGAGGCCCTGAGGAAAATAATTTCCCTAAGGGCCTATGTCATCTTTGAAGATGCTGTGTGGAGGGTCTTTTTGAGGAAAGGAAGGAATGAACATGGGTCTTGAAGAGACCATATTGTAGGAGGGGGGAAACACAGAGGCCGGCAAATCATTCCACAGCCGAGCCGTTGAACTCAAGAACGAGTCATAGAAACGACCCGTTCTCATGTACAAATGCTGAGCGCGTGTTTGGCGTGTTTCCCGGTACACTGGTGCCGTAGGGATCAATGGCGCTAGTTTCTCGGAGCATCTTCCATTGTAATACCGGTAGAACAAGGACAGCATTCCCACTTGATGCTTGTGCTCTAAAGATTGCAATCCGTCTGTTAAGATGGGAGAATCTATCAAACGGACCGCCCGTTTCTGCACAGCATCAATTTTGGAGCTCCAGACCTGAGGTGGCTGCCAAATTCAACCGTGGGGCGCACTTGCGATTTGTACAGCGTTAGCAGTTGTGTACTATTAAAGTATCTTTCACTCTAAGGTCAAACCACCTACTACAGCTTCAAACAAACATCGAAATACCTGCTTTAGCTTCACTCCACCATCAAAATATCTCCTCCAGCTTCACTCCAGTATCCATATTACTGCTCCTGCCTCGCTCCAACATCAAAATTGCTGCTCCAGCTTCTCCACTCCATAAAAATCCTACTGCAGCCTTAAAAAATTTTTTGTTCTAGACTCCAACATCAAAATATCTGCTCCAGCTCCACTCCAAGATCAAAATACTTACTCCAGCTTCTCTCCAACATCACAATTCCTCCTCCAGACTCCAACATCAAACTATCATCATTTGCTCCAGCATCACTGCTACATCAAAACCCTATTCCAGCTTCACTCTTACATCAAAATATCTGCTCCAGCATCACTGCAACATCAAAATCTTATTCCAGCTTCACTCTAACACCAAAATAACCGCTCCAACATCACTGCTAGATCAAAGCCCTATTCCAGCTTCACTCTAACATCAAAATATCTGCTTCATCATCACTGCTACATCAAAACCCTTTTCCAGCTTCACTCTAACACCAAAATAACCGCTCCAACATCACTGCTACATCAAAACCCTATTCCAGCTTCACTCTAACATCAAAATATCTGCTTCAGCATCACTGCTACATCAAAACCCTTTTCCAGCTTCACTCTAACACCAAAATAACCGCTCCAACATCACTGCTACATCAAAACCCTATTCCAGCTTCACTCTAACACCAAAATAACCGCTCCAACATCACTGCTACATCAAAGCCCTATTCCAGCTTCACTCTAACATCAAAATATCTGCTTCAGCATCACTGCTACATCAAAACCCTTTTCCAGCTTCACTCTAACACCAAAATAACCGCTCCAACATCACTGCTACATCAAAACCCTATTCCAGCTTCACTCTAACATCAAAATATCTGCTTCAGCATCACTGCTACATCAAAACCCCTTTCCAGCTTTACTCTAACACCAAAATAACCGCTCCAGCATCACTGCAACATCAAAATCCTATTCCAGCTTCACCCTAACATCAAAATAGCTTCAGCTTCATTCCAACATCAAAATTCCTGCTCCAACTTCACCCCAACGTCAAAATACTCCGAAACAATATAATACATAATGGCGAAAGCCCTGCATCCCGGTGTTTTCTTCAAATCCATACTATTAAAAACAAATCAAAACGGTGACAATCAATTAGCCCATAAAACAAGACGATTCAGCTGCATTGCAGAATAGCCCCGTTGATGGTTGAAAAAGTCGTGGTCGACTCCTTATTGAGTCCATCGCGATACAGAGGAAGCAAGCGAACCGACTCGACTCGCCATTAAAACCACGTAATTGGGTACAAATAGGTACTTACAATAGCGTTTGGTCATTGCAGATGGGAGGGAGTATTTCTTCGGCCATTGAAGATGCTTTTTGTAATGGTCGCGATAAAGGCGATGCAATTTTGCGGTTTGGTCAATGCTCATCTGAGACAAAAGTGCATAATATTTTTTTATCAGTCAGTTTATTGAGGTGCAGTTTACAGAGGCGGTGCGTGCAATGCAACAAGAAAAAATAAATAAAAGCTAATAATTATATTATCGGAGATCAATGGTGTGTCTTAATGCTCCGTTAAAACCACCAAAAAGAAGAAAAGATTACTGAAGATGGTTTGATGGGAGGTATGTAAATACGAATGATAGAGGGAGGGAGCTGATATTAAAAAAACTACTGGAATTTACAGGCGTAAGCAACTGTAATGAAAATCTTTACATAGTATAGTGCGTTCAGATCTTTAAAAGTACGCAACGGATTTTCATGCGGTTTTCACCAATAGATAGAGCGATTCATGAGGAATGTTTTTAGGGATATAATTTGAGAAGGTTTTGTGTAAATTCGTTGAAATATATAAATAAAGTGAGAGGGCAGTGGGCAGCGGGCGGTATGGATGTGATTTAACAGATGGCGTTGGTTATAAAGGTTGGGTAATGGCGTGGCGTTGTGTTTCGTTAGCCACAGCAACGTGTGTCCGGGTCTGCTAGTATCTAATAAAACATGACTTACTTAAAATAGACCAAAAACCTTTCGACATCTAAGTTACGTAGCAATTGTAAAAAAATACGAGTGTGCTTTAGACCACACGACTGAAGTACAACTTCACTAACTTATATCTCCCTCTGAACTTCCGTTCGCCTCGCCCGATAATACTTTTCATAACGCTCTCGTCACGCATTCACCAGCTTACTCCCCAAGTCAAGCGTGCGTAAAGGCCCGACCGTTCGCCTCGCCTGACCACACTTTTCGTAACGCTCTTGTCACGCATTCACAAGCTTACAACCCAAGTCAAGCGTGCGTAAAGAAGTTATACTTCAAAAAATGTAAATTGTTTCATACCTTTAATAGAACCAGGTGAGTTTTTCTTAACTTTCGGAGCATACTTTTTCAACTGAGCTGAACTGAGATTATCTTTAAAAAAAACACTTTTTTTAAGAGCTAAAATGGTACTGCGTTCAAGGGATGAATGTTATAATATAACCTACCTACCGACTGTCGGTAGAAATTCGAATTGCGTGTTCTTAATGGGACTCACAACTGCTTCTATCCACTTGTCTTATTTTCTCCTGACACACCTTCCGTCAATTACCTCTACGTGTCCAAACCATTTAAGCGTTCACTTCTTGATCACGTTCATTACATTAAAATCGCCCTTGCATTATTATTTGATCGCCTCATTCATCATACGGTCGTACTTCTATTGCACGCACGCCTCAGGGGTCACCTTTTCTACTGCATTCTGTCTATGTTCATTCTTCCTTCTTCGTAATAGAGTAACATTTCTAAAAATCTTCACAACTATCGTAGAGGCATTTCAGCTTCTTCGTCTTAGTGTTTCGTCCAATCACTGTCCATACAGAAAAAAACAGATGATATGGTAAAACTTCCTGTGTTCGTTGAGTATGGCATTCCACAGGGTCGGGATTAAGGTCCTTCATAAACACAAATAATATAATCGGCCAGTTTCTTCACACATTAATATCTTGAAACCGTAACTACAATAGAAAACTGAGAAGAAAATAAATTTTTCCAACTTTAGTAACAATTACTACCAATACTGTCGTATTTATTCACTAAGTACCTATGTAATAATTAGCATTGTTGCATTATTTAGTTAATATTTAAAGTCCAGCTCATCACTGCAGCAAATTAGCGGTGCCTAAGCGATACCATTAGGATTCACTTAAAATGACCGCCAATTAATTTATGAGGCAATGACATAATTAACGACCACTTTTAACTGGCTCATGAGTAAATAAATACGTTTTTTGTGAGCGATTTTTACTTTCTAATGTTTCTAAATACGTCCAAATTCACCGGACAAGTTATGTCATAACGATTTTCTATACATAAAAACGTTAGCTGTTTATTGCTTTGCACAGTTGTTAACGGAACATTGAACAAGCGGAACACAGTGTGCGAAATGTACATAAAATAATTGAAAGAATATGAATTATTATTCTAATTGAAAATTTTCGCTCTATTAGCGCCTCTTGGCATTGTTTGGACGCAAAACGCTGAATGGGTATTGAACTAATTACCATAATATTAATTAATAGTACACCCGATAGTTACACCGATGCTGAATACAAAAGGGTATGTAACTCTTTAGTGTATTGTACATTATTCTCTGGTATAATAAACCATCGCAAAACGTAAATAACGCCCCTCCACGCTAGCGGCCAAATTATTATAAAATTTTGCGATATCTACAATTAAATCGAAGATTTCAGCTGTAAATCGCTAAATTAGGAAAAGCAGCAGTGTCAGCGAAGAACTAAGAAGCAATCCATCATTATGTTTTTTTGTTTGAAAATTTGATACCTCCGAAATATGTTGTTTAACTAAATATTGCGAGAACACTTCTTGGCCTTTGAAATAAAAGAGAATTTTCTGACAAGATTTTTTATAAGCCCAGAAAAAATTCTCTCCGTGACAACTCAGAATGATGTAACTTTAACACACTTTTGAAGTCATTAAAACTTTGAAAAACAGCTCATAACCTACCGTAAACTATTTAAACATTTTTAAATGACTAATTAATTTAACGACTTTTCAAAGGAGGCGTTGAAGTTGCATGATTCTGAGTTGTTCGGTCAAAAAAAAAATTAAGTATCAGGCTATAAAAACTGATATAAAGTTCAAAAACACCTTTAGGGTTACGGTAAACATTTCAATATTTTTTCACGAACACCCTTTTTGCGGATGTATTTTTCTTGTGCGGCTACATCCTTATGTAGTAAGGAGTGTTATTGTTAGACGCCCGATTTAGAATTTTACACCAAATGATGTAGATTCTTTCCACAGATTTTTTCGTCTTTTGGTAAGCTCATCTCATAAGGTTTAACAAAAAATCTACCATGGCTCAATCCCGACTAATGTTCCAAAGCATTTTGAAATTGCCTTCTCAATGCTGTCAATGCTCAAGCTGTCGCTCGTAGAAATAAACTAGATTAACACTATGATGAAAAATAAAACTGCCGGTAGAAGCCATTTTCAAGGTCCATTGTACAGTAAGCCGTGCTGAAGGTTCGTGAATAACATCCGTAAAATGTGTCAGGTTAATTGAAAGGTTTCGAATGAATGAATGAGATTCATTTCGAATATACGCTCGATTATGCCTGTCTCTGGTTACTTGTTCGAATTTCTCAAGCAGCTGTCAAATTTGTAATAAAACTAGCGAATACCCGGCACGCTTTGCAATGCTACTCAAAGAAAGAAAGTGTGTGATTTAATTATATTTATTGAAGTGCTTTTGGCAGCTGTCCATGTGGGAATAATGGATTTTAAAATTTAACCCCTGCTATCCCCTACCGCTACTATTCCGCCTCGCCTTCCCCCTCCCGGATTCCCCTCCTCCTCCAGCCTTCTCACCCTGCTGCTAAACTATATTTAAATAAACACTTTTCAAACAACTCGCTCGCCATAATTATTGTATTTTTTTACAAATTTCTTAACGCCAGAAATCAGCATTATACAGGGTGTAACAGAACGCACCCGAGGGATTTTAACCATCGATTCCTGACATTATTTGGAGTAAAAAATGTAAATGAAATTTTGGTCTCCGGTGATATTTTTATTTATTTATTTTTTCTACAAAAACATAAAAAAATGGTAGGTGATGGACAGTTGGAGGCGGGTTGAGGGGTTGGTCGATTACTCGGCTGAGTGACCAATGACAACAAGCGGAAGACTTTTTTTTTTGTTTGAATTTGAAGAAAAAAAAATTTAAAAAAAAAAAAAAAAATGTCACAAAAAAAGTCACCGGACACCAAAATTTCATTTACATTTTTTTACTCCAAATATGCTCAGGAATCGCTGGTTAAAATCCCTCGGGTACGTCCTGTTACACCCTGTATATAGAAACCTTCGCGGGCGTGTGTACAATGAATCACTGAAGTTTCATCGCAACCGTGAATCGGTGAATGTTTAAGGGACTAAAAAAGAAACATGATTTTTTTATTATATATATATTAAGAAGATGGGAAATACATTAGAGAGATTGGGTATGTCTGCGGCTTTTAAGTATCTTCTCTAACTTACAAACTTTCTTAATTAAAGCAATCGTAAATCTCTGTGTGAGACACGAGAATTTTAAAAATGAATTTAAAACGGAAAGATCTTTAGAATCTCCAGTTCATTTTTTTGTTAACGTCGCCGTAGCCTTCCGTTCAAAAATGTACATATTCTTAGTGTGCCTTATATCGCTACGAATAAAGGTAATAGGTGTGTATATACAAGCGCAAAAGTGGTTTTTATTTGTTTAGTTAATAACTTTATGAGAGAAAAAAAAGTCAATCAATGGAAACTGTCACAGAAAATTGAAATAAAAATTATATTTCTAAAAAGTTGTTTCTTATATGTGTTCATACCTACATTTCTAATGAAAAAAAAAAAAAATTTAGTGGTTTACGTAATTTTTTTAATAAAGTAATTAACATTTTTATTTTAATTCTTCCCGATTTTTGGAAGGGCCCGACTCCTATAAGAAGTAATTTATAGAAAAAAAAGCAAAACGGTCGATGTCTATATTATATTAGAAAATCATTTGCACTAGTGTCAAAATCAAGAGAGGAAAATGGGAAATAAGTTTGTGTGGACAAAACGCCAAATATGTTAAAACCTTCAGCCCTTTCAGGGAATGCGAATTTATCTAATCATTACAAAATAAAAGCTTTCATGCGCTAGCTAATGGATACGGTTTATCCAATGATAATCTTTCCCACTCGTACATAAATGATTATTATAGCTAATAGACAAGGTTTATTCAATGATAATCCTTTACCCGCGTACATGATTTGATTATTGATTGAGCGTGGTCAAGTTCTGTTTTGACACTCTTTTATTTTGGTTTTTTATACAAATCGATTTTTATAGTTTTGTTACAAGTTTGACGAAATTTTGCACACTGACCTTCTTAAAATTAGGAAGTTCGCTTATCTACATTAGATGTCGAAAAATAACTATTATGGGTTAATAATAATAAAAAATAATAATTTAACATGGGCTTTAAAAAATCCGTTGAACTGTCAAGAAACAATGGCAACACGTTATAGTTTTGGTTCAGATAATATTTCAGAATTGTCATTTTTTAATAAAAGAATCTCGAAATCTCGAAATATGAGTAGTAAAGTTAGTGTAAATATAAAAAAAAAGAAATCTATTTGTGTGAAAACACCTAAAACTTTTAAAAGATGGGTGAGCTCTAGCGTCTTGAAATTTTGCAGTTTTCAGCCTGAAATCAACTTGCAACTTAATTTACAACATGCTGCAGAACTTTAATATTGGGTAACAATTAAAATTTTATCAAATAAAACAATATGCCAATATTATAAAATATATTTTTACATTTCAATCTTAATGTAGAGTGAAACCGGGCAGTAAGGCTCGTAATTTAAAACAAATAAGTACTTCGATTCGCCCAGTATAAAATAAACATAATAACACGAACAGAAGCCTAATCCAAATCCCACGATATTATTAAATATTGATTTAGTAATTAGGTAACTCAGACTGGGTTATGCAAACGAATTACCAAACATAAACATAACTTTAATCACGTTCGTCCTATTTACCACAAATTTTCATTTAAATTAAAGTTCATGTTCAAAGCAAATTACAGATCTAGAAGTCATTGAACCGTAGTTACACACATACGTACCATGTTTACCCTATTTTTTAACCTTTTCTAAAAGAAGTTTGAGATCCCAATGATTCAATAAGTTGACTTCAAGTAGCGCCGGTAAATCTGTAGCTGCTCATTATGATCACTAAAGAGAAAAAATTACATTCGTCAAGTTGATCTCTGGTAGAAGGGAGTCCTTGAAAGATAAGCCTGGTGATATAATTACTAAAAAATACTGATATACCAACTGGGCCATAATCGGCAGTTTTGCATTTCGTCTGCTGTAAATGTGTTTGTACGTTACGTTTCCGTTTCAAGATGGTGGCCGTTTTAACACTTAGGGACTCGCGCGTCAATTTGTAACACAGATCCTCGCTACCAGGTGCGCTGGAACCGGTATATATCTCACGTTTATTCCAAAACTTCTCAATTAAAGTGAATGTTTACTTTCTTATAAGGATAATTTGTGAATAAAATAAGAAAATAATCAATCAAATAATAATATTTATTGTTTTTACTTAATCAAAAAGACACTACAAAAATTAAAGGAATTTTACCAAACGTTTATGACAAGGTTAAGGCTAATTGATATAATTTCTGTAATTATGTATTTTAAGCAAAATCTTCGATATTTTCTTACAGTACTATAATGAACCTACTTAAACAAAATAATAATGAGAAATCAATCATTAAAAAAAATTAGAAAAAAAAAAAATTAGAAAAAAAAAAACAAAAACAACTTTGAAAAAACAACATTAGAAAAAAAAAAAAACAAAAACAACTTTGAAAATTAACAAAATATCTTCTTTGAAAAAAAAACCACGTCTGTACATTGTTTGGTCTCTTTCTACCACAAATTTAGTTTAACAATTTGAATAAAGGTGCTTCATGCGCTCTCCACAAATTGGTATATTGCATTTTACGCAAGAAACTTTGGTTTTTCTATCTTTTTTCCAGTTACATAGGCCGTTATCGCCTTTTTGTTCGGAATCCGATTCATGCTCACTTATTTCTAAATAGTCTTCAGTCTCAGAACAGTCTTCGTCTTCTATTTCGGCATTGGATATTCTTCTATTTCGTTAGGTCTCAAAATCCTTATGGCAGCCATTTTCTATGAAATAAAGTTTAAAAAAGGTAAGTACATAGTAATAGACGTGATGGAAAAACACTTCGTATTTAGACGCTACCGGGTCCAGCGGACCCATACACACCTTTTAAAACCGTAGCACACACAGCGTGCTAACTGATGACTTAAGTCATCATATGTCGTGCTACATTATTGTCAAAAGGTACTAAGAGCGGCAAGGTCACAAACGTCAACATTTCAAAGCTGCTACACAAAATACGATGAACTGGGTCCGTTAGACCCCTTAGCGAGTCGTGTTTATTTGGACTTACTTGTTGGCACTTTTTTCAACAGTATGCTAACTATCTCCTATCAGGAAGTTTGAAAAAAAGAATGGAGAATGACATTTCTTTGGCATCAAAAAGATATAGTTTATAATTAAGTAGATAGGTATTATCTACTTACAAAAGATTTCATAGGAAATTTAGCCACTGATTTATTAAATAAGAGAAAATTAGAAATATACTTTCTTGGTCGCAAGGTATGCTCAATACTGTTCACAGAACTACTAGTACACGAGATTGTAAAATGCCACTCTAAGGTATAAAATGTGTGCCAAACACATTGCTCTAATAGTAATGTAATGACGTTGTCATCCAATAGAACGCGTAAAGCATGAAAACGTTACAATTTTTCGATAAAAATGAATAATTATAAAAATCATTTATGAAATTAGAGCGGATTTATGAGTATTTTTAAGACAGCAATTTGATGGCTCATAAAGCAGCCGTGAGGTCGATGAAGCTCGTAAGAGAAACGAAATGCAACCGACAGTAAAGGCGAAGACTTACTAATGGTTGGGAGTTATGAGTTTTAGGAGAGACGAAAGGCGAAGAGATAATGGTGGTTTAAGGATGGTTTTAATTATTTCGTGCGTTAGTGTGTGCTTATTTTATAAGATGATAGTTCCGTCCTCGTAAATGATACATGTGACAAGTAGTTATATTCGAGTTAAACCCGTTTATTCCCAGGAGACAAAATTTATCCAGGCTCGCATAGGTCATATACATGTCATATACATCATTGTAACATCATCTTACTGTCGTATGACTGAGAAATATGTCTAAACTCTTAACGGTGTTAGAAAGAGAAAACTCGATGCTTTATTGTGAAATCTAGAATTTAACCCCAGAAAAAATTAAATGTGCCCCTCTATGAAACCAAAGTTTTCGATATCAATTTGAGAAAATGAATAAAATTTCGAGAATTTATCATTCATTATTTTTTTATGAAATGACAAAAATGTATGAGTTTTCTTTTTTTCATTATCAGTAATTTTATATAGAAAAACGTAAGTTGAGCCATTTTAAAAACTTGATTGGTGGGCACTTTCTTACTTGCTTACTTGCCACTTGGGTGTATAAATTTAAAATCAAATTCAGAATAATTTATTTTCAAGATTGCTTAGGAAAAGCCCAACAGAAGGGTGGGACGCAATCGCAATACTGAAGAGTTGGAAATAAACTTGATTACGTGACTTAAACGTGTCCTTTCGAAGATTTCTCTTCTATCGAGCTCTGCGTAGTAGGGTGGATCGCTATTGTATGGAATTTTTTTATTTTTATAAATCAGTTTTCGCGGGGTGCGGAATAGATGCTCTAGGTACATACAATTAAGCATACAAAATATAAATTTAAAATTTTAATAAAAATTACTGCCCCAAAGCAGTTGAATTATTTAAAATCTGGTTAGAATTGTCTCTTTATAAAACAGTTTTGTGTCAATATGAATACTTTAATTTTTACTTTTTCATAATGAATAAAAATTGCCGCGCCTTAAATAATAATATTAAAAAAAATTGATAATATTTATTTTACCATCAATCAATCGCCGAAGGACAATGTAACGAAAACTTAGCGAAAAGAAACCAGAGAAGTATCCGAGAACGTACGTCAGGGTTCTCTCCAATAAGAGTATTTAAGCTACCTGCTTTTAATTTCAACGCAGACTATATTGACTTGATCTACTGGGAAAAAACATCAGAACCACCTCTTACAAAACTGATATCTAGCGAGACAATAATTGATGCCATTGCAGACCACGAAATTATCGAACCCAACATTTTGTATAAGTTCCGATTGATGCCCTGTCACACGCAAGCCACGGAAAGATGCATCAAAGTGGTAACGGCATTATGCTCTGCTGTTTGCGACCCTGAAGGACGTGAAGGGTGGACACAAAACAAGCTAGAATCTTGTCGTAAAATGCCAGTATTCAATTCGAAGAAGGACTATAAAACACAATGACTTTTATGATTTTTGACATTATTTTTTAACATTGTTTGTGATTTTTTGTGTAGCAATGGTACTTTTATTGTTTCTTGAATAGTAGATAATATTACAAGTAAATGAAAAGTTTAATTTTTTTTATATTTTAACTACTTTTATTGAGCAAAGATTAAAACCTTCTTCTTCTAGTTTCTCGCTGTTTTTTTTTTAATAATTTGAATTGACTTGGGGTAGTACTTGCACTCAAAATATCTTAATGCTGTCGTAATGACTTTTAAAAGTATCCCCATAGCATAGAGCATCCATTCCACACCCCGCTGCTGAGAAAAACAAAAAAACAAAAAATCGATCCACACTAGCGTAGTCATCGTTTTAAAGTCGATGCCGAAAACTGGCATTGCGTGAGAAACGTGAATATTTAAAAAAAAAACTAATTATTTATTGCATTTTTTCCTGTGTGTTAACTTAATGTGAGGACCACACAAGATTACACATAATTAGTGGAAATACACATAGCACCAAAAATATTTTATTTTAATAACTTTGTTAGATTACAGTAGAATGGTTTATCACTTTTATAACGTAATTCTAATTAATCTATACATTTGACATGGAGTATGTACGGCGGCGTGGTTTTGTCTTTTTATAGAAATCAATAGTTTTATTCCGGGATTGTTGAAATTTCTCACACTTGACTTTCAACATAGGAGGAAGGTAACTAATAAACTATGTCTACATGAAATATCGAAAAATCACCCCAACCCCTTTTCCCTCCCTACAGCAGAAATTTTGCACACTTGGTGTTCAAAATAAAAGGAAAATTACTGCCTACATCTGATTTCGAAAGAAATTTACCTTGTGATTGGAAATTGTAACATTAAATTCTGCAGTTAAAAAGCATTGCATTGTCGCAGGAACGCTAATTTATATTCTCAAGTTTTACCGTCAACTAGAGGTTTAACAAAAGTATGGACAGCTTGACTGTTTGAAGGGGGGTCAGGGAACCCGGGTCTCGAAAGGACCCAGCATAAAAAAATAACAAAATTCTACACGAATAATAATTATGTACAAAATTTTCTCTTACGTGATTCTTATTGTGATTTAATTCTTTTTTTTTCACGCTTTAATTTAGATTGTAAATAACGCACGCAATGAGAGATTTCACACCACTCTCTTTCCATACTAAGGTGATATGAGAAGGAGAGTCGGCCAACTACGTTCCACATACCAAACGTGAGAAAGTTCTACCGCAAAAAGATAATAATATATTGAAAACCTTCTAGCTCGTAGCTCGGCGTAAACTGAGATTCTGCATACTAACTGAAACGTGGTCAATCGATGAATGATATGATAGAATGGTAAAATCGTGATAGAGGAACTGATCAAAAATAAGAGTTGGTACTTGTCAAATTCACGCACGAATCGATATTTTACCTCCTCAGGCTAATTGGTTCGCTCTTTGGAAGACTCACACAGGTCTCATAGAAATCTTGTCTCGCTTACTACCATGGTTAGAAATATGATCTGAACCGTGTTAGAAAGAGAAAAAACAGTGTGCAATTCACACGCGGTAGAAGTGAAACATTCAGAAGACTATCAGACTACGCCCAAAGAGGAGACTGATGGGCTACGAAGCACCGCAGAAAGAGGAAACCGATCATACTAGCTCGTTCTCTCTCATGCTAAATCCTGTAGATGTACGAGTTGACTCTTTTTAGTGTCGGTATTTTTCGTTTCATCGAGTTTCAAATCACAACGGTGCTAAAGAAGTTTTCACTTCAAAACATCATGCTTTATATTCGAAACTAAAAGTTTACCACAAAATAATTCAAATGTACACATTTATGAAACCAAAATAGATAAATTTACGAGTTTTATTTATTTATAACATTACATTTGATACATTTGTATGGCAAAAATAACATAATAATAACATTGAAAAATAACTATAAAATGTGTACAAGTGTTATTATGTCTTGTGGGTCCATATTAGTTCCTAGCTAGGCAGATTGCCCGTTCTAAGGAACCAAATGCTGGTGAAAATGCAAAAAAAAAAAATTAACAAAATGTTCATTTTCATTTTTTAAATTAAATAAACATTAATAAAAATGCCAGAAAATTTATTCTATAACAAAAAAGAAAAATGTTTTTTAATTTTTTTATTTAAATAATATACGTACTAAATTTTTACTAAATGTGCCGTTAATGGGCCATGTAAAATTTTAAGTGACATTATTTAATAGTTTTTCAGATTCACCCTACCTAAGCCAATCAACCATTTTGTTATTATTGAACTGACGTGGGACATTTTGCCAGCTTTAATATTTAATTCTAGGGGAATTTTATTATATATTTTTGGTCCAAGATATGTACATTTTTTTGATACTTTGCCGTATTGCTCCCTGGGACCACAAGATCCTTTCTGGTGTGACTTCTTGTGATATATTTATGATCAATTTTTTGAATATTATCTAGATTTTTATGTACCTACGTGGATAATAATCCTTTTTATATAGTTTTGACGAATATTAAGTACATAAAAGTTTTTGTAGAGCTGATCGCTAGAATACCAATACTAATAGGGTTTACGCAAAATTACTCTAATTACGGATTTCTGGGCCTTCACAAGCGGATCTAAAATTGTTCTACCCGACGCTCCCCAACCAATGCAACCAGTTGACCATAATGTTTATAATACTCTTACTTAATAAAATATGTGTGGGTTTTTTTCGTTATTTTAGGTAGAAAAAGCGTAAAATGAGCCATTTTTAAAACATTTTTGTTTGCATCCAAAATTTTTACATTTCAAAAATTATATGTTTATTTCAAATTACAAAATTGAAAGCGTGTATCATCTTACAAAAACAGATCCCTATTTATTATTTCACCGATGTCCGGGTTCATGGGTTTGTCAAGGTCTTGACGGCGAATGCTTTTGCCCACCGAATGCGTGGTGGGCCGGATCGGGAGAGACGGCTTGCATCGCACTGTGAGAGATGGAATCACACGTCCATCACTCATGTATACACTGACCCCTATATTCCAACCCATCCCTCATACATACTATTATCCTTGCCAGAACTTCCTCTTCCTAAAAAGACCCTCCACACAGCATACCCAAAGACAACACAGGCCATGAGGAAATTTTTTAACCTCACAAAATTTTCACAACACGTAACAGAGATCCAATACTTGTTACATATATTTATTATATTATGTCGTTAACAAAAAAATTTGTTATTATTCTGTAACACTGAAACCAGTTCACGCAACTCAAAGTGATAGTTGAATATGCAGATATGAACAGGTTGATTAAGCAATGTTATTTCTTCATTTACGAGTGCCGAATAAATCAATTTACAGTTAAAAAAAAACTTAAAGTTGACCTGCTTATCTTTGGCGGTCAAAAGATCAAACTATATTTTTAATCCTGTGAATATGACAAAACCTGAATTGAAAAAAAACACTCCTAATCAATTATTAATTTCTGACTTATTTAACTTGGATCATTGACCCACAAAAATGCATGTAGGTATTTATTCGTATTTTTTAAATATCTGTCAGAAACAAAACCACTGGGATTATTATCCCTTCTCTATGAGTACAACAACCACTGCCGTACTACGATCTACGATCGGTGACTTCGTGTTTTGGTTCATGGGGTGAAATTTGCGCAGATCTTGGTGACGGTGGTGTCTGCCCATCTCCGGATTCCTTTGAACTTTTCGCCCGGACTCTTGACTGAACGCCTTGCACCTTAGGGGGCATACATTAATTACGTGAGCAGTTTGTCTTCCAATCTAGACCCCTCCCCCATTGGTGAGATAAATTTTGGCCACTTCGTATATTCTTTTCAAGTAATATGAGATTTTGCTGGACCCCCCCCCCTTTGAACTCCCGTAATTAATGTATGCCCCCTTAGTTGGAGGTATGCATTGTGAATCACGCGTGGGACACACTGACTCCTAGATTCATACCCACCCTATTTTCCTTCAAAGAACTTTCTCTTCTTCCTTTCATTGAAAATACCACCCACACAGCATCTCCAAAGATGACGCAGGTCACGAGGGGAATTATTTTCACTCAGAAAAAAGAGGCGAGCCAAATTCAAATTTATCGTTGGCACTTGTATGATTTGACGTCTTTGGAAATTTTGGGAAAATAAAAAAATATATATATTTAAAAAAATAATTTGTACAATTTCCAAGAAGCGAAAAGGCAAAGATACATGGACGAGTAAAACCGTCACCCTTCCGTACAATTTCCGCATTAGAGATAGTCTGGGGAAAGATGCAAAGTGGTTGCTTTAAGTCCATATTACATAAGCCAACATCATATTATAAAATAGTTGAAGAAGCAGAAAAACTACACTAAAAATATTTTGAGCAGAATTAGATTGTAAATAGCATGAAAATGAGATGAGGTGGTCGATGTGACGTACATCAGTCGGACGTAAAATTATAAATGCAAACATCAGAAAAGTTACATACTCGTGAAATAACACAGAAATACTCTTTTACGACCTTTCATATTTGTTAAGATCGCAATTGAAAATGTCCACTTTCGACATCACGTTTCCTAATTACTGCATAGCAAGAATTTTGTTCTCAGTTTGTTTTACATTGATCTACTTTGAACGGGACAGAAGAGCGTGTGGAGCGGGTAGTTAAAGAGTAAGCCGTACCGATATCTTACATATTTTCCTTAAACATTTGAATTTTTTAAGGGCTTAAAAAATTTCTTATTATTTAAGATAGTATTTATACATTCCCCACGCCGAAACGGTTATTATATGAAATTACCTCGACAAAATAAAAAGTATGCTCCGAAAATTATAATTTACATGTTTGTTTCTGTTATTTTACAAGTTATAAGTAAGAAAAAATTCACATGTACCTTTAAATGCTATTTTAGACAACCCCCAAGATATTTTTGCTCTATTTTAAACGAGTCGTTTATTAAACATTTTCACAATTTTCGCTTAACAGCTATGCCGGTCATTTAAAAATATCGTCGATAGGTATTGTAACCAATGTCTTCTGTTCCACTCCGCGCTCCCCTCAGGGGAACTGAGCGAAAGGGACAACTGCATATCGGGCCGAAAATACCTAAATAAAATCGTCAAAATCGATGTTTTGTATTCCCCATTTTTCTTCTCCAAAACTGAACCGATTTTAAATTTTTTTTTCACTAACTGTATTAGAAGAAAATATTCTATGTCAGTACGTTTTGCTTTTTTTCAAAATACATTGTTTAGTTTGTATACTGAACGTCTTTTGACGACGTTTAAACTAGGCAATTTTATTCATTTTTGGAAGGTCCTAACTTCTATAAGTAAATTATCAAAAAAAGCAAAACGTACCGACACGCTAATGTTCAATATCTATATTATGTAAAAAAAATTTGCTCTAGGGTCAAAATCCAGAGAGATAAACGGGGAATACGTTTGTACGGAAAAAATGCCGCTAGTATTTCCTCTTAAGGGCCCGCAACCCGGATTTGTACCGATTTATTACATATTTCCCTTAAAACACGGTAAGTTTTAAAGCTCTTAAAAAAAAATATGTTATTCTTGAAGATAATATCTAGACTTTGCCCGCGCCGAAACGCAAATTATATAAAATTCCCTCGATAGAAAAAAATCGCAAAGTATGCTCCAAAAGTTATTATTAACACGTTTGGTTCAGTTATTTTACAAGTTATATGTATGAAAAAATTCACAGTGTTTTTTTAAATGCTGTTTAAGATAATGCCCGCGAGATTTTTGCTCTATTTTAAACGAGTCGTGTTTTATTAAACATTTTCGCAATTTTCGCATCGATTTTGTCGCCGTAAATGTTAGCGCTCTCCTCTAACATTCGTAATTTCGTATCTCTCCATCTTCTTCCTTTCGGGCCCGGTTGCAGAGCCTTAAACATCATCGTTTTTAATACTAGCGTGCTCTCTCTAATATGCGTATTTACGTATCTGTCCATCTACTTCTTTTTGATCATGCCATATCCAGAAAACCAGAGCTGATGTGCCCATTCTTCATCCTGTATGATAAAATTAGAGAAAACCGCTTTAAAAAAAACCCCAGGCCAGTTTTATGAAATCAGTACAATTAATTATTAAAGAGACAACCTGTCACTATCGTTCCTGATTTTTGTCGGTTCACCAAATTAAGCACATTATTTAGTCGACGTGAAAAGTTAGGGGGCATACATTAATTACGTGAGCAGTTTTCCTTCCAATTTAGACCCCCCTCCCCCCCTTGGTAAGATAAATTTGGGCCACTTCGTATATTCTTTTCAATTAACGTGAGATTTTGCTGGACCCCCTCCCCTTTTGAGCTCACGTAATTAATGTATGCCCCCTTATCACCATTATCGATAAAACCGTTATGATGAGTGGCTATATTTATTAAAACAGTAATAATAAGAGTAATATAACCTTCATATACAACAAATCACAGATAAAACTGCTAAAATGTTAGGTTTTATCATAAGAAACACAAAACTTTTTAATAGTATCAACGTCATTAAGCAACTCTACTTTGCCTATGTACGAAGTCATTTGGAGTTTGCGTCAGTTGTTTGGTCTCCATTTTATAAAATCCATACAAACAAAATTGAAGAAATTCAAAACAAATTCCTCAAATATCTTTGTTACAAGTCATATGTAAGATTTAATAATTATGCAGAGGCAGCTTCACACTTTAAAATTGATTCATTGAGTGTACGAAGGCATAATATGGATGCAATATTCCTGTATAAATTAGTTAGCAATAATATTCAATTAATTAATATGCCCAGAGTTGCTAAATAAAATTCAATTTAATGTACCTGCGCGTACAACACGCTCTTCTGTCCTATTCAGGGTTGATCAATGCAAGACAAACTGTAAGCAAAATTCTTGTCTGAACAGACTATGCAATAGTTACAATAGCATATTATCCAAGGTGGACATTTTCAATTCTGAACTATCCAAATATAAGGGGTACATAAAAGAGTATTTCTCTGATGTTTCATGAATATGTTGTGTCTATGTTTCTATCGTTTATACTTTAATTCTGTTATGATTTTATTTATATGTACAACCTGGCTTCTTATGGTTACCAATGTATTGATATTTTTATGTAAATTTTAGTTTTATATACTTAATATTTTGTTTTATAAAATTTTTGATCTTATACTCCTTTAAAATTTGTTATTATGCTGTTTAATCAGAGGTAAAGTCACATGGAGGAAATCCATAATTGGTTTTATTTTGGCTACACAAACTGTACAAACTGGAAAAATGTAAACTGTTGATTTCCCGGAAATAAATAAATAAAAAACAGATTTCCAGATTGTAAAATATTTCAAGGACTCACATAAAACAGTCTCATTACAATGGGGTCGGTTTACCCGGGGGCCCTTTCCCAATGACTCTAGTCCCTTCGCGCCCCTGAATATGCATGCGACAGTATTCTAATTCGCCCACTCGGGGAAAGGACCCGCAAGGGTTACGCCAATGGGTACTAAGTCTGTACTGCCAAGTGTTGTGACATTTTTTTTGTTTTTTTTTTTTCATACGGGCGACTTTAAAAGGGAAATTGCCTTCTCGGGAACAGGAAGAAAATTCCCTGCGAAGGAAGTTCAATCAAACCATTTCATATTTGCTGGTAGATGAGTTCGTGATTTGAATCTGGTGTAAAAGGTTTTTTTTATAAAATTATGCGACTTATTTTCTTGGGCAATATTATTTATTAATTTGTAAGAAACAAACAGCTTCAACATAGAATACAAAGATAAATATACATATTTATTAAGTTAATTAAAATTAAACAAAAAAAATCTTAAGCTAAAGTTGCTAAAAGATGGAGTTTTATTGTGACTTAAAACAATTTTAGGTAAAGCGTCGATGACACAGGGCTAGTTTACAAGCTACTATCTGGGAAATTCACTATCTGTTATTAAACTCGCCCAGTGTCATCGTGTCACTTGCTAACTAGCAGCAACTAGCAGATTGTTGACAATCTACGAAAAAAAGTTGAAAGGTCGTCAACTTTACTCGCCTACACGCTTGCTCGTGATTGGTTTATTTACATTTCCAACATGGCTTCCGATAAACAGCTGATTTCGACTGTCAAAAATCTGAAGAATTAGTTCACGCAGGCGTCGTTATTCTTGTTACTGGCGCTAAAAGCGACCTCAGTTTCTTACGCTTCTGAGCGAGTGGACAGTTTTGAGTGTCATCATGACAATCTCACTCGCCGATTTACCCGCTTTTAAAACTTAGTAGATAGTAGCTTATAACTCGCCGTGTGTCATCGAGGCTTAAGGAAGAGAAAAATAGGAATATTTGATAAGGATGTTAAAGTACAAGTTTAGTAATACAACAAGTCTGGTGTAATGGATTCCCATTACTAAAAGACAATAAATAAACTTTATAAAGATATCTGTGAGTGGGTACCTTTAGTTCAAATGCTTTTTTCGAGGAATTTAAACCATTCTGAAAAGTTTGAATTTATCTTCTTCTTCTTTGTGTGCCCTATCAGGTTCCCCCGACGTTGGCGATAACTCTGGTAAATGTGTCTCTATCTTGCGCTGCCCGGAATAGCTCCTCCACACTTCTAATACCGGTCCACTCTCGTACATTTCGCAGCCAATACATTTGCCTCCTACCAGGCAATCGGCGACCCTCTATCATGCCTTTTAATATTAATTGGAGCAAGTGATATTTCTCCCCCCGAAGTATCGACGAAGATATGAAATTCTCCTGACTTTTATTAACTGCAGAGAGACTTCTTCTAACCATGCTTGTCTTTTCTTTTATCCCTTTCTTGCAGGTGCTTTCAGCGTACGGACGGTAAAGTCCCCCGCGAGCTGCTGTCCTTCGTCTTGTTTTCATGCAATTATATATATGTTTTACTAACACCTTTGTATCAAGTTTACTATGTAAGCACTTGCATACTGCTCACTAACAACGTATGCAGGGACATTGGGGGTCTAGATTCGTTCTAAACTAAATGTAGCTTCGTTCTTTCAAAAAAATTAAGAGCCCTTGCGAGAGCCTTGAAAGAGTTACCCTATGTTACTTATACCAGGGCGGGTAAGTGGTGGATAACCTCCAACGACTTTTACTAACGTGAGCCGTTCTCTATCTGCTGTAGCCCGCCTGAGAATTTGTGTGTTGGTGATCATGTCGGTTCATTGTACTTAAAGCGTTCTCCGGTGAAATCACATTTCAAAAGCCTCTAACTTGTTCATGGTATTTACTTTCAAAGTCCATGTCTCACATCCATATAGGAAGACCGACCACACATTTGAATTTATAATAAATTTAAAATACAGATAAATTTATTTGTTTGTTTCAGAGAAAACCTCACGAACGGTTAACACTCGCGTCATGAAATTGACAGATATTTCTTACAGTTAAAAAACAACCAACAACCAACCAACTTAATAATAAAATTATTAAATTTGAATTATTTTAAAATATAAAAACAAAAACGGAATTCTACGAAATAAACCCTATTACATGAAGGAGGTATTTTACCATCCTCCTCATAGATTATATATACGATAACGTATATTTTTGATATGAAACACGATTTATTTATTTAAAAAGTCTGAGTTTACTATTCAGTACTTGAACCTATGAATAATGGCTATATATAGGATAAGTTAGCCGAGTTTTTTACCTGTTGCGAGGATTCATTTGTCTATTTATTAATATTCGTTATCGTATGGATAAGCTATCAGGAGAATGGTGAAATAATGCCCCAAAATTATAACCTAACCTAACCGTAGCTTTTAACGACTCATTTGCCCTATACAACTCAAAGAAATTTAATATCTGTTAAGAGAAATTATTTCAAGATTTGAAAAAGTTGGATAATTTTCACCAAAAGGAAGGAAAAAATTACCTTACTTTGGGCACACGGTAACATTAATAGACTTATCGATTTATCTCTTCAATTCTGTAACCCTTTACAATCGTATAGTGTACATACTAAACAGTGAACAGATGTGGACGTAAAAAGATACTTACGTAAATAGCTGTGTTACTCGTACAACCTCGTATAGAAGTAAGTATCTACCAAAACATTACTTAAATAAATTGATAAAACGTACATATCCATGGTGTATCGCCAATCTCCGAAGCAAAATGTAAAGATTAGATCTCATATCTCACATTTCCCGCTCAGAGTTAGGGCTGTCATGTATGTTTCGAATCGATCCTGTCACGCAGCGGTAGGTACATAAATAATATATAAATACAACATGGAGAGCCCCGAATTCTCGGTATTAGTGCCGTTGCATAAGGAGGGAATCGTCATATCGCCACCGCAGGGGATAAACGCTATTAGCAGGAGGGAAGTGGTGAAGTAATGTGAAATAGTAGTAAAGGGCGGTGAGAACATTTGTATCGATTGTCCGACATTTCGTTTTCAGGGGTAGGCTGCTGTATTGGTTGAATGTCCTGTCTAGATTTTACTCTGGCATTACAAATACAATTACACACGTTTAGACTAATACAATACTATCGTGATATGATATAAGGGGGCATACATTAATAACGTGAGCTCAAAAGGGGGGGGGTCCAGCAAAATCTCACGTTACTTGAAAATAATATACGAATGTACGGGGGGGGTCTACATTGGAAGAAAAACTGCTCACTTAATTAATTAATGCCCCCTAAGATATAATATACTTTGCAAGACAATGTCAAAAATTATATTAAAAAACGTACGATTTTTCTATACCGTTTAAATAACGTAGGTTACCATAATACACAGGGTATCCGGGGGTAAAGTGCTTTAACTTCGAGAGGTGATTCTGCATGATGGTAGGAGTAAAAAAAAATTAACAACTTTTTCCGAAATTCCAACCTTTTTTTCCTATACAAAAGACGTACCTATTAAAAATCCTTAGTGTGAGGTACGATCTTACTTGCTGAGCGCCCGCCGGGCACATTGCATGGTTGTGACTGGCTCGTATCGTCACAGCGGAAAATAATAAAGCTGGCGGCACACGCTGTTCTATTTTTATCTTTTTACCACAAAACAACCCCTTCGAATTGGAATTTCGAAAAAAGTTATTTATATTTTTTACTTATAATAATATCACGTAGAATCGCCTCCCGAAGTTAATGCACTGCATACCCCCGGACACCCTGTATAAAGAGCAGAAAGTCGCCAGCGGTCAGCTCTAGTGTCATGAACTGAACTAGACAAGCTTTGAAATATCTATCCAACAATATTTTTTTTTACATTAGCTCCACACGGGAGGTCCGGAGGAAAAAATCCCTTCAGGGCGTATGTCATCTTTGGGGATGCTGTGTGGAGGGTCTTTTTAGAAAAAGGAAGGCGAGGAAGTTCTGGGAAGGAAAAAGATATCTCATATTTGCACTATCATAAATCATAAAGATTTGGACCAAATACCACATAAATATAAGACAATATGCCATACTTATTCCACTCGGATGCATAAGTTTGTTTTCACAACAATATAACATTACCAGATATATGTACGACGTATGAGGCGTACCTGACTTATAAAATGGTCAATAAGAAAATATCGAGTTGGTGGCGAAGCCGGGTAAGGTAGTTAAACGATAAATAGATTTTATTGCTATCAACTACGGTGAATTCCCAAGATGTCATCACTCGAACCTTGGAATACCACAAGTGTTATTTAGCTTGAAAATTGAGTTTTATGACTTTTCGATCTCTTTTGCACTGTTAAAATTTTTAAATTTACAACAATTATTTAATAACAGAAATAAAAACCAAATAATGCTAATTCCAACTTTCGTCACTTGTCGTTGGGTCAAAATTATTATTTATAGTAAGGTAAAGGCACTAATGCTGGACAGTGAACTAAAGGAAGACACTTACCCAAAAACCTTCTTGTTTTAAGAACAATTTTAGTAATATGACTCTAATGGCAATATCATAGGACTCCTAGCTCCATATAGAAATCATTCTCAAAAGCTTCAAACAGTTTCTGATTGAAATTTTAAAATGGCATCAGTTGTTGTGAACTATGTGACTGAGTGAACATGCGTTTCGTGATTTCTTATTATATAGGTTAAGGAAGCAGAAATTTTGAAGGTAAGTTTTGAATCAATGTTTATTAGAACTTTACTTTTTCTTGTTTGTCATGTTATCAATGTTACTTAAGATTTGTGATAAATGTTTTTTTCTTATTTTTGCTAATGTTTTTCTAATAAATTAGGACATGTCTACTATTAGTTCCAAAAATAGTGAAAATCTAAAAGATGACACGTGTGTCTTCCATTGGTGTTCCAAGATATTGAATTTTTAAGTGTATTTTAGTACGACCTCGATCACTATTCCCAATTAAAAGAATACTGTAGAAATATCAACAATTTTGGATCACTTTAACTAAAGGTAGACATGGTGTCTATTATTGGGGTATACATGATGTCAACTATTGGTTCTATTGTTTCCGACTGATAATCATGCCGGCGATAAAAGGACAGATGTTCCGTTATTCCGAAGCGGACTTGGAAGCAGCTATTCAAGAATGCAGACGAGGTGTACCGACATCAACTGCGGCAAAAAAATTTGGAGTACCTAGGGTAACTCTGCTGAATAAAGTAAAGGGGAAGACACCAATAAAACGAAAAATGGAAAGAACATGCTACATCGACCTAAATGAAGACCCTAAAACTCCCTGTAGAGAAGTCCAAGAAAGCACTTCCCTAAATCTCGAGGCCACAATAGACACAGGTTCATTGATAGTACCATCTACGTCAAGGCGTTATAGACTACAAGAAAGTTACTCAAAGAAATCAGATGTAGTAATACCAAGTCCATTCAAAAGAGCTTTGTTTTGGTCAACACCCAAAGAAAACTCAAAATGAAGAATGAAAGAAAAAGTGCCTTCTGTTATATCATCTTTGGAATGGCAAAGATGAAAACAAAGAGAGAAAGAAGACTGAATTAGAGGAAGAGAAAAAAAGAAGAGCCTAAGAAAGATAAAAGAAGAAAGAAGAGACTAAAGAAGCACGAAAACTTAAGACTGATAAGAAGTTATCTAAGAAGAGTAAAAATATTGTAGGAAAGAAATCTAAGAAGACTGACTACAACTCAGATACGGAAGAAGAATGGGTAGAATCTGGAGACAGCGCGGATGATATTCCTGATGAAAGCATTGATGAGGAAAATGAAGAAGAAAAAAATTAGAAAGAGAGTGGAATTAAGCAAAGTGACTATATTATTGTTAAGTACCCTGGCAAAACGAGATATTACAAATATGTTTGTATTGTTCAAAAGGTAACTAAAAGAGATATTGAAGTTATGGCTATGGTAGCATGCGACGAGTCTAAAACTTTATTCAAAGAAAATGAAAAAGATATAAGTATTATAACAGAATCCCAAATAATTAAAGTTCTTGATGCACCAAAAATGATTATAACGGGTGATAGAATTAAGTACAAATTTGATAATGCCTTAGAGGTTGATGGATAATTATTATACTTACATTATTAGAATAAGGTATTAAATATTTAATTTCTTTCTTAATTAATTTCAAGTAGTATGTCAACTATTAGTGCAATTGACTGTCTACCTATGGTGATTTTATTTTTTTATGATGTCATCTAATAGTACTTATGACAATATTAAAAAAATATATATAATAATTGAAAGTATGTTGATTATTGGAGATTTTTTAACAAAATATTATTTTCTAAGATTCACTGTATTCCTACATAACAAGCTGTAGTTTTTTTGTTTTGACAAATATATTTTTTTTTTCATGTAAAGATTGTGTTTTCCTTAAAGTGTCCAGCATTAGTTCCTTTACCTTAGTAGTAAGGTACACGAGTCAATGTCGATAGCTGAAACTGAAAATATCGATTGTTAGTATACACATCACAAAATCCACCCCATGCTGTCCAATAGTAAAAACAATTAAAGTGTTTCGAATGGGGGAGTTCTAAAAAATATACCTACTTACTTTAGTAGTTATGTAAACTACATAAAATTTAACATGGCAAGGGGTGTGTTGTGTCGTGGATGTATTTATATTATGCACGTTAAACAAAGTGCATTAGATACACCTACATTTCATTTGATTAGTTTGGTGTCAAAAGGGAGATTGGACGGAGCACTTTTGTGAAATGCAGATTCAACATTAGTATATTGTTTATTCATAAGATAGGCAGAAGGGATGGAAAGACACCCGGCGTTGTCCATGAATAATAATCAACAGAAGGGTTAACCACATCAATAGTAATACAAATAGGGAGTGGATTAATATGCAGTAAAAGCTTGAAAATGTGCATAGAGACATGCCGCAAAATGTGGAACAAAAATACATTAAAATCAGTTATCAGAGCCAAATAATTCCCAACCATCCTCTGCCACATCTCCTTCTCTTTCAGTCTCTCAACATATCGAAATTGGGGACGCCATAAGTGGCCTACACACGACACTGCATGCAGTGACTGCGGCAGTGACTGCAGAGAGTGTGGGTTTGAGCGAACTAGCGCTGTCTCGTTCTAGCGGCCCTTTAACAAACGAGACAGCGCTAGTTTGCTCAACTCCATGCTCTCTGCAGTCACTGCCGCAGTCACTACATGCAGAATCGTGAGGAGAGCGCTTTAATCCCACTAACTCCGAGAACAAAAACTATCCACAAAATCATTTTGACGTAGAGGAAGACAGGGATGGCGGAGTGCCATAAAACAATTCAGTATTACATCGTCCGGCTTCATCCACCTCATACACATTTTTCTGTTACTCCAACCTTTGACAAGACAAGAATCAAGTACTAGATTTATTTTTTATTTATTGTTTGAACACAGAGTGTTAACAATTATTGCATTAGTGAAATTGGCATTGGGTAGTGCATAGATACTAACATCCTAATTACAAATGTTCACAGCATGTGAAAATCAAGATAACGTTAATAGTAAAATCTAATAAGACACATCTAATAGCAGAAAATTCATAACAAGACACATCTAACTGCGGAAAAATCATTATAAGACACACATAACAGCGGAAAGTTCACAATATCTAACGGCGGAAAATTCATAATAAGACACACCTAATACCGGAAAAATCACAATAAGACACACCTAACGGCAAAAAAAATCATAATAAGACACACCTACCAGCGGAAAATTCACAAAAAGACACATCTAACGGCGGGAAACTCCCAATAAGACGTATATAACGGCGGGAAATTCACAATAAGACACATCTAACGGCGGGAAAGTCACAATAAGCCATATATGTATAATGGCGGGAAATTCACAATAAGACACATCTAAAGGCAGAAAATTCATAATAAGACACATGTAATAGCGGGAAACCACAATAATTAATACTTAATAACTATGTACCTACTTAATTGGATTTTCGTAGATGCCGTAGAGTTAATACAGTCAATTGAGATGAAAATGATAAAGACATTGAAAAGCTGGTGAATTAATTGTGATTACACCTGCTTTACACGCTCAACGACTTTCCTCTGCGAAGTTATTACATTAATGGACGCTTGACAGTCTGAGAATTGCTACCAACTTCTCTTTCTACTCCTTGACTCTGAAATTAATCTAGATCTAGACGAACATCGTACATTATAATTAACTAGCTGGTACCCGGCATGCGTTGCAATGCCATTCAAAGAAATAAATTGATTCTCCCTGGATGTCCTTTCCCGTGCGTCCCCGTTCACCTCCTGAGTCCCCTTCCTCTCCCGCGTTCCCCTTCCTCTCCCGCGTTCCCCTTCCACCTTCCCTTTCCCTCGTCGCCCCTCCCATGAACCCCATCTCCCCCGTTCCCCTCCTGTCTTTCCTCCCTGCCGTTAAAATATATAAAATACACACATTTTCATTTACACAAACTTCATAACGCCAGAGCTTAACATTATATTATAGCCTGTTACCTTCGCGGGCGGGCGCCCAACATATCACCAAAGTTTCATCGCAATCGGATGAACGGTATGGCGGCACATAAAATACAATCAAACAAACAAATATGTTTATTTATAAGATGTTTAAAACCGTTTACTCCAAAAAGCAGGCTCTGAAGAAAATAATTTCCCTTCAGGGCACCATGTCATCTTTGGGGATGCTGTGTGGAGGGAAAGAGTGATCTTGGGTCCTGAAGAGAGTCGTGTTGTAATATAATTGCACAATTCATACCTATTTGACGTGGAAATATGTACATCAACAAATCGCTATATCTACATAGAATTATTATCTTTAGACCATTATTTAGAATTTAGAACGAAGGAGTTTATACCTACCACTCATAATAAAAAGCATTAATTGCTTGAAGTAAAAATACATTCAATTTTAAAGGCGGGTACCTACCTATGGGAACCGCCGCCCCGGGAATCATTTATTGTTTATTGGATAACCCTCTGCCATAGGTCACCATAAATGGTTAGATACATTTGGGCACTCAGGGGTGCCCAGGTTCATGGGATGAGGTTTTTACGGGTCTTAGCGGTGCATGCATCTGCCCACAAGCTGCGTGGCAGGCTGGATCGTGGGAGACTGGTTTAGAGGGAGACCTTTTGACCTCTCCATCAGGACTCTCTCGGAACATCGCATTGCACCGCAGTGGAAGGGATGGATTCATACGTCCGTCACTCCTGGGGACACGGACCCCCAGATTCCTACCCACCCTTCATACCTTTTTCCTTCCCAGAACTTAATTTCCTGCCTTTCCTTAGAAGATCCTCCATACATAGGTACACCATCCATAAAGATGACATAGGCCCTGGGTGAATTGTTTTCCCCTGAATTATTTTTCTCATGGCCTCCTGTGAGCTAATGTAAAAAATATATTATATAAAATATTATGATAATATTGTAAACATGTCCTTGAGATGATTGGTAATTTGAGACAGTCATCGCAGAATTTTGGATTTGTCATGTCATTATTTATTGAAGTCCATGAAATAAAATTTCTTTCCGATAAATATACAAATCAATCAAATAGGTAGGTAACATCGTGTTGAAAATTGCAACAAATCTTGAAGTACGTTTAGATTATGAAATATGTTTTTTAGATAACGTATAAATATAACGCCACACCTACTATCATAAAATAATCTATAAAAGCAGCATATCGGAGTGGTAGGTACCTATTCTCAGTATCGCCCTGGTGAAAGACCACCATTCTGAATCGAGAAGTTACTTAAAATGGCTATATCCGTGTTTAGTGACCACATCTGAATAGCCAGACCCTAGCGTCCTCTTCCCTTTGGCCTTCCTCTCTCAATCTATTTCTAGTCTGACAGCAGAATCCTAATAATTGGGGATGCCTTAGTTTCACTGGCTTCGGACAGGCGGGACCCTTACGCGGTATTAGAATAAAATTTAAAAAAAATCTATATTTTAAGTAATTTAAAATTGGCGCCATTTGTTAACTTTTTAAAAATTGAATATATTGCACAAAAGTCCCAATGGAGCCAATGTGACTGTCTCAAATTGTGGTGGGTCGGGATGTTGAAGGAAAGAAAAGAGGAAGATTAGGAACTATCTATCTATTTAGGTCTGGTCACCAAACATAGCAAAAGTCGTTTCGAGCAAGGTTCCGATTCCAAACGGTGGATTTTCACCAGGAAAAAACTGAGAGTACCTATCAACCTAAGATCGGTAATAATTAAAATTACGATGTAAATATTGCAAAATAATAGTTATTTCCTACCCACGAGCAAAAGTTTTAAAAATGAATTATTGGGTAAACTTAATAACTTATTATGATTATAAAAATAGTATTAGTACTTAATTGATCCTATTATTTATTGTAATTATTGCTGTTCAAAAAATTTCCCGGCGAATTTTACGCAATTTTGACATACAATATTTTTGCGCACATCAAAACAAAAGGACCCATCGGTAAAACTTACGTTTGTTTATAATATGTAAAATTGATATAGTGTTAAAAACAAGATAATTGAAATGATGGCAATAATAATTATAATATCGTAAATGGAGTTCATACCTTCATATCGCTGATGATCTGCTGGAATAGGTTCCCGAGGGCGGAATACTCCTTCTCCACTGATGCTCCCTCCATTTTGAGTTTTACCACTTTGTTTACACAGTTATCACTGAAATTATATTCACAAATACACGTCGAAAACACAGCTCGGAATCATTATCAACACCATTACCGCGCACGGTGTTAAAATACAAACAAACTGCGACCATTTCTAGAATATAAAATATCCATATAGAGAAAAATACACATGACAATAAGGAAGCTCTCAGAAAGACCATATAAAACATGAAGCTTTATTTTTACTAATGCCATCTAGCAGAGAAAATGAGAACTAGCAAACTATCAATTGACAAATCAAATGATTTTGTGAGAAATTTTGGTAGTTTTCATTCTTGCCGCTAGGATCGCAGCTTTTCAAAATATTAGTTTTACGAAAGAGCTTCCCGTTTTGACAAGTACAGAATTTGCCCAATTTCACGATCGGCTCCGATTCGAGCGCAACAAAACAATAAATTATTATTATAAATGAAACTCACACAACAACGATAATATTTATACCAAAACTATTATTCTAGTTCAACTCGTATTATTCAACAGAAACCGGTATTTTCACTTTAAAACAATAATACAAAACAAACTAGAATCACACGGTCTGTCATATTATTTATTCTGTATTCCCAATTCCCACAGAATTTTCGGGAGCGAAATTTTAGATATATAACTAGTTTTCACATTTTGAATGAAGGTTCTTATGCACAAACCTTAAATTTAAAACGTTAATTCACAGAAAGTATTCTGTTTTTAATACAGAAAACGGGTAAATAACACCAGACGCGCCGAATGTAGATCAAACATGAAACGAACGACACCGACAACCGACAACAAGCGACCGCTAGCGAGCAGAATAACAACAGAAACAGAATAACCAACCTGCCGACCACAGAATGAAAACAGAGTGCGATTAGTGCGATAGTGTGATCAGGAAGGCCAACATGCCGACCACAGATCAAAAACAGGGTAGCCAACTCTAGCACAAAATCTAACATTTTCGACGGCTACCACTGAACTGTTTCTAGCCATGTACGCTGCAAATCATTAACCCTTGAAATGCCGACTCACCCGACGGTGCGTCACGTCGTGCTGAAAGAACGGAAAAAATACATTTAGAACGTGAGAACGGTTGTCTTTTAAAACTTGTTTAAAACTTAAAAAATAAAATATTATAATAAATTTTTGGAAAAAAAAGTGAATTCACAGTTTTTTCGTTATTTGTTTTTGGGGTGTTATGCCGTGTTGCGCTACCTCCTTCTTTAGCCAACGTTTCGGACATCGTTGCAGTGTCCATCATCAGGGCAGATCTGGCAGATCTAGACACATCTACCGGACACTGCAACGATGTCCGAAACGTTGGCTAAAGAAGGAGGTAGCGCAACACGGTATAACACCCCAAAAACAAATAACGAAAATGCTTTTGGCCGTGAAAATCTTAATACTTATCTGAATTCACAGTTATTTATATAAGGCAAACCTTTATTGAAGGCCGTAAACATGAGAACGTCAATTAAATCTTCTTCATGTTCCTTGTGCAATTTAAAGAAACAAGTACTATTTATCGTTATTTGTTTTTGGGGTGTTTTGCCGTTTTGCGCTACCTCCATCTTTAGCCAACGTTTCGGACATCGTTGCAGTGTCCATCATCAGGGCAGATCCGGCAGATCCACTAGATGTGTGTAGAAGTACTATTTAATATAATTTAAGCAGGAGTACTCGTACGCAGATTCATTATTAAGTTAAAACCAGCTTTGAATTTAGAATCACAGAAAAAAATTCAGTTACGGGTTAGAACGAAAAGTTAACCTATGTTTCCTGCATAAATCAAAATAAGTAATGTACCAGATAGGGTGAGGCACACAAGTACTGTAAGCAAGGCTGGAGGTCCCGATCCACGAAGACGCGAAGATATTGGGAGAACTTCGCCTCAGTTGCCCGCTGCAGAGCTGTTCTGAGCAGATCAAATGGCTCTTTCCTTGTGACGTGGCCAGGTCTAGTTCGCAAGGTGTAGGTATGGTGTAGGTTATTCCGCGGTCCATGCTTAAGCGATGGTCAAGAAAAAACAAGGCGAATGGAAGCAGGTCAGAGCGAGGTCTAGTTAGACTCGAGTCTCCCAAATCAGTAGGAGGGCCAGTAGCCCCTCATTATTAGGTCACGGTAGCCAAGGTAGCACCCTGCCGTTGATGTGCCGTTGCTGTGCCGTTATGCCTAGGGAGGATTCGTAAAATCCATTAAAAACCGTTGGCCACCGGGGCAGGATTCAGAGAATCCAGTGAAATCGCCCGATGGCGACAAAACTCTCTTCGCGCTCGCCTACTACTACTACTACTCGTGACAATTTATTTATTTCGCATAAAAAAATACAATCATTACACAGTTAAATACAATTAAAATACATGTGCTCAACAAGTCCGACACAAGTAATCTTGGCAATACTTTTTTTTTGTATCTGAGTCTTTCCTGTAAATAAATATAATACTACTATGGCCTAAAAAATCTGAAATATTTTTTCCTTTGACAAATACAATATTTCAGAAATGAATATATTTGCCCTTTACGAAACGAGAGTCTGAAAATTATATTATGGTTCATTTTTTCCTTCAAGGCGAATAACAATATTTTAATGCAATTATATATAAACATCTGCCCGCAATCCCCTCTTACCCTGCAAATGCACAAAAGTTGTGGATGCGCAGCGACGCGAAATCAAATATTATTATGAAGTAAAAAGTTTTGAATCTTTTTCCTCTTTTTTTCCTGTCGGTACGTGATTGGTATGTCTATGGTCACGGTTGGTCGGGTTGGTATAATGTGTATGGCTAGCACCATAAACAACCATAAACATAAATGAACAAGTTTCTTGCAGTGTTGCCAACTTAACGGATTTCCCGTCATATCTGGCGGATTGGAGTGTCCCGAAACGGGAAAATTTTGTGTATAACGGAATTTACAGTATGACGGATTTTCTGGCGGATTCGAAAAAAGGGACAAATTACATACTTTTATAGGCGAAAATCGCCTATATTTATGGATTTATGGAGAAATTTTGATCCCTGAAAATTCTCTAGCCCCCCCCCCCCCCCCAGAATGGACGAAAATTTGTATATTTGACGGATTTCTGACCGTTGATCCGTCACGATCTAGCGGGAACAAAGATTTCGAGTTGGCAACACTGGTTTCTTGCAGTTTGCAGTTTCTTGTTTGTGTTTACATGAAGTTCCCGCCGTGCAACAGTTTAGCTGTCACATTTCGCATTGTCCAAATTATAACATAAAGAATGGCGAAAACAAATAGTAAAGGCCGTGGACACACGCCGGGATCCATATACAGGATCGCTCTGGAGAATTTCGTGTATGTGAAACCTATTTTAATTATTAATTCACGGTTTTGCTAGTTGTGTACGCTTTTTAAATGTTTCATTTTTATGTTAAATTGTTTCTCCGTCATTATTTTAGTTTTCATGGTTAATTAATACAATAAATTATCATATTTTCTTCATACAGAAGCTCGGTTATCATCGTACTAGATAATAAAATTTGTCTAATGGTCCTCGTTACACAAATTTCAAAGGTTTTTGTGAACCCATTATCTCGTTTTTAAATTTTTATTGTTAAATTAGTTTCAACTGTTTTCATAGCATTTTGAAATGTTTTGGCTGTATTAGTTCTGTTGTCTTAGGACTAGGTTGATAAACTATAAGTCTAACAATAGCAATTTGGTTTTTATGTACTATAATTGTTATACTAAATAATTGTTTCTTGTAGTAATTGCTAAAATGAAGTGTGATTTCTACAATCTGTTCCTAAAAATGCGGCATTTTAGTGGAAATTACCCTTTATGTTTATAAACATCTGCCTTATTTTAGGATCTTTAAAGTTATTTTTGTAATGAATTCTTGTATCTTTGCAGCACTTTTCGTCAGGTTGAAGTATTTCCTGGAGCATCATTGAATCTGATAATTGGTCCAAATGGAACGGGAAAGTCTACTTTTGTTTGTGCCATTGTGCTGGGATTGGGTGGCAAGACAAGCGTCATTGGACGAGCTAAGACGGTATTTATTCACTATTATTATAGTTTATTTATATACCAAGAAACATGGTACATTCTGTCATAATAATTGAAGGTACCGATTGGAATACTGTTAATAACCTAGCGAATATTGATATTAACATATTGAAAAATTGGTTCGATAAAAATCTCCTCTCTCTAAGAGCTTGAGCACACAGAGAGCGGTCAGAGTTCTGCGTTCTAGTGACCGTTGACCGCTCAAGAGTTCCGAAGCACACAAGCGGCGTTCATATTCTCGCGTTCTAGTTTCGTTTGGGTCTTTGCATATGCAACATGTCACTAGAAAGTTCATCATCCGATGAAGAATTATTGCTCTTGTGGAGCTTAGCAGCTTCTAAAAAGAAAAGGAAGTATTGGGTGCACCCAATCAACACAACGCGAGAAGAACAAGGCGAATTTACTACTATTTTTCAGGATTTACTTAAAGATGAACAACGATTCTATATTTATTTTCGAATGTCGATTAATAGTTTTAATGAATTGTATAACATCATACAACCCTCACCCTAATAAACTCCTTTCCCTAACCAATTCAATTAACTTTTCCGTGTTTGTAACCTCAGACATCGTGGCGTTCTGGCGTTCTCTGCCTCGGCGGGAAAAGAACTCTTAGAACGCGACGTTCCGTTTTGACCGCCGCGGTCTGACTGCCCGCTGTGTGCGTTGTTGTTATAGTATCAGTACATTCTAATGAACGCCGAACGCGGAACTTGGAACTCCTGACCGCTCTCTGTGTGCTCCCGCTCTCTGTGTGCTCCCGCTCTAAACACTGAAAAAACAAAATTTATCCCATTCTCTATCAATAAATTCAAAATAGAACCAAATTTAAACATCATAATACACTAAAGTAAATGTAATAAAACTGCACTCAAGATTGTGCTATACTTAGTCCAACTCCAAAATCAAATATCTTGGTGTATATATAGATCAACATTTTAAATGGAAAACACATATTTGTGAACTCGTCAAAAGGATTAGGAAATGTATTTATATATTTATTAGACTTAGAAATATTCTTAGCTTAGAAAACCTAAAAAGAGTGTACTATGCAACTGTTCAATCTATATTACAATATGGTATTATTGGCTGGGGAGGAACATATGACAATATTTTAAATCCACTGAAAATAGTTCAAAGGTTGATAATTAAGGTAATCTTAATCTTATTACGTTCACAATGTGACAGACAGAATCGCCAGGCTGTTGAGAAAAGATAGCATCAAGACTGTCTTCGGTGCCACAACTAAAATTCAAAACCTACTGAAGTCTGCAAAGGCTAAGTTTCCTCTAGAAGCAGATGGAGTGTATAAACTCAGCTGTTCCGGATGTGAGCGGGCGATCTCCAAAAGGATAGCAGAACACTTTCGTGCTTGCAAACTCGGCCACCCTGATAAATCGGCAATCGCTGAGCACTTAATCGAAACCGGCCATTACTTTGGATTTGTTCCTAAGGTCTTGGGAAGACCCAAAACTTATAGAGCACGCCTAATTACGGAGGCAATTGAAATCTACAAAAATCCTTTCAATATTAATAGAGAGGACGGAGCTAAGCTCAATAGCTCTTGGTATCCGGTGATTATCGGCTACACCAAAGCTAAACGCAAAAAAACATGTCTAAGTATACAGTAATGCCAGCTCGTGGTAAACCATTTTGTGTTATAACTTTATATTAACTAAATTCGCTTTAACCAGTGTAATTCTAATTCTAGTAAAATTCATTTAATATTAATAGAGCAAAAAAACCAAGTCTAAGTATACAGTAATGCCAGGCAATTTGGGAGGCGGGAATGGGTACCGCCGCCCCGGGAACCTTTATTGGATAACCAACACCTCTGCCATAGGTCACCCCAAGTGGTTCGCTACGTTTGGTGATTTAGCAGGGGTGCCCGGGTTCATGGGGTGAGGTTTGTCTAAGTCTTGGAGGCGGATGACCAGGACATACTGAACCCCAGATTCCTACCCACCCCTTAAAACCTTTTCCTTCCCAGAACTCTCCTCTCCTTCCTTTCCTTAAAAAAAAACCCTCCACACAGCATCCTCAAAGATGACATAGGCTCTGAGGGAAATAATTTCCCTCAGGGCCTCCTGTGTGGAGGTCATGTAAAAGAAAAAAAAAGCTCGTGGTAAACCATTTTGATTTATATTGACTAAATTCGCTTTAACCATTGTAATTCTATTTCTTAAATTCTTACCATTGTGATTTCTAATTTTAGAATTCATTAAGAGATGGAGCCACATTGGACGGCGTCTCGCAAACGGACTTGCCCCTGACTAGCATAAATACCATGTTTTAATGAACTTTCTATTCCGTTCCGCGGCGATGACGCCACTGCTTACGTTTATTTTGTACTGGTGAAAGTTAACCATTGTAATTTTTTTGTTTTTTTTTTTTGTTTCTTAAATTCTTACCATTGTGATTTCTAATTTTAGATTTCATTAAGAGATGGAGCCACTTCCGTCGGCATCTCGCAAACAGACTTGTCCCTGGCTAGCATAAATACCACGTTTTAATGAACTTTCTATTCCGTTCCGCGGCGATGAAGCCACTGCTTGTCACGATTATTTTGTACTGGTGAAAGTTAGTGGTGCTGGCGACACGGTATCGCTTCGAAGTAAATAAGCACACACTTCACGACTAAAAATTACACATCTACCGGATCTGCCGGATCTGCCCTGATGATGGACACTGCAACGATGTCCGAAACGTTGGCTAAAGAAGGAGCTAGCACAACACGGCATAACACCTCAAAAAAAAATAACGAAAATGCTTTTGGCCGTGAAAATCTTAAAACTTATCTAAATAGATAGTGTTTTTGATATCAGTATATTTTCTATTTCTGATCTCCCTATATTTAGTATCCAGCTTTTTATTTGAGATTTAGGGTGGGTTTCTTCATTTACCGAGAATGCTAAATGCAATGCTAATTGTAAAAGTAAACGGTAAAATGCACAGAAATGGGTTTTTTCATTTGACATTTACCGTTTACTTTCACCTTACATTTTACAGGCCCACAATGGTGCTGCAAATGCGAAAGGAAAGGTAACCAAAATGGCGGCCGTTGTCTAAATGTCACTTTGGTGACAGTTCAGAGATTTTCTTGCTATCTATTTTACGGTATTTGCTAGTATTTTATCATTATGTTCGCAACAAGTGATGGTTCATCAGGTTCTGACAATGAACTAATAATTAATTATATGACACGACGTGTAAAGCGACATAATAAACGCAGGAATTTCTATCTAATGGAAGACGTAGATTTCGCGTTAATAAAGAAACTGCTCGACTTTTGACTACATTAATTGCAGATATGATATGATATGTTATTCGAAAGAATTACTCATTGCTAATAATTTTATTACAATTTAAACCCTGATCCCTGAGACGTATGTGTGGTAAAACAATGTACGATCGTGTGAGAAATGTGGATATCCGCAAAGAATGTAGGGCTGGTGTAAGCGTAATGCGTAAGATTAAGAAAGGGACCCTCAGATGGTTTGGGCATGTAGAGCGAATGAACGAAGAAAGTAGTGTAAGAAGAATATACGACGCGAAAACGAATGGTAGAAGAAGTCGGGGATGCCCGAGAAAGACATGGCACGATCAAGTGAATCAGATACTTGAGTCGGGCATTTCAAAAGTCAAAATAATAGAAGAGAATGTATGAGACGATGTATGAATGTGAGTGAGGCAAAGAGTGTGTGCCAAGACCGAGTTGTTTGGCGGTCCGTCCTCTCTGCCTACCCCTGCGGGGAAACGGCGTGATGATTAGTTAGTTAAAACGTGAAACAAACAACAACGCAACCGTAGATGAAGCAAGTCGCACACAATGTTTGACATTTATTGTGTGGGTTGCCACATGAAAAAAATATATACCCAGTTCCCAATACGAAAATGTGGGAATTAGGTTAGTTTTTATGCTGTCATCCCTATTTACTTTTACCTAAGCAGTTGGCATCGTGAAAAAACCCATTTTGCCGTAAATGTCAAATGCACTGCGAAAGGAACTGTAAACTGCTAAGCTAAAGTAGAGTGTAAATGAAGAAACCCACCCTTAAATGTTATAATGTTGAGGTTTTTGAGTGAGAGTGGTGTTTTATTGTAGACTTTAATGCCATAATATAAGAAGCTTTTTTGCCCAAATGTTGTGTTAGTAGTTACTTGTTGGATATGTTTTTGACCATGAGATCTAGTGTTTCTAATGTATGTGTTAGTTGTTATTTCTTGGGTTTTGTACTTATGAATGTAAATGAGTATAGTTTTAGAATATAGTTCATTGGTCAAAATATTGTACACATATTTTCGTATCGGTGATCAATGAACCGATGTATGCAATTTTTAGCCATAAGTTGTTTATAATTGTTTGCCTAGCTTGTAGTTTTTAGATTTTAGAAATGTATTATAACTTTGTACAGCGCCCTTGAGGTGATTTTTCACAAAAACGGCGCTATATAAATCATCCAAATATTATTATTATTATTATTATTATAGTTGTTTAATTGACATGATGTTAAGATTGTTGAAAATTTCGTCAGTGCTAGTTCTAGTTGTAGGAGGGAGGAAACACATAGGCCTGCAAATCATTCCACAGTCGTGTTGAACTCAAGAATGAGTCGTAGAAGTCACCCGTTCTCATGCGTTAAGTCTTAGCACTTTTCGTAGGATGTGTGCATTATACGTAAAGAATGTTTTTTGATTTGTAACAATCTTACCAATATTATTTTAGTCACATAGTTATCTGTTTTCCTTAATTTTTTTATTTTTATGTAGTAATCTTTTTTTTCCTCTTAAAATGTATTTGTAAAAATGTAACTGTATATCTAAATTGTATTTGTGTATATTTTCTTCCTAGATGTATGAAATTTTTTTGCATAGGTACATCTAAATAAATATTCAAAAACAAAATACATATGTTGGACCAGGCGCGGCTCGTCCTAAAGTGCACTCGTGCGCCGAACCGCCAACAAAATTAAACAACATTTTGCAGCTCATCGTATTACATAATATTTTTAATTATAAAATTGTGCAGATTATTTTAAATTTAAAAAAAAATTGAATTCCTATCTAAAAATACATGAATTTGGTAGAGAATAATAAATGATCGTGGCCCAAAGCATTGCTTCCCGCGCGCAAGTTATATCGCCTAGGAACCGAGGTAGGTACTTACCATTCCACGCGTTTCAGCAAAGCGCCCGTTTGAGAATTATCATTTGTATGAAGCCCCCAGCAACATCTCCAGACCGTCAAAATACAACATCGTAGCGAAAAAATGGTGACTGCCGTGCGTTGCGCGGTTGACAGAAATGCCCGAGGAATTCCGAAGTGAATCGTTCCAGCGAAATGACCATTCGTAGTAGGGTTTGAATAGGATAGTAATTGTACCGGACGTGATTTGACAATTAAATAATTGTATTTAAAATTATAATTAATTAATAAATCAGCTGCCGGGGTCAAGTAATTCCAAAGGGATAAAAAACAAAACTGTGCAAAACTATGTATTTTTATCCTGCACAAATTGGCTCCATGTAACTTCCTTCTATTTTGTGCAAAGTTTCATGATTTATGTACATACCTACACACTTGAATTTGTTATTTTCATAAAAATCTACCATGTCTATGCAAACTCATAAATAAACGAAGTATCGGGGAAGCTGTCAGAGTAAGGCGAGATTGGACGGTGTGGCGTTTTTGCTTCGTTGGGCAAGAGCAAAATGAACCGCAGTAGCGTTTAAGGTCTCTAACGGCCAAAATTCCTAGAACTCATCTCAGTTCGGAGAATTGAGATGAATAAAGGGCCTAAGTATGGGCAGACTCCCGGCTCAGAGCCCTTTAAATACGGCCGATATTGCGCTAGATCGGCAGAGCTCCAGATATCAACGCCACAACAGCATCTTGCCTTCTCTCCTGCCTGCTCCGATCTACCACTGGAAAACTTGGACTTCTTCTTGGCCCTGGCCGAACCGCCCTCCCTGAAGAACCTATTTCAATTTTTCGAAACGCCTTTCTCAAGGCGCAGGTTACCCCTCTACTGCGCTCCACCTCCCTTCTTCCCCTCGCCTTCTCCCGTTTCTCCCTTTACCTACGGCAAGTTGGACTTCTTTTTTTTCAATTCAATTCAATTCAATTTATTTATTCTTTAAAAACATTACAAAATTCTTCTCTCCTCTGGCCAGCCCACCCTGAAGAACCTATTACAATTTGACGAAACGCCTTTATCAAGGCGAAGGTTACCCCTCTACTGCGCTCTACCTCCCTTCCCTTTGCCTTCGATCCGTTTCTCCCTTTCTACCTACAATTTCTCCCCGTTTTCCCTCGCTTTCTCCCCATTTCTCCCTTTCTCCCTACATTTACCCCACTTTTCCCTCTACCTACCCTTTCTCTCCCCTTCTCCCGAAGGCGTCGAAACGGCCAGCCGGTCCCCCTCCCACTACATCGTCTGTGCGGGTGGCGATTACAGTGCCACGTCTCGTACAGTAATTATATTTTTCTCTTGTAAAATGTAACGATGAGTCAACGGGTGCGATATTATCTTGATGGAGAGGGAACCGATTTGACATTGTCATTATTAGTTTTTGGGACCTTTTGTTTGTGCATTTTTGTCACATATGTATTGCAAAATTCACTCAGTAAAGGGGGTTTACTATCGCGCGGGGGGCGCGCCTAAAAGAAACGTTTACTGAGTGTTGTTATTGTGTTATTATTCGTTAGATATCGCTGTTTTAAATTTCCTTGCCTTTTTAAAATTAAAAGTTATAATAATAAATATAGACTTTATTAAGAATATATGAACCATGAAAATAAAAGCAGAATTATAGCCTATGGCCTGCCAAAACTACCTTTAATTATCAACCAAGATAGTAAATCTGCAAAGAAAACTTTTACATAAAATTATAGTAATAATAAATGGATAATTTGTATAGCGCCGTTTTTTTTGTGAATAATCACCTCAAGGGCACTGTACGAGTTATGAGTTACTAGGCTCTGTCTAATTTTATTATTTATTTATTTACCTACTTTTGTTTTAATTTTTGATGAATTACTCGGTTAACCACCAAAAATTGAAAGCACCGGCCGCGCCTGTGTTGGACGCGTGTTTGGCCTGGTTCCCGACTATGCATCGGTGCCGAAGGGATCAATAGCGCTAGTTCCTCAGAGCATCTTCCAGCAGAACAAGGACAGCATACTTACCTGACGCCTGCGCTCTAAAGATTGCAATCCGCTTGTTAAGGGGAATTTATCAAACGGACCGCCTGTTTCCGCATAGAATCAAGGGTTTTTTTCAGGTATTTTCGGGCTCCAGACTACAGGTGGCTGCCAAATTCAACAATAATGCGTTGTACTGATCAGGTATCACAGGCTTTTGAAACGTTGGAACCAATATGTTTTTATAATTTCTAGATTGGCGAGTATGTCAAAAGCGGTCACCAGCAAGCAACCATAGAGATAGAGCTCTATCAGAATGAAGGGCAGCCCAACATCACCGTAACGCGCAACTTCAACTGTGACAACAACACGGTGTGGTCCATAGACAAGAAGCCCGCCAAGATGAAGGACATTACGGACCTGATGGACAGGCTCAGCATCCGCGTAGACAATCTGTGTCAGCTCCTCCCCCAGGATCGGGTCCAGGACTTTGCCAAGATGAACCCTCAGGAGTTGCTGAAGTCTACGCAGATCGCCGTCAGCGGGCAGGAGGCTGTTGACCTGCTGGCGGAGCTGATTGAGAATAAAACCACTCACAGGAATCTCAATGGGAAGTTTTTGCAACTTTCTGCACAGCTTATGGAGCAGGAGACTATTAATGCCAAGTGAGTCGAGGATTTTGTTTAATTGTTGATTGCTTTATGTTTTTTTTTTTTAAATTCTTCTTTTTTTAATAGATTGGCAACATCTTTAGCTTTTAGCTATTAACCTGTCAAAGGCCCGCAAATTCCAGGAAAAATACGGAAATTTCGTAACAACACACGATTTTGAATTTTGAATGAAATGTTTTGTTGATTAACTTTGAGCTATCGTATATTTCATTGACTGAAACACGTTCCTAGAACAATAAACTATGCACCAAAACAACATTACTTGCGTTAATTACGTAAATTAATAGGTTTTATGATGTTTTAGTCGAGGAACATGCGTCAATATTGACAGCTTCAATTTGCGCCAAAAATGACATTTCGATTCCACAGATAAAAATCATTTAAAAATAATCTGGTGTTGTCAGGTGAATGAAACTAGTGGCTATATCATCAATGATGTTGGTGCAAGCGATTCTGACCTTGTTTTCATACAAATTCTGTACATAGAAGGGTCAAAATCGCAGACAAACTTTTTTATTTCGAAATATTTTTTTTGCGCATGCGCATAAGCTGCGCGCAAATGAGCGTGTCCGGCCGATTACAGGTTAAGGGCCGTCTTTTTCAACAGAAAGCTAAATCGTGAGCTAAATTTAAATTTTAACTTTCAATTAAAGTAACAATTATTTTAAATAGGACCGCGCGCTGTTTCAAGAGTACTTTTGCTAAAATAATTATTGTTAGTGTGGCCGGTCTAAAAGCAGAATATTCCTTGAAATTATGTGAGAAAATGCACTGCATTATTATTTGGTGCCGCCACATCATAAATTAAATTTTAAAACCAGATCAACTGTCAAAGTATCTGACTATATTTGGTTTCACATCGTAGGATCTGACAGCTTTGTTCCTGTAACAGACGTAATGTCCTTAGAAGACTAAAAAGGGGGACCGGTCTCTCGTGCACACCTTCCCTTGTTGCAAGCCGATGACGATGATGATAGTAGGTAATTAGAGCTGGCCTCCCTACATCCAGTGGGTGGTGGCCCTGGAAGCGCCTAGTTTCTGCCTGAGCCTGGTGCCTTGGCAGTGTCCAGAGTTAGGGCTGACTGTAGAGGTAGGCACCAGGTACTCGCTCAGGCAGAACTTCAGCAGGAGGCAGCAGGTCGTAAGACTTCCAGAGGTAGGAACGAGTAATAAAACGAGTTTGTAGAGTAGAAGTGAACTAGTGAACTGATTTATTTTTGAAAAATCATCATATTTATTTAATTTGTTGAACCCGATTGCGAACGGGCAGTGTTCCACACAAATGTGGAGGGGTTTCAGACCTCGCTCAACATTGTATAAATAGGGCGTCGAATATGTCACACCTTAATTTCGGCAGTGTCGCCCCTGAAAGCGGTTGATTAAATTTACATTCTTAAATTAATTATACAGGGCTTAATGTACATATAAGTGTGGATTATTTAGTAGTAGTATATGTCTGAAGCTATAAGGTTTACAAGTAGATTTTTAGTTTGATGGATTTATGACATTTTTATGATAATTTTTGATTTAGTTTGAAATATTTGCCTTTTGGCTAGTTATGCTGCAGTTCGGAGACAACATGGTATTTTTCCTAGGTTCCCCGTAAGATGGGATAATGAAATCTGTTTATTTCATCCCTGGAATTTTAAAATGAGAAAAAACACATTTTTGTCAAAATATTTCAGAGTGTTTTTTTTGTGCAAATAATTGCCCTAGTTTGTGTAATTGGAGGAGTAAAGACCCCGGTTTGTTTCCCTGGATGCCTTGTAGGGCTTTGGAATGAAACTGTTAATGTCATTGCTCTACAAGACTCGCAGGGTTAAAAAATTAGAAATAAGTGAAAAAATAACAAACATAAAAATTCTTATGTAAAATTATAAGTTTACAATGTCTCCGGTGGCAACCTGTGAAAGGTAGCGTTTATTTGTTGCACCGGGGACATGCACATTGTTAAAGGAAAAACATTACATTGAATAAAATAATAAATTATTATTTGGTAATTTCCACCTAAAACAAACATAAAATCTTTTCACCAAAAATAGTCGCTGGCGGCACGGTACATTCGTATTTCGTGGCCGGAGATTTCAGGCGAAATTTCCGAGAAATGACCACGAAATGTAGAGGATGCCACCAGCGATGACTTTTGATGAAAGATAATTTGAGGGTGCGAACACGTCTGTTACAGTTCCCATAAAAATATTTGTATGAATATTTAAAAATAAATAACGATCGAATATAATATTCACAATATTATACAGAAAACCATTTAACCGGTCAAAGGCCGGAGACGCGCCGGCGCGCGCGTCATATGCGCATGCGCGAGAAAATAATTCAAATATTCGAATAATACTTCCGACAAAAAACTTTTGGTCGACGATTTTGGCCCTTCTATGTACACAATTTGTATGGAGAACAGTGTCAGAATCGCTTGCGCTGTCATTACTCTCGGAGACGCTACAAGTTTCATTCACCTAGTCACCCTGGAATATTTTTAAAACGTTTTCTTCTATGACAATCGGCTGTCAGAATTTGCCGCGAATTTAACGGTCGCAATTAATGGGTGTATCGCGAATAAAACGATCATAAAACCTATTAATTTACGTAATAAATGCAAGTAATGTGGTTTTCGTAGATAGTTTATTGTGTTGTGAATGTGTTTCAGTTAATAAAATATACAATAGCTCAAAATTTATCAACAAAACATTCAATTCAAAATTCAAAGTGGTGGTTTTTTAGTGTTTTTTTGCGAAGTTCCGCGAATTTCCGCTAAATGTCATGGCCTTTGACCGGTTAAATGGCTTTCCTGTAGTTGTAATATCTGATTGAATTTGATGCATCACAAATTTTAAGAGATTTTTTGACATCTGATACTGCGCCAAAAATTCAAGAGCGTCCCAAGCATGTGTTAGATGTTAGATGTGGAGGGTTTTTTCGAGGAGAGGAAGGAGTGAACATAGATCTTGAAGGAGGAAGGAGGAAACACAGAGGCCAGTGGATCATTCCACAGCCGAGCTGTTAAACTGTAAAAAAACAAGTCGTAGAAATGATCCATTTCTGTGTGACAATTGTCAACCGTGTATAAATGTTGGGCACGCGTTTGGAATGTTTCCCTACTAAGCACCTGTGCTTATAGTTCCTCGGAGCATCTTCCATTGAAATGCCGGTAGAATAAAGATAGCATTCCCACCTGACGTCTGTGCTCTAAAGATTCGTTGCAGGTTGCAATCCATTGTTAACACAGGGAAATCACAGAATTAAGAGTTTTTTAAAGTTTATTGGGGCTCCAGAGGTGGCTGACAAATTCAACAGTGGGGCTCACTTGCGATTTGTGCAGGGTCAGCAGTTGTGTACTATCAGTACAGTATGAAAAGCTTCTGAACTTAGAGTTACACTAAACAATGGACCAATGGAAGGCATGTTGGAAAGCTTGCTTCTGTTGAATATCAATCATATAACATTTTTGTCTATTCCTTGCAGCATGCAAACAGAGATCAACTCCATGCAGGAGCGCAAGAAGATGGAAAAGGAGATAGTCCTCTCGGAGAAGAAGAAGCTATGGCTGGAGTACGAGGGCCTCAGGAATCGGGTGGACGAGATCAGCAAAGACCGTGATGCCGCCCATAAGTTTGTTAAGGAGCACCGCGTCAAGATGCAGCCCCTGGAACGGCAGATAGAGATGGGCAAGAGGGAGGTTACTAAGATGGAAGAGTCCAAAAGCGCAATGGTCAGTGGACTTTGATTCTCGTTATAATTATAAGTACCAAGCAGAAAATGTTGCCTTTTTCATTCCCACATCGCTTCGTCTCTTACTAATTAGAGCGAGGGATGCTATTGGTTAATTTTCACCCCTCTGACCAGATGTTATCCCTGGAAGGGATGTCACAGCTGGGTTGACTGATATAATATCATGTGTTAACTCTAGAAAGTTAATTTGCTTCCCGGTTCTAACCGATCATCTTCAGGTAAATCTCTGGCAGGACTGGAATACTTTCAGCTAACCCCGAGTAAATATACTCGTTGAAACTTTTTTGGTAAAATGTTAATTGAGCGGTTGAGGGAACAATTAAGTTTCCTTTGAGAGTGGACCCATTAAGTTTATTATACTGTCTTGCTATTATTGAACCGTTTCATACTTGCAAATTATTGTACCCGAAATAAAAGACTAATTGTGTTTAGTGTTAACCCCTCCGCAACGTAAGCAGATATAAGCGTTAAAAATAGGACAGCAGTCAAGTACAATAAGCGTGTTTATACGTCAGCGCGTTTGTTTCCATAGAAATCGTTATAACTCCGTTATTGTTTTAGTTACATCCCTAAAACAAAAAGTCAAAGGTCGATAGTAGATCAAGCTGCACATTTCTATCAAGTTGTCTATGGAAATACATAACAGGAATCAGCTGTCAATCGTGTAGTTGACAAAAATATTTACCCGCGCAAATTTGCTTCCGGCAGCTCCACCGCGCGCTCCACATTTTAAATTTTTATTAAATATTTTTATATGAAATGATAAAAAAGTGAGGTGACAAAAGTGTTTATTACACATTTATACAATAGAATAAGTATTGTTGTTTACATAATCTGTGATTTTAGTACCGTTTTCACATAAAAACATCACGTGAGTCATTTTCACATTTTTTTAATGATTGCATTCTAAATTTTAATATGTATTTACAAATGTTAATATTTATATGTAATATAATAATTCGAAAGCTTATTTTGTAACCTGTCTAAAACAGTTTTTACTATTCGGCTACGTTCAGAAATGTTTCATTTATAGAGCTTTAATTGTGAAGCGGTAATAATACAAAGTTTTCGTAAAATGTCATTTCGTTTAAGACACCAAAAGCTAATATTCTCGAAAATTCGGAGGGGTTAAAATCGTGCATTTTATTTAATTATTCGGTTACACTGCTTCATTTTGCAGAGCAAAGAAATTTCCATACTTCTGAGGCGGATCCGCGATACGAAGGAAGCTTCCCAATCTCAAAATGGCAACATTCGAGAGCTGGAGGCAGAGTTGGCGGCCAAGATCCTGCAGCAAGAGAATAAGCACCGTGATATTGAGCAGGCCAAGGCCACACTATCCAGGATGCAGAACGATCTCAATAATCTGCTGCAGCAATATGGGGATGGTGAGAATTAATTACTGAATATTTATTTAATTATATTTTATTGAGGACGTTGTCGCTCCATCTTAGTCTTGGTCTTCCCAGGCTCCTTTGCCCTATTGGTCTTGAGTTCAGCAGGGACTTTGGTGCTTGATGTTCGGCCATTCTCTCCACATGACCCAGCCACCCAAGTCTTCCCAGTTTTATAAATTTTGCGACGTTTAGCTCCTTAAACAAAGTATAGAGCTCATTGTTCGCTGAGAGCTCATTGAGCTGTATCAAAACGTCCGTGGACTACGAACTAAATTAAACGAACTACGTTCTACCATATCTACACACCACTATGACATTTATGTGCTGACAGAAACTTGGCTCGACTCAGAAATAAAATCAACAGAACTAGGACTTAACAACTACAAAATCTTTCGCTGCGATAGAAACTCTAAATCCAGTTCCAAAACAAGGGGCGGCGGAGTGCTAATTGCAATTAAAAAAAAATTGTTATCAAGAAAACTCAAAACAAAAAATAATACACTCGAACAACTATTTATACAAATTGATACCACCGTAGAAAAGATAATAATTGCAACTGTGTACACACCGCCACTGTCTGATGCTCTAATCTACCGAAGTCACAGCGAAGATGTTGAAGATCTACTATACAAATACCCTAACTCTAAAATTATTATTCTTGGGGATTACAACCTCCCTAACCTGAAGTGGAAATCAAGTGATAGTGGTTTATTTGTGAATGAGGGCGAGAATGATCGTGCACGTGAGATTTTGGATATGACAAATTTTTTAAATCTTTTCCAACATAACTTTATATACAATGCAAATAATCGCTTACTAGATCTAGTAATATCAAATTATCCTAAATTGGTCATTGACAAATGTAATGATCCTCTCTTACCTGTTGATAACTACCACCCCCCTCTTTATATTAAGCTAAATGTGTGTAGCGTCAAACCGAAACACGTTGAAGAGACTCTCAACTACAAACGTGCAGATTTTGAATCTATAAATTATCATCTTTCCCGTGTCGACTGGTCTTTTTTATCGGACGTGAATACTGACAAATCCTTAGATAATTTATATTCAATATTGTCTAGCACCATAAAATCATATGTACCACTATATACTCCTAAAAAACATACATATCTGACTTATTTCTCACCAGAACTAAAAGCCTCACTTCAACAAAAAAAGAAACTTCATAAAAAATTCAAAGAAACTCGATCGATGATCGATTATGCAATTTTCAGTGAAACTAGAAAACAATGCAAGGATCTTTCTAAAATCTGTTATAAAGCATATATAAACTCTATCGAAAACACAGCTTTGCACTCAAATAATCTCTGTAAATTTATCAAAACACTAAACAATGACAGCACAGACTATCCACCACAAACGCATATGGATGACAAATGTGCTAACAGCACACAAGATATCGTAAATCTTTTCTCAGATTTCTTTAAAAATGTTTACGATGAGGAAACACCAGAAGAAAAAATTCCTTCATACTCATTTAAAAAAACCATACATTTAACAGACTGCTACATAACAGAAGAATCTTGCAAAAAGAAACTATGTTCCTTAGACATTAACAAATCTGCAGGCCCAGACTCCATCCCGCCAATTTTCCTAAAACATTGCTCCTCTGTATTGTCTAAACCACTAACCATTCTCTTTAACCAGCTACTATCTTCTGGACATTTTCCTGTCTACTGGAAATCCAGCTATATTATCCCAATACTTAAAAAAGGCGATGAGACTGACATTTCAAACTATCGACCTATATGCATACAATCTGTATTACCCAAAATCTTTGAATCTCTAGTTCTTGATGAAATATATCCCACGTTAACAGAGATAATAAATTACAAACAACATGGCTTCATTAGAGGTAGATCAACTTCAACAAACTTATTACTCTTTCAAAACTATATATTGGAGTCATTTTCTAAAAACAAACAAGTTGACTGTATATATACTGATTTCTCAAAGGCTTTTGATAAAGTGTCCCACAAAATACTGATCCGAAAACTTCATGCTCTGGGAATCAGAGCAAATATGTTGAACTGGCTAAGTAGTTACGTATCAGGTAGAACTTTATTTGTAAAAATAAAATCTTTTATATCCAAACCATTTTCTGCCACTAGTGGAGTACCGCAAGGTAGTCATCTTGGCCCAATTTTATTTCTTATTTTTATAAACGACATAGTCAACTGCTTTAAAGACGTCAAAGTGTTGCTTTTCGCTGATGACATTAAATTATATAAAGAGATAACTATCCTTAATCACTGTGAAATTCTTCAATCAAATATAGACATGCTAAAAATTTGGTGCTCACAAAACAATCTATATTTAAATGTAGAAAAATGCAAAACTTTGACCTTTTCCAGAAAAAAAACATCACTGTTTTTCGACTATTCAATAAATAAAATAAATTTAGAAAGAGTATCGGAAATGCGGGATCTTGGCATAATAATGGATGAGAAACTAGACTTCACGGTTCACATTCAACAAACTGCAAATAAGGGTATGAAAACATTAGGATTTGTATTAAGAACAATTAAAAACTTTGAATCGTTACAAATCATTAAACTACTGTATACATCCCTTGTTAGAAGCCTAATAGAATATAACTCCATAGTCTGGTCGCCCTTCTATAAAATTAATATTCATACTATTGAAAGAATTCAAAGAAAATTTCTACGTTTTGTAAATTTTAAACTTAACATCCCTTTAGAGCACATAAATTATCCGTCGTTAATGAATACTTTAAATATTCCAACATTAGAAAACCGACGAAAAATAAACGACCTAACTTTTTTATTAAAATTATTAAACTCTAAATTCGACAGTTGTGAACTCCTGCAATTAATAAATCTACATGTACCTACACGAACAACTAGACAAACATTGATGTTTTATATACGTACATCTCATTCGAACTATGATTTACATTCTCCAATACAACGTTTGCATAGTCTTGGTAATAAATACTTAAACAATCTGGATGTATTTGACAATAATTTGAACTTAGCAAACTTCAAACGCCATATGTGCCAACTATTTATTTCTACCTATCCCGTAAACTAATGAGAACAATAATTTTAAAAATTACCTACTTTATGTCAACTACTATATTTTGTTTCTTATATTTTATGTTACCTGTATTTTGTTAACGCTTATATTTTATGTAACCTAAATTTTTTATTTTATTTTTTTTTAACCCTTATATTTTATGTAACCTATATTTTGTTTTTAACAAATATTATGTTACTTGTATTGTGTATTGTATTTTGTAAACCCATTCTTTTCACTGTAATTAAAAAAATGTACTGCATTCTATGTAAAAGCCCTATGGGCGTTTAAATAAATAAATAAAAAAAATTGTTATAATGTCTGTGCCAAAATCCATTTTCTAGAACCGATCCGAAGATGCGCCTCATAATTTTTCTTTAGAAAACGTCCAGCGCTCGCTCATTCCTCTTAGTTAGTAATAATAATCATATATGTACTTAAAAACCGTACTCTTACTCATCTCTTTCCCCTCCTATTGCCTTTAGCCTCGGAAGGTTCCCCAAACGGGATACCATAGTTCCACCAGCTCTGTTTTTATTTATGGCAATTTTTAAAATTCCAGAATCAATAGTGAAACAAGAGATGATCAAACTTCAGCAACCCATTACAAAAACCAACTCAAGCATTGACCAGCTGAAGCAGAAAAAAGTGCAATTGCAGTACGAACTGGATTCCAAAATCACACCTCTAGTGAGGCTCTCTGAAAACAAGTAATTATTATTCCTTCATCTTTCCTTCTTCAGTTTCTTTTATGACATTATTTTTTTTTTGACATTGGAACTATAAAACATCCTTTTTTGGAGAGTGTTTTAACCGGTCAAATGCCGGGCCATTTCGCGGAAATTCGCGGAACTTCACAAAAAAACACTAAAAAACCACCACTTTTAATTTTGAATTGAATGTTTTGTTGATAAATTTTGAGCTATTGTATATTTTATTGACTGAAACACGTTCACAACACAATAAACTATCTACTAAAACCACATTACTTGCATTTATTACGTAAATTAATAGGTTTTACGATGTTTTATTCGCGATACACGCATTTATTGCGACCGTTAAATCTGCGGCAAATTATGACAGCGCATTGTCACGGATAAAATCGTTTTAAAAATAGTATATAAATAAATCCAGGGTGACGAGGTGAATGAAACTTTTAACACCACCTAGAGCAATGATGATGCAAGCGATTTTGACACTGTTCTTCATACAAATTCTGTACATATAAGGGTCAAAATCGCAGACAAAAAGTTTTTCATCGACAATATTATTCAAATATTTGAATTATTTTCTCGCGCATGCGCAAATGACGCCCTCAATTCCGCGTTCCCGGCCTGTCACAGGTTAATAATCATGGTGAAGTCATTTAAACATTGAATGCCTCAAAAGAGTCCCAGCCGCTCCCGTCTGGAGCCAGTGAGATAAAGAAAACCCAGACAAATGGAATGATAATAATCTTAATATATAAAACAAAGTCGGGTTAGTTACACTATTTATATCTCGAGAATGGCTGGGCCGATTTTGATGATCTTTGATTTGTTGGATTTGTCTCCGCCCCGGATAACAGAATAACTATTAAAACACCGCAATAATTCACGAAAAAGAAAGTTATGAAGAAAATTCATTTCCTCATACATTTTGTATGGAATGAATTTTCATCTTTTGAAAGAGCTGCAGCAATATTGTGTTAGGTATAATATTGAAGTTTGCGTGAATTCCAATAATTCAAAAACGTCAAATGTCTATGAGCTGATTGTTTTGCTTTTGTTTTTAAACATATAATGCTGCCTCTTTTTCTTACACATTAAATGTCAACAGTCGAAAATGAGACAAACGGTGAACGTATGTCTGCACCGCTTGAAATGAAAAATACAATAATTATAATAAATCTCTGAAATGAAACGCATTTTTTTACAAATATAAACTCCACACAGGAGGCCCCGAGGAAAATAATTTCTCTCAGGACCTATGTCTTCTTAGGAGATGCTGTGTGGAGAGTCTTTTTGGGGAAGGGGAGGAAAGAAAGTTCTTGAAAGGAAAAAGGTATGAGGGGTGGGTAGGAATCTGGGGGTCAGTGTGTCCGGGAGTGACGGACGTATGAATCCATCTCTCCAACTGCGGTGCAAGACAATGGGTCGAGAGAGTCCGGCTGGAAAGGTCAAAAGGCCTCTCTCAACCAGTCTCCCGATACGGCCCGCCACGCAGCAGGTGGGCAGACGCATCCACTGCCAAGACCCGGAAAACGTCACCTTATGAACCCGGGCACCGCTGCTAAATCACCAAACGTAGCAAACCACTTGGGGTGACCTATGGCAGAGGTGTTGGTTATCAAATAAATGGTTCCCGGGGCGGCGGCACCCAAACGCGCCTCCCGAATTCCCGTAAGTAAGTGGAAAGTAAGAAAATCACAAAAAATATAAATCCGTACACAACGCCATCTCTGATACTGACAAAAACAAAACACGGACAGTTGCGCATCAATAATTGCTTCTTTGTATAATTTTTAACTTAATAAACTAAAACAAAATTTAAAACTAAATTTCATTCAACAGTTATTGATTCTGTGGCGGTACGAAGTTCGTCGGGTCAGCTAGTATGTAATAAAAATAATAATAATATTTGGATAATTTGTAATCCACTCTTTACGGTCCTGCACATAAACTGATATTACGGATGCCTGTGATACTTGATATCTGTGTTGTATAGTTTAGTCGTGTAGTTTCAACATCCTTCAATAGATGTCGTTAGTATAGTTAGTTACACGTAGTTTTGTGGTATCTCAACAGATGTCAGTCAAGTATTATTTTAGAAGAGTATCATTAACTCTGTTTCTCCTGTTTTCTACTTTGTTCACTATGAACTTCTCCAAGCTCGAGACATTTGTTTGGTGAGCCAAGTGTTTAGAATACATTGTAGGTCAGGGATGGCAAACCAATGGCACACGACACAATATTTTGGGCACGTCACTGATCAGTGATAACTAAATTTATTATGCACTATGAAAAAAGTGTGAAGTGTATATAGTAGGTGAACGAGCGAACCTGAGTGATCCCTATGCTACAGAATGTTTGGGTGCAGTGCATGGGCTGCGGTGCGCGGGGTGGCGGAGCGAAGCGCGGAGCTCACTCGTTTGTTTTCATACCTACAATCTACATCGCGAAACACATTTAATTTTTTGAAGAAACTGGCTCATGCTATTTTAACAATATTTTCATCAACCTATGCCTGCGAGTCATTATTTTCAGTGATGAATAACATTAAAGACTCGGTTAGAAACCGTTTGACAGATGACTCCAGTTCAGGATGCATTCTGCTAAAAGTAATATCTTACAACCCTAACATATGTTATTTGTCATCTAACCTGCAACAGCAGAAGTCACACTAATTTTACTTTAATTTAAATTATGCGTATAATGCAAAATGTTCCTATTTTTTGTAGTAAATAAAGAGTTTTTAATTGATAGTATGTATTTATTATTATTATTATCCCAATAATCACAAAGTCAAAATTATTTTGTAGGCAGACAGTAAGTTGATAACCTGTCGTGGATGCTTAACTCTTCCAGAAATGATAGATTAGTCCACCTGTCTGTCCTTGAAATTCATTAACCTCTGAGTGGCCATGATATTTCACGAAAATTCACTAAAAAGCACCACCTTGAATTTTGAATTGAATATTTTGTTGATTAATTTTGAGCTATCGTATGTTTCATTGACTGAAACACGAACAGTAAACAGTAAACTAGAACAATAAACTATGTACCAAAAAAACATTACTTGCATTAATTACGTAAATTAATAGGTTTTACAATGTTTTAGTCGCGGAACACGTATGCATTCTGACGGTTAAATTCGCGGCAAAATCTGACAGGTCAATGTCATAGACGAAATCGTTTTAAAAATATTCTGGGGTTGCAAGGTGAATGAAACTAGTGGCTATATCATCTATGATATTAGCGCAAGCGATTCTGACCGTGTTCTTCATACAAATTCTGTACATAGAAGGGCCAAAATCGCAGACCAAAAGTTTTTGGTCGAATATTTTATTCAAATTTTCGAACTATTTTCTCGCGCATGCGCATACGACGCGCACGCCGGCGCGTCTCCGGCCCATTAGAGGTTAATTATAATATATTTTGTGTTTGTTTGTAGACTGCGCAGCCTGAACAACGTGGCCAACAAGAGGCTAGAGACCCTACAGAGCGTGAACGAACACGCTTATCGCGCCGTCTTGTGGCTACGGCAAAATGAAGACATGTTTCAAGGCAACGTCTACGAACCCATGCTGCTGATGGTATTATTCCTTTACTCTTTTTTTAGAATTTATTTTTAATAAAACGTACACGATTCACATAGTTTCTGTGAGCACTCAGACAAGTTAAAAAAGTACTTCTACGAACTACATTTTTTATAAAGGTTTTTTTTTGTTAGGGGTTCCATGACAAAACTAAACTGGAAAAATAATAACCTAACTTAACCCCTCCGCAACGTAAGCAGATATATGCGTTAAAAATATGACAGCAGTCAAGTACAATAAGCGTGTTTACACGTCAGCACGTGTGTCTCCATAGAAACCGTTATAATTCTGTTATTATTTTAGTTACATCCGTAAAATAAAAAGTGAAAGGTCGATAGTGAATCATGCTGCACATCTCTATTCAAGTTGTCCATAGAAATACATAAAAAGAACATTCTGTCAGACGCGCAGTCTGACACATAATTTATCCCGCCAAATTTCCTACGGGCGCCCGACATTGTTAATTTCTATTAAATATTTTTATATGAAATGATAAAAAAGTGAGGTGACAAAAGTGTTTATTACACATTTATACAATAGAATAAGTATTGTTGTTTACATAATCTGTGATTTTAGTACCGTTTTCACATAAAAACATCACGTGAGTCATTTTCACATTTTTTTAATGATTGCATTCTAAATTTTAATATGTATTTACAAATGTTAATATTTATATGTAATATAATAATTTGAAAGCTTATTTTGTAACCTGTCTAAAACAGTTTTTACTATTCGGCTACGTTCAGAAATGTTTCATTTATAGAGCTTTAATTGTGAAGCGGTAATAATACAAAGTTTTCGTAAAATGTCATTTCGTTTAAGACACCAAAAGCTAATATTCTCGAAAATTCGGAGGGGTTAACTCTCAACCACTCGGGTATTTTGCGATTATGCTAGTTTTTTTTTTGTCTTAACCGGTGACAGGCCAGAGACGCGCCGGCGCGCGCGTCGTATGCGCGAGAAAATAATTCAAATATTTGAATATAATAAGGAACTCCAGTGAAAAATATTATGGCTTTAAAAAAATATGTTCATATAGACCAAGAAACGCTGATTCTGAATATATAAGTTTTATTTCATAATATTTATTTATTTATTTATTGCTTCTTCACAATTTATATACATATATTTTTAGCATGTAATTATTAACCCCACTAGGGTTCGCCTGTATCGGGGTTAATAATTTCACAATTTAATAAAAATAACACACGCAAATATCGGTCATGCAAAACAGTTAACCGGTCAAAGGCCGTGACATTTAGCGGAAATTCGCGGAACTTCGCAAAAAAACACTAAAAAACCACAACTTTGAATTTTGAATTGAATGTTTTGTTGATAAATTTTGAGCTATTGTATATTTTATTAACTGAAACACGTTCACAACACAATAAGCTATCTACTAAAACCACATTACTTGCATTTATTACGTAAATTAATAGGTTTTATGATCGTTTTATTCGCGATACACCCATTAATTGCGACCGTTAAATTCGCGGCAAATTCTGACAGCCGATTGTCATAGAAGATATCGTTTTAAAAATATTCCAGGGTGACTAGGTGAATGAAACTTGTAGCGTCTCCGAGAGTAATGACAGCGCAAGCGATTCTGCCACTGTTCTCCATACAAATTGTGTACATAGAAGGTCCAAAATCGTGGACCAAAAGTTTTTTGTCGGATGGATTATTCAAATATTTGAATTATTTTCTCGCGCATGCGCATATGACGCGCGCGCCGGCGCGTCTCCGGCCTCCCAGCGGTTAAGTAAAAGCAAAATAATAAAATTTAAAAATAAAATGATAAACAGAGAAAATAATAAGTGATAAAAATATGAATTAATAACAAAGTGTTAAGAGATCAGACAAAATGTTCTCATTCATTATATCATTAGTTCATACCATTTTCAACAACAGATAAAATTTAAAAAAATATATATCCTTAGGTTTTTTTTTTTAAATATGTGTAAAAAAATAAAAAATGAAACAAAACAATGATTTATAAGCGATTACATTAGAGCGAATCTTTCTTATGAAATATTAAAGTGACTATCAAATAATTATGAAATAAATATGAAAGAAACCGTTTAGATCACAATATTATTGTTTTCATTCCATTCCCAAGTGACCGTTTTCATTAAAATATGATTGTATTTTATAGTGTAAGTGACACCTTAGAAATGCCACCGTGTGATCTTTTAGTTTTGACAAAGTTATGGGATACGATAACCCATATATATTTATTTATTTATTGTTTCTTTACCTTTTTAATTTAGGTGTTATTGTTTAACTTGAAATTTTGAACTTCTTTTTGACTTAAGATTAGCAATTTTATAGTGTACACAAAATAATGTGTTGAAAGACAATATTGTTACAATAATATTTCTCACAGAATGGGCCTCTACTGCACTATAGGAACAAATACATTATAACGTAAAACATGTAGGGTGACCATATGTTGAAATCTAGCTTTGAAATAACATTTTTTTTTTGCAAGTTGTTTAATCTATAATATTTAAAATTAGGTTCGGTTAGAAAATTAATATGTAATGGTAAGTTAATAAGAAAATAAAAAATAATATATTAACAGTAAATATACTGTAATGACAATGTAGAAAAAATCAATTGGCAATCCTCGGCTAATATGAATAATTTAACCATTTTTTTAAAAGTGCACAAGGAATTAGATGACTTAATATGTTCTGGAAGGCTATTAAATATGAGTGGAGCCTGATAGAAGTAATTTCTTTGACCAAAAGAAGATTTAGTTTGAATTGCCACAAAGTTAAGACCAGACCCAATTCTAGTAGTACGAATTTGCTGAGTTCTTTCTGCAATACTAATATTATTAAAAAATTTACAAAGTGTTTGTGTAATATACAGCTGTTTTACATTCATGACATTACATTCCTTATAAAGTATATGAGTTGGATATCTAAACTTTTTCTTGAACATAACTTTAAGGATCAGTTTTTGGGCAATGTTAAGTGGTTCTATATAAGACTTTTGGCAAGATCCCCAGCACACTATATTATAAGAAAGTATAAGAAAGTATTATAAGAAAGTAGAGACTGGATTATTGCAAAATAAACCGTCTTCAATTTTTCCTTGTCTAGTATATGTCTGAGTTCTTTAAAGATATAGGTAAGTCTCCTAGTATTATTATTATTATTATTATATATTAAACGCAGAGTTTTTAAAAAAATATTAAAAAGTGCATTTTTAAACCTCTTCTGAAAACACAGCGTTAAGTTGGCATTACTGAAATGGTTAACGGTGACGTCACACTTAACCTGTCACCTGGTGATAGTGTGTATTGTATTGACATTTGAAATGACTTGAAGTGCACACGTACCTATGCAATTCAACATTTCGTGTGTTTGGTTTATTTTCATACTGTTTATAGAGATTTAGATAAATAATAGTTATTGTGTTTATTGAAACATAATTTAGGCCCTCAACAATTTACGAAAAGGGCTATATTTGCGGACAATCTGCAATAAATTTTGTCTATCTGAGGTTAAAGTCGTCCTATTTTGACATTTGGTTATGTATTTTCAAATTGTTTTTAGTATAGGGCTTTTTATACAAGTTGTTACACACTCGTCATGATCAGTGTATTATAAATACCAGTGTTTCTGTATGTATTATACAAAAACAATGCACCTACAAAGGAACGCCTGACACAAAACATGACGTCACATGTATTTGCAATGAAAGAGATGATTTATTGTTGTATATTGCACTTTGATTAAATACAATAACAGTAGCGGTGAAATGTGGACATTTTACCAATGTTTTTCTATATTAAAAGCAGTTAATCTTGAATAAAAAACACACCTCACACCTGAAAGTCATTACAAAGCATTCTGCCATGACCGCCATGATCAGTGTTGCCAGCCGTGTCTTGTAAAAAGTCACCTAAAATGTATAAAAAAAGTAACATTTTTGTGTGAAAAATAACCTTTCGTATTTTTTCCAGTGGAATGGTAAAAAGTTGATAGAATACATGAGGATATAAATAAACCAATCATCATGAGGAGCTCAGTATTAAAGTGGGACATAAGACATTTGGATTATTTTTGAGTAGAGCGAGTTTTTTGTTTTGTATATACCGGTATGAAAAATCTGATATTTTTTTCTACCTGCATAACCTTGCCGGCGTAATTAGCGGGTACTCAAAATGCAAAAAGTCAGATTGAGCGATCAATCAGATTTGTCGAGTGAGCGAGAAGCTATGGTTAATTTGTAATTTACACATTTTTTTTTTTTTTTTTTTTTTTTTTAGTTTATTGAGGTAACAATCAGTAATACATATTTTAATAATAAAGTAACATATTACATGGTTGCATTAACCAGCGAAGTTTCCGGTAAAATTTATAATATACATATATACATAAAAACATAGATTAAAACATTAAAGAAAACATAAAGTGATAGAAAAAAATATATATATATATATATGTACATAACAGAAATGAAAAAAAAACATACAAATTATAAAGCATATTATAGGATATATAAATAATCCAAATATTACTATTATAATAAAAAGAAGGAAAACAAACATAATGAGAATGAAAAAAAATAATAATAACATGCAGCAGGGGTGAAGAGTTCGTAATTAACAATTTGTTTAAATTTTTTCTATTACTGATTTAATAAATTGGCCTGAGGACAAATGAAAAATATCAGAGTCGTAAAAGATATCATTGAATTTTGTGCACGTCCTTCAGAGAAATGAATGTTGTGTGTAATTTGTTTTTGAGTGTGGGATGTGGAATAGTTGGTTTGATCTTGTGTTTCTTATTGGACAGTGGAAATTAATGTTTTCTAGAAGACAGTTGTTGTCAACAACGTTGTTAATGATTTTGAATAAAAATTTTTGGTCGGATATATTTCTTCTATCTTCTAAAGTTGATAAATTATGGAATGTTAATGAGTCTTTTAGGTTTTCTGATGTTCGAAAAGATTTAAAGTCTAGGTGTTTCAATGTCTTTTTTTGAATTCTTTCTAACCTTTCAATATTTAATTTGTATTGCGGATTCCATATGACTGATCCGAATTCTAATATTGAGCGAAACGTGTTCCTCTTTCACAATAGTGTGAAAGAGAAAGAAGTAAAGTTTTGCAATAAGTGTATAGTCCATGATTTAGCAAGCCGTTAGCCAACACGAAAAAAAAACAAAAGAGCATTCCGTTTGACGTTGGTTCTGAAAAATCACCTAAAAGTAACCTTCTGAGTAGTGTAACCTGAAAGAAACCTTTCAGAGTAAAAAATCACCTAAAAGGTTACAAAAGTAACCTTCTGGCAACGCTGGCCATGATTCTTCATTCAAACAGGGATGTTCTGCCCAAAAAAATTATTTCCCTAGATTTCGAAGTGAAATTTCCCTAGAATTTCACATTTACGCAATTACCTACGTAGCCACCCGATTGTGTAACACTAATCCTGTTATATGTTAATTAATATGATAATTAATTGGAAAGATATCGGAACTTGGTAAATATACTAATAATACCGTGATTTTCCAAATAAAACACTTTTTGCTACGTGAAGTAATAATTTAAAAGTACGAATACACTCACCACTGAATTAGAAACTGAATTCCAAATAAAAAAAAACACTTTGCAAAATAAAAATCATAAGCAACCCGCCGCTCATTTGTACCAAGCGTGGTATTTTGAAGACCCCCCCCCCCGAACGTGTCACGTAGTATGGGTACGTTCCATAATATCATTTTGAGTTGTCAGTGTTAAAAATAACATTGCATGTAAGTACATGAACAATAATTAAGATTCATAGGAATTCCAAAAAATATATATACGTATATATATATATATATGTAGAACAATTTTCTCGGTTTACCCGCGTAACGTAGTCCTTAAAAGGACTTTTTAACTCCTGACGTTTCGGACAGATCACACTGTCCATCTTCAGAGGCCTTATGTCTTGAGTTTTTGTCTCAAACTGATAGCTTTCGCATGTCTGTTCGGTCCAAAAGCTAAAACTTAAGTGAGTGCAAGTCACTTCTTATGTCTAGAACGAAGTACCCGGGTTGCAGGTGATTGATGGTGGAGGGGGTGGGGGGCGGGGCTGACAGTAGATACCTGATTGGTAAAGCTAATTGGAGACACTACTGGTAATTTTGGAAATGCCGTTTTTGGGGTATTTTCCGCGAAGCAATAGAAATTTATAAACATAAAAATAATATGAATACTAGAAATGACGCAATCAGAATTCCCAACACCTGGAAAGTCTTAATCGATGAAAATACCCCAAAAACGGCATTTCCAAAATTACCAGTAGTGTCTCCAATTAGCTTTACCAATCAGGTATCTACTGTCAGCCCCGCCCCCCACCCCCTCCACCATCAATCACCTGCAACCCGGGTACTTCGTTCTAGACATAAGAAGTGACTTGCACTCACTTAAGTTTTAGCTTTTGGACCGAACAGACATGCGAAAGCTATCAGTTTGAGACAAAAACTCAAGACATAAGGCCTCTGAAGATGGACAGTGTGATCTGTCCGAAACGTCAGGAGTTAAAAAGTCCTTTTAAGGACTACGTTACGCGGGTAAACCGAGAAAATTGTTCTACATCTTACACCCGTGAAAACCTTAATCATAACATATATATATATATATATATATATATATATATATAAATATTACCAGTAATATTGTCATATGTAATAAAATTTTTGCCAGAGTTCGAAATTTCCCTAGATTTTGTCCTGATTTCCCTTATCCCTAAAAAATATTTTTCTCCCCTAGATCTAGGGAAATTTCCCTCGACATGACATCACTGATTCAAAATGACAACTTAAAAAGTAAAAAACTATAGGTGGGTGAAGACCACCATAGATACGGTGCGTTTCTGGGAGTCTTTAAAAATTAAAACTTTGACAATTATTTTAACTATTAAACTAACTATAAAAATAAAAATAAAAATGCAGTTATTTAAGTTTGAAGGTCTTTATTCATTAAAAAAAATAAAAAAAATTGGACTGGAGTTCTCTATTTTTGACAAAAAACTTTTGGTCTGCGATTTTGGCCCTTCTATGTACAGAATTTGAAGAACACGGTCAGAATCGCTTGCGTTAACATCATAGATGATATAGCCACTAGTTTCATTCACCTTGCAACCCCAGAATATTTTAAAAACGATTTCGTCTATGACATTGACCTGTCAGAATTTGCCGCGAATTTAACCGTCACAATTAATGAGTGTTCCGGGACTAAAACATCGTAAAACCTATTAATTTACGTAATAAATGCAAGTAATGTTTTTTTGGTAGATAGTTTATTGTGTTGTGAATGTGTTTCAGTCAATAAAATATACAATATCTCAAAATTAATCAACAAAACATTCAATTAAAAATTCAAAATGGTGCTTTTTTAGTGGTTTTTTGTGAATTTTCGTGAAATGGCCTGGCCTTTGACCGGTTAAGGGTCGGAGTGGTTAACAACCTACCCCCTATTTTAGTCACGTAACTACCTACCCCCGGTCTGTGAGACGTGGGTGATATATCGCTTTTGCAAAATAAATCTATAATAGTGCGAAAAAATTGGAAATTTAAAGAATTATTTTAGAGGTTTTTACTATTTATTAAAATCATAGAAACTTAAAAAATCAATAGTATTTCTTAGACAAATCAAAATCTCTCCACAAACTCCAGAAAAAAAAAACTTATTTTGAAAATGAGATGAGGGGAAAGGAAATGAAGGGTTAACTTAACTAAACTATTATTTTATCATATTTTGTTTTGTCTGATTGCCGATGTTAGGGTAAAGAGCTGAAGAGGCACAGCCATTAGAGGCTATCTCTGAACTTCGAACGCTTGTTGACCTTTATTTCCTTTGTCTTCCAGCTGAACTTCAAGGACCCCAGCCTGGCCAAGTACCTGGAGAACACAGTGGCCCTGCGAGACCTGGTGGCTTTCACGTTCGAGGATAGCTCCGACATGAACCTATTTCTGAAAAAGGTCCGCTCGGAGATGGGACTGAAGATGGTAAATGCGGTGTGCAGCCAGCCCTCTGGCGTTGTATATCAGCCGCCCATTCCCATCAGCCAGCTCAGGTGAGTCTTGGAGTCTTACAATTTGCCTTTAACCAGTCCCATCAAGAAAGTGTGCAACTGAGTATAACTAACTAAAAATTTTCATTATCCAAAACGGCATAAAACCGATTTTAGAACAAAATATAGTAGTAAATGATTTGAGATTTTCATGGCCAAAAGTATTGTAGTGATTTATTTTTGGGGTATTATGCCATGTTGAGCTACCTCCTTCTTTTGCCAACATTTCGGATAGTTTTACAATGTCCATGATCAGGGTAGATCTGCAATCGGATACCCCAAAATTACATTAAGATAAAATTAAATTCAAATGTCAGGTTTTTATTGAATACTAGCAAGTTCCCGGCATGCGTTGCAATGCCACTTAACCTCATATTGGCCGGATATGCGCGGGTGTGCGCATATTGTGCGCAGGCGCGATAAAATAATTTGAAAAAAATTCGAACAAAACATGTTTGTCTGCGATTTTGGCCCTTCTCTGTACAGAATTTGTACGAAGAACAAGGTCAGAACCGCTTGCGCCAACATTACCCCATAAGATGGGTAAAAATGTCATTCACCTTGCAACCACAGAATATTTTTAAACGATTTTATCTGTGGCATGAAAATGTCAAATTTGCCGCGAATTTTATCCGTCAAGGTCGATGCTTGTTCCTCGACTAAAACATTGTAAAACCTATTAATTTACGTAATTAACGCAAGTAATGTTGTTTTGGTACCTAGTTTATTGTTCTAGGAATGTGTTTCGGTCAATAAAATATATGATAGCTCAAAATTAATCCACAAAACATTCAATTCGGGCACCGAGGACTTGTCAACTGTGGACGTTGATTGCCGACTTCTTGAGGGAGAGGTCGATTCAGACGGTAGCCGATGGTTTCACCTCTTCCTCACACTCGATAAATGCTGGCGTCCCACAGGGATCGGTTCTGTCTCCGACTTTGTTTTTGTTGCACATCAACGACCTTTTGTCATGTGCACCAATTCATTGTTACGCTGATGACAGTACAGTTCATGATAGCTTTTTGTTTGACGAGCCCCCAAAGGGCTCACAAACTCCAACAGCTCGTATGGCTTTGAAGCAAAAAATGGACGGTTACCTCGAGAGTGTTTTCTCTTGGGGTAAAAATCTTGTCTGATTACGTCTAAAAGGGATTGAAATGAAAATCTAGTCTCTTTCAACGGAAGCAATCTTCCGAACAGCCCCTCCATTGATATGCTTGGTGTAACCCTAAGTGACCAGCTCAGGTATGGAGGCTCCATACCTGAGCTGCTCGGCTGTGGAATGATTTACCGGCCTCTGTGTTTCCTCCTTCCTACAACATGGGTCTCTTCAAGACCAATGTTCATTCCTTCCTCTCCTCAAAAAGACCCTCCACACAGCATCCCACATAGGCCCTGAGGGAATTTATTTTCCTCAGGGTCTCCTGTGTGGAGATAATGTAAAAAAAAAAAAAATTCAAGATTCAAAATCGTATTTTGTTACGAAATTTCTCTATTTTTCCTGGAATTTGCCGGCCTTTGACCGGTTAAATAAAGAAATTGTTTCTCCCTGCGTACCCTTTCCCATTCTCTTCCGCCTCTCCATCTTCTCCCACTTCCCCTTTCCCTCCTGCATGCGTTCCCTCCACCTTTCCCGCCTTCCATCCCTCGAACCCCCCTCCTTCATCCCCCTCCCACCTTCCCTCCCTGCCACTAAAGTACATGAAATACACACATCCTTCAAACACCACAGTTCACCAGTATATAAATATAGAAACCTTCACGGGCATGCCCACCTCAAAAGAAATAATTTCATTATGTCAGAGCTGACTATAATACAGGGTGTCCGGGGGTAAAGTGCATCTTAGGGAGATGATTCTACATGATGGTAGGAGTAAAAAACTTTTTCCGAAATTCCAACTTTTTTTTCCCTTACAAAAAGACGTACCTACTAAAAATCCTTAGTGTGAGGTACGATCTTACTTGCTGAGAGCCTGCCGGGCAAGATTGTGGCAACGTTGCATGGTTGTGATTGGCCCGTATCATAACAGCGAAAAATAATAAAGCTGGCCGCACACAAAACTACCCCTAAAAGTTGGAATTTCGAAAAAAGTTATTTATCTTTTTTACTTATAATATCGTGTAGAATCTCCTCCCGAAGTTAATGCACTGTACCCCCGGACACCCTGTATGTGTAGAAACGATCGCGGGCTTGAGCACATCAAATCCCCAAATTTTAATCGCAATCGGATGAATGGTTTAGCAATGCACAATATCATGACGCCAGAGCTCACTATTATACATACAGACATGAAAAGAGTTCATTTTGTACATATAAACAGTTTTTATTTTCACTTAATATCTAAATGGCTTCTTTGATAAGTAAGTTTAAAAAAAACTCACCTCTTTTCGAGAAATATCACTAATTTAATGGTTATATTGCATCCCAGGAATATAGGGTTCTACACGTACTTGCTGGACACTGTGGCGGGACCTGAAGCTATCATCAGGTACCTCTGCAAGCAGTACAGTATACACAGGATCCCCATTGGCAATGAGGAGACCTACAATCACAGCCAGAATGTACCACCACAGATTAATCTCTTCTTCTCAGGTAAATAAAACATTTCAAAAGCAAGCAGTCCACAATGGAGTGCTGGTACCTAATCTGATAGCAGTGAGGCAAGGAACTAGTGGCTTCTGAGGAAGGATAAACTGAATGTTGTAGAAATGAGATCCCTTTTATTTTACATTAGCTCCACACCGAAGACCCTGAGGAAAAAAAATTACCTCAGGGGCCTAAGTCATCTTTGGGGATGCTGTGTGGAAGGTCTTTTGGGGCTCACTTGGGGTGACCTATGGCGGGGGTGTTGGTTATCCAATAAATGGTTCCCTGGGCGGCGGTATCTATACCCGCCTCCCTTACTGATCCCTGAAGTGTATTTGTGGTAAAACCAAGAATGATCGTGAGAATAGGAAAGTTGAATGAAAGATATTTTTACTTATAAAAAATATATACATGTAGATCAAAAAATATCGATTCTAAAATATATAAAAATATTTCTATATTATTATTCTTAGAATTAATTAAACATTCTTAAAAAATGATTAAAAAGCTGAAAACTAAAAACACTTCATGATTGGTCGAAAGAATTCTGACGTCATCTGTACGCCGGCTTGTACGATCATTGGAATGTCCATGGTGCATCTCTTTCTGTTACATGAGAGATGGTTTGTTTATGATGAGAGAGGTATAGGCCAAACAGTTTTGCTTGCTATCTTGTTATGAGTCTTTTTAGTTTAAGGGTGGGTTTCTTCATTTACCGAGAATGCTAAATGCTATGCTAATCGTAAAAATAAATGATCGAAATTTAAAATTTAAACGAAATTTCTATGCATTTGACCGTTTACTTTTACATTTAATCAATATGATAATAAAGCAAGCAAAAATTCCACAAGAATTTAAATGTAGCATTACTAGACCAATATTTAAAGGTGGAAAACACATTGAACTGGGAAATTATAGGCCTATTAGTATACTACCAGAATTAGAAAAAATTCTCGTAAAATTTTTATCAAATAAATTAAATAATTATATTGAAAAATTCACTACCATAGATCCAAATCAATGCGGCTTCCAAAGAAAAAAAAAACACTGAAAAACTACTGCAAGATTTTTCAAATTATATAAATAATCAATTAATAATAAATTACATGTTATTGTTTTATTTATCGATAACTCTAAAGCTTTTGACACAATTAACTCTAAAAACCTGCTGAAAACTTTAGAAAAAATTGGAATAAGAGGAAATGTGTTAAATTTATTTAAAGATTACACAAGTCTGCAAAAAAATAAAAATTGAGTTTTTTTTTTGGTTTTTTTGCGTAATTATTATGTTTTTGGGTATGCTGAATCCGAAAATGACTTTAATTTTGTCACAGAACGTCACGTTTTCTGACAATATAGGTATCTATGTTAAACAAGTTATCATCTTAAAAGAAAAGACTAAAAAAAAATTTTTTTATTCATAATTGCTTAACAAAACTTATTTTTTTATCTAAAATACATTGATTTGTAAGCACTAAACACATTTCTTTTTCCCACTGAGACTCCTTTTGGTATATTTTCGCTGGAAGGCCTCTCTGACGCGTCCAACAGTAATCTGCAATCATTGAGATGCTCTCATCTTCTTAATATTTTGGTGAAATCGTTCATTTTGCTCTTCACTCACATATCCTAAATTTTCTGGAAAGTAGTCGAGGTGGGAATGAAGAAAATGTTCTTTTAAACTCATTAGGCAACCTAAAGCTTGAAATGCTTTTAACGATTTGTTTGTAGTTAGGGAACGTACCCATACTACATGACACGTTTAGGGGGGGGGGGGGTCTTCAAAATGTCACGCTCCATACGAATGAGCGGTGTGTTGCTTAGGTTTTTGGTCACCGGGGGGGGGGGGGGGGGGGGGGGGGGGGGGTTAAAACTTGCAAAAAGTTGGTCACGTAGTTTGGGTACGTTCCCTTAGGGTCTTTGTTATTGCTTAAAAATTCAGGTTAAACTTCCCCGATCCCTAGTTCCCCTCCCCCCTCCCTAGAACCCTCTACCCGAGTTCCCCTCCCCCCTCCCGCATTCCATACATTAAGTCCGAGTACATTCCGTGTTCACAGCTCGTGTGCCACTTATTGCAATTTTTTTATACAAATTTCATAATGCCAGAGCTCACCAGTAGTTTTATGCAAACCTTGTCTTGTCAATAACGACAAAAAAAAGAATTATCCAATTTTCTGCAGTCGTTCAAAAGTTATGCGCGTACATACATTTCTGCGATTCATTTTTATTTAATTAACTAGCTGGGTTACCCGGCTTCGCTCAGGAAAACATTCGAGAGTGTTCTGGAATGTTTCACTTTGATGTTCCCGATTCCCTATTCTCGAACATTCCACAATTTTCCAGAAGATTCCGGGATGTTCTGGAACATTGTGAAAAGCTCTCAAATACTCTGACTGGGGTGTCCGGCATCGCTCATGGAGTTGATGTGAGATTGAATTGACATTCGAATCCACGACGGATCTTGCTTTACATACCCCATATGGGTAGCCCCATACAAAAAATGGTTCCGGAATGTTCCATAATGATCTGGGCTGTTCCGGTATGTTCCTGAACGTTACATCCTCTTCCCGAACGTTCCAGAATAATCCGAGATGTTCTGGAATGTGGTGGAATGCTCAAGAATACTCTGGAATTTTTTGAAGTGTTCTAGAAATTTCAAGGGGGGAAACTTCCAGCCCATATATCTTTAAAAGCACGCCCTTCAGGTAAGAATGGGAACTTTCTTCATGGAGGGCTACCACATAATATAACTCCCGTTATAGTACCGGGACTCGTCTTTGAGTTTTAGCGGCATGCAAATTGTTTTTTTAATAATATAATTATCCAAACTTCTAGAACTTTCCAGAACCTTCTAGACTCACTGACACTCTCCGCCACTCATTTCTGAAAACTTCTTGAACTTTCTCCTTCCATAACATCCTAGAGCGTAAGGGAACCTTCCAGAACTATCTAGAACCTTCTAGACTCACCGAAACACTCCAAGAACTTTCTAGAGCTTTATCGAACCTTCTAGAACTTTTCGGAATTCTAGACTCACCGACGTACTCCGCCACTCCTTCCAGAACTTTCTACAACTTTATCGAACCATCTAGAACTCAAGAACTTTGTAGACTCACTGACGTACTCCCCCACTCCTTCACGAACTTTCTACAGCTTTATCAAAATTTCTAGAACTTTTCGGAACCTTCTAGACTCACCGACGTACTTTGCCACTCCTTATAGATTTTTCTACAGCTTTATCGAACCTTTTAGAACTTTTCGTAGAACTTCTAGACTCACCGACATACTCCGCCACTCCTCCCAGAACTTTGTACAGCTTTACTGAACCTTGTAAAACTTTCCGGAACCTTCTAAACTCACTGACGTAACTCCTTCCAGAACTTTCTATAGCTTTATCAACCTTATGGAACTTTAAAGAACCTTCTAGACCTACCGACATATTCCGTCATGCCTTCCAGAACTTTCTACAGCTTTATTATTACTTTGTAGTCTCACCGACATACTACGCCACTCCTTCCTGAACTTCCTACAGCTTTATAGAACCTTCTAGAATTTTTTGGGACCTTCTAGACACACCGACACACTCCTCCACCTCCTATCAGAACTTTTTACAGCTTTACGGAACCTTCTAGAACTTCTAAAGTTTTATCGAACCTTCTAGAACATTCCGGAACCATCTAGACTTACCGACATACTCCGCCACTCCTTCCAGAGCTTTGTACAGCCCTATCGAACCTTCTAGGACTTCGTAAAGCTTTATGGAACCTTCTAGAATTTTCCGGAACCTTCTAGACACACCGACACACTCCTCCACTCCTTTCAGAACTTTCTACAGCTTTATCGAACCTTCTTGAACTTTCCGGAACCTTCTGGACTCGCTGACATACTCCACCATTTCTTCCAGAATATTCCAGAGTATTATCGAATTTTCTAGAAGTTTCCGGAATCTTCTAGACTCTTCTTGAAGTTTCTAGAGTCTTCTTAGAACTTTCAGCCCTTATATCTTCAAACCAAGCCCTTTAGGTAAAAACGAATACCCTTATTCCCTAGGGGGGATAGAGATCTACCATACCATATAACTCTCTTGATCGTACCAGCACTCGTTTCTGAGTTTTTGCGTTCCGCACGTTTTTTTGGGTTTTCTTTTATAATATATATTGATTAATTTTTCGTAATTTCATGGTGCCAGAGCTCACTATTGTATACAAAAACCATCGCGGGCATGCACACATCAAATCCCCAAAGTTTCATCGCAATCGAATGAACGGTTTAGCTATGAAATGTTTATTGCCAGAGCTCACTATTGTATATACTATCTATATCTGTATATATATGTATACCGTTTTGCAAAATAACCTGACGTTCTGGAATTTTTTGAGCATTTTTCTAGTTTTCAGAACACCTAAATACATAGAAATCAGTTGAAAACATCCAGACAGAATTTTTGTTGTAGACCTGTGTTATCTTAGAGATAGAAAAATATGTACAAAAATAAATAATACTTTTAGTAAAACAAAAAATGTATCTGCAGAAGTTCCACAAGGTTCCATATTGGGGCCTACGCTATATATAATTTATGTAACTATAATGGAAAAACTTGAAATTCTCAAATGATACGGCATTGGTCATATCACATAAAGATCTAAAAATTGCAATTGAACTCATGCAAATTGACTTTAATCAACTTTGTAAATGGTCACATGATGCAGGACTATAATAAATGCTAAAGAAACCATAGTGATGCATATAAGATCACCTAATGCCAAATTTCAATTTAATCCTAATATTATTTCTCATAATTTTAATAGCATCCATAAAAATATTCCAACTAATTGTAAATGTGAAAGCTTAGAATAAGTTACGGAATACGTGTATCTTGGAGTTACAGTAGATTGTTTTTTTTTAAATGGGACAAACATATAAAAAAAACCTGCAAAAGACAGATCAATTGCCGGCAGAATGTACACATTAAATTTTTTCCTATAAATTGAAACACTTAAAATAATTTATGTCACTGGCAGAATCTATTATAAGATATGGATTAACAATATGGGGAAATACTACTATAACCAATCTGAAACAAGTCCAAGGTGTACAAAACGCAATTGTAAAATTATTAGTCATCCCTAATATTTTCAAACAGAGACATAATAGGTTTTAAGATTTTCATGGCCAAAAGCATTTTCGTTATTTGTTTTTTGGGGTGTTATGCCGTGTTGCGCTACCTCCTTCTTTAGCCAACGTTTCGGACATCGTTGCAGTGTCCATCATCAGGGCAGATCCGGCAGATCACACACATCCGGCATTCACACATCACACACATCCGGCATTCACACATCTACCGGATCTGCCCTGATGATGGACACTGCAACGATGTCCGAAACGTTGGCTAAAGAAGGAGGTAGCGCAACACGGCATAACACCCCAAAAACAAATAACGAAAAAAGAGACATAATACACTGTTGCTGTTTCAGAGTGCCAAAATTTTACCGGTTAAGGCAATACTATGGCACAAAATTATAATTCAACATATATTTACCCCGCAGCATAAAGAGAAATTAGAACATAAATACAGCACTAGATTCACGCGCAACGACGTGTTAATAGTTCCGAAATTTAACAATAAATACGGACAGAGAACGTTTGAATACATCATACCGAAGATATTTAATTTATTACCTGACACTATAAAGCAATGTAATTCTATGAATAAGGTTAAATGTATGGTGAAAAATTGGCTATCGGAAAAATAATATTTATATTGATATTGATATGTATGAAAAAATGTTGAATCTATAGATATAAGATGTAAATTTTAAATGTAAAAAATCTATATGTAACTAAAATAGAAGCACCTGTTGACAAGCCAATTCAATTGGCTTAGCATGACTTGTTTGTTGATTATAATATGTATTATCTATTCTTTCAGTAAAAAAAAATAAAAAAAATTAGCATTGCATTTAGCATTCTCGGTAAATGAAGAAACCCACCATAAGTAAAGCCTCGATGACATTGAGCAAGTTTACAAGCTACCAGCTGGAAAATTCACTATCTGTTAGTAAACTCGCTCAGTATAATCGTATTACTAGCTAACAAGCAGATTGTGGATAATCTACGAAAAAAGTTGAAAGGTGGTCAACTTTGCTCGCTTTTCGCTAGCGTTTCCTCAAGATGGCGGCCCACCAACAGCTGATTTCGTAACTGTCAGAATTAATTCTCGCTACTGGCTAGCACGTGGCGCTAGCTGCGAGCTCAAGTTTTCTACAAAATGTTGACAGAATTGGTTCGCGCGGGAGTCTTATTTTAGCTGTGTGAAAAAAATAGGTTCAATCTATTGTCAAATAAATGTGTGTATTGTTATTATTATATGAAATGGATTTCTAAAGATACATATTCATACAGTGCCTTTATATTTATAATAATATGTTGTTTATTGCATCGCTTTAAATTTTTCGAAGTTCAACAAAAACTGTCACTTAATACTGCGCTGGGAAAATTTTAGGCGGGAGAAACAAAAATTCTAATTTTAAAAATTAATTTTACCATGAAATCTTGATCAATTTTTTTTTAAACCATTTTACTTCTGATAGGCGGTTAATATTTATAAAAAAAATTTACTTGAATTCCTTATTGAAGAATTAAAAAAATCTCCATTCAAAATGCCCAAGCGATGTGCTTTTCAGAGCACAAATGACGTCACACACAAACCCCCCTCTTACCGCTTGGATTCCGCTCATTTTGGCGGGCTTAATAAAATTTAAACTTGGAGAATTAATTTAATTATGAAAACGAACTTTAAAGTAGTATTTAAGTTTGAATGTGAACATGGTAAAAAAAAATTTAAAAAATGGACTCAACTTCCTTATTGTGGAGATCCGCAAAGAATGCAAGGCCGATGTAAGCGTAGTGAAAAAGGTTAAGAAAGGGATGCTTAGATGGTTTGGGCATGTAGAGCAAATTAATAAGAAAGGAAAGAAGAAGAAAAATGTGACACAAATGTGAATGGTAGAAGCCGAGTCGTGCCCAACCTGCGTTAGGACTTGTCAAAAGTCAGAATAACAAAAAGTCAAATAAAAAAAATGCTACTATTTTAGTAAAAAAAAAATTATTGGTTAAGATTATTGTGTTTTATTCCAGAAAATCACCGCTTTTCTGTAAGAGTATCGGAATACAGTGGAGCCAAATCCACTTCTACAAATGAAATCCGATCTGCCAAACTGTTGGTCAACACCATGGACCAAGAAGCCCTTATCAAAGTTCAAAATGAGTGAGTTGTTTTTCTGTACTTCGCATTGTTATCATCATCAACCCCCTTTAATCTACTACTGGATGGAGGGCTCTTTAAGCTGCTTCCACTCTTCTCGGTTCCTTGCTTTTATCTAGTGACCGACCGAAGGTTCGGTTTCGGTCGGACACTACTTTTATCTATTATTATATTTATGTAATTATTGTTATTATTTTTTTTATAGAAATACAAACATACTCAGATTTACGAATAAATTGACAATATTTTATAATCTCCTACTACCACCACAGAAAGCTGAAATTTTTCTTGTGTCTAGATTTGCAAATCCCTCTCTTTTTTGAAATCCCACAGGATTTGCCAGATAGAGTTTAGAAATCATGCAGGACCCTGCAGGATTTTAATTAATGAATTTTATTTGGCAAATATATAATAAACATTACCGTCAACTCACTTTTTTGTCATTTCATGTAAAAATAATTAATAAAAATTTGGAATGGTTTTTTTTTTTTTTTCAAATTGCAGTCGGAAATTTTGTTTTTGTAAAGGTGAACATTTTAATTATTTTGTGGTTAATTTTTAGATTTGATTATTAACCTCTCATAGGCCAGGCCATTTCACGAAAATTCACTAAAAAACACCACTTTGAATTTTGAATTGAATGTTTTGTGGATTAATTTTGAGCTATCGTATATTTTATTGACTGAAACACGTTCCTAGAACAATAAACTATGTACCAAAACAACATTACTTGCATTATTTACGTAAATTAATAGGTTTTACGATGTTTTAGTCGAGGAACATGCATTAATTTTGACAGCTAAAATTCGCGGCAAAAATGACATTTCTATGTCACAGATAAAATCGTTAAAAAATATTCTGGTGTTGCAAGGTGAATGAAATTTTGACGCATATTATGGTGTAATGTTGGCGCAAGCGATTCTGACCCTGATCTTCATACAAATTCTGTACATAGAAGGGCCAAAATTGCAGACAAACATTTTTTGTTCGATATTTTTTCAAATTATTTTCTCGCGCATGCGCACAATACGCGCGCGCCCGCGCATCTCCGGCCTATTAGAGGTTAATCATGGTGTTTTCTCTTTCTAACACTGTGTGGATCATATTTCTAAATATGATAGAAAGGGAGACACAACGATTTCTAGGAGACCTTCATGAGTTGTTATTATTTCTACATGAAGGTGAATAAATAACATACATGAAAAAACTAATCAAAATGTGTTTTCTAAACAGTCCAAAGAGGTTACATTCATGAAATAAAAAAGTAAAAACCACTTGCTAATTATTAACGCAAGCGATTCTGATTTTCTCCTCTCTACGGTTTTTAAAGCACAAAGGTTGAAATCGCTATTGCAAAAAATTCCAGCACTTAGTAACAATTTCAGTCATAATTACAAAAAAAATCTTCGGTAACTCATTGGCGTCCAACTGATCAAATTTTTTAAAAAATGTATGTGTAGGTAAATTTTTTTTTAAATGTATGTGTAGTTAAATTTTTTTAAAAATGTATGTGTAGTTAAATTTTTCATTTTTTTTTTAGATTGGAAGAAATGATGGAACTGGAAAAGCATGGAAAATCTAAAATTCAGAATTTGAATGAAAATCTCGGCAAGCTGGAAGATTCTATGAATTTACTTCTGTCCAAGAGAAAAAAGTTCAACGAGTCCCTTGAGCAGGTAAAAAATTAATCTCGTCTTCTTTGTTGAATGAATACAACCAATTGAGTGAACCTTAATCGTTTGGATGAATCTTAACTGATTGGGTAAATCTTAATATAATCGATTGTGGTTGAGCGTACAAAGATGGCTGCGACAAATTTCTCCTTCGCAAAGCAGGTGCGTGTGCGTGTGCCAAATTATAAGGTTCACTAAATAACTGCCCAAAATAAGGAAGGTTAAAAAAGGATGCCAAAAACTCACCAAACTGCACTTCATAGTCCGTTTCAGGTTTTTATAGTCCACTTTAGGCCGCTGGTTTTAGTCTCTAAAGGGTTCACAATTCACAATACACAAACACGGCAATCTCCACAGCCGCGGCGGGAAAACTTAAATTAATGTATCGGCGGGCGGTTTCACGGGCAAATACATGTGGCTTAATGCCGGCGGAACAATATACAATATCGGCGGGCAAATCAATCCAAACATCTACAATGAACACAACAGCGGGTCTTGCTTTCACAGCGGGCAAACAATAATCACGATGGATTCACACGAGGTGCCAGCAAACCATACACACTTCGTGAGGCGGGAAACAACAATAATTAACTTCCGCGCAGTTACAGGCGGTTCACAGTTTTTGTGTGTGACAATACTTCGGTGCAAGTAAAGCGAACAAGCTGTTTGTCACTGCACTTTTGTTTTTGGCAATTTATAGGTAGGAAATAAGGGAAGTTATTCAGCTTCTTATCATAGACAAGATGATTTTAATTGAAACTGGCGCCACCAGATTGAATGAATCTTAATCGATTGAATGAATCTTAACCGATTGGGTAAATCTTAATCCATTGAATGAATCTTAACCGGTGACAGGCCGGAGATGCGCCGGCGCGCGCGTCACATGCGCATGCGCGAGAAAATAATTCAAATATTTGAATAATATTTTCGTCAAAAAACTTTTGGTCTGCGATTTTGGCCCTTCTATGTACATAATTAGTATGAAGAACAGTGTCAGAATTGCTTGCGCCAACATTACTCAATGATACGCCTAGAAGTTTCATTCACCTTGCAACACCAGAATATTTTTAAAATGATTTCTTCTATGACAATCACCTGTCAGAATTTGCCGCGATTTTAACCTATTAATTTACGTAATAAATGCAAGTAATGTTGTTTTGGTAGATAGTTTATTGTGTTGTGAACGTGTTTCAGTCAATAAAATATACAATAGCTCAAAATTAATCAACAAAACATTCAATTCAAAGTTCAAAATGGTGCCTTTTTGGTGTTTTTTCGTGAATTTTAGTGAAATGGCCTGGCCTTAGACCGGTTAATCGATTGAATGAATCTTAAGTAAATCTTAGTGGATTGAATGAATTTGAATCAATTGAGTGAATCTTAACCGATTGAGTAAATCTTAATCGATTGAATGAATCTTAAGTAAATCTTAGTGGATTGAATGAATTTGAATCAATTGAGTGAATCTTAACCGATTGAGTAAATCTTAACCGATTGAGTAAATCTTAATCCATTGAATGAATCTTAATCAATTGAGTGAATCTTAACCGTTTGAGTAAATCTTAATTAATTGAATGAATGAATATTAATCAATTGAATGAATCTTATTGGTTTGAAAGAATCTCAATCGATTGATTGAATCTAAATCTTTTTGATGAATCTTGATTGATTGCCAATCTATGGTCTTATCTTATAACCATCTTTCAATTAATATTTTTTAAGATTAAAACGATATCGGCACGCATACGCATGCAGCAGAATAAAGTCGCCGCTTTAGAAAACGAGGCGAACATAGATATCGAGACGGAGAAGTTGAAATGCCGCTCCGAAGTTGCCGCCTGTGTCCTGCAGCAGGTGAAGAGCCAAGTCAAGGTCATGGAGTTCTTCAAGGCCTGCACCAACAGGTCTCTCAACGGCAGTGTCTTAACGGAGAAACTCAAGGTCCTGAGGACTGAAGTGATCGACTTGCAGAGGAACCTGAGGGTCCTGAAGGATGGTGCTAATAATGCAGAGGTAATTATCATTTTCACCATGATCTTGGCATTACATCACGGGCCAAATCCCAACTTCCTTTGCAATTAATGTACAGTTTTCTTATTCTTCTGTAAGTCATGGAAACTTAGATACTAAACAAAGCATTAATACAGAAGATTGAAGCCTTTGAAATGTGGATATGTACACGGATGCATTCTCAAATCCTGGTACTAAAAAATAAGAAAACTCCATTATATTTTTAGGTCACCTTAGAGAACATTGTTCGCCAGCTTACTTCAATGAAGAACACGGCGAAGGAAAAACTGGATGAAGCTAAACAATCAACCGGCAATTTGTTGCCGCACGAAAAGGGTTTCCCACTGGCGAAAGAATTCACCAAACTACCCAACGATCTGACCACCATACAGGAACACATTGACGTGCTAATGGTGAAGATAAACTGCATGGGGAATGGCGATAATCAGGTACTTTCATTCACTCATTACTCAGTATCGCCCTGGTGAAAGACAGATTCAAAATGTGGCTGAATTTATTCTCCATCTCCTTACCCGATTGGGGATGCCATTGACCCACTGGCTCTTGACAGTGAGGGCAGTTAGGACTCTTGTTTCTTATTCATATTTAAGAAAAAACATGTCATTCATATTTAAGAAAAAACATGTGACAGTGAATCCTACAAGTTCCCTTAGCGAGTTTCTATCCGTATTTTTAGGTTAGGTCAGGTTAACTACAACATTTTACTACTATCATTTTGTAAATTTGATTGTAGTTGCAGATAATGATTTAATTTTACATACTGATAAAATTCCTATGGTTTCCATGGATTCCTGTAATCCATTAAAAGATTTGCTTTGCCGCATTTACGTTATGCACTTTAGAGATGGGTAAGTTTTACATTTTGCCAGAGGCTTCCGAGACGTGCTTCCTTTTAAAAGTACTCGAGTTCTTGGAGCCGGTCCCGGGAGCCACTCACGACTCGCGAGTGGCTCGGACCGAGACGCACGGGTTCGACCGGAGCCGGAACTCACAAATGAACTCGAACGAATGCTCCCTCGCGAATGGTTCGTACCACCGAATTACGGGTTTTGGGTCCTAGTACTGGACCGGGTTCTCTGTGAGTAGTCGATCTGAAAAAGGAGTAGGAATAGGATCCGCTCCCCGTGAAAGAACTCGAATTCAAGAGCTCATTCCAGCTGAACCTTCACTTCAATGCACTTGTCTTTTTCATATATTTTATACCTTTTTTTCCTGCAGATTATAATAGATTTTAAAAGCAGAGAACAGACCATAATAAAGCTGAAGAAGGAGGTTGCGTCACTGAGTGTCCAATGTGCAAAGCTGGCGGCCAAGATGATAGACTTGAGGTATATATTCAAAAGTTTTCCTGCAGATTATACAAAAAAAATGTTTATTGATCCTGCAAAAAATAGTAAATCATCGTCATATAATCCATATATATTATAAAAGAAAGTGTACTACAATGCGCATGCTGCTAAAACTCAGAAATGAGTCCCGGTACGATCAAGGGAGTTATATGGTATTGTAGCCCTCTATCCCCCACCCATGAACAAGGTTCCCGTTTTTACCTGATGGGTGTGCTTTCGAAGATATAAGGGCTGGAAGTTTCACTCTCTAGAAATTTCTAGAACAGTCCAGAACATTCGAGAGTATTTGAGGGCAATCCACAACATTTCAGAACATCCTGGAACAGGAACATTCCAGAACCCTCTCGAATGTTGTGGAATGTTCTGGAATATTGTGGACCATTCAAAGCCTTTTTTGAATAAGTGGGGCTACTCTTTGGTAGGGGTATATATATATATATATATAGCAAGCTCGTGGGTTCGAGCATCAGTTCAATCTCATATCAATTCCCTGAGCGAAGTGGCTTTTCTAATAAGGGCAACTTTATACGTCAGTACCACACCACAGAGCTAACTCCCCTAAAGAATTTAAAAGCGTGTGCTGAAGTAAGCTCAATTTTTCCTTACTTTTTTCAACAGATATATCAATTTCATTGGCCTACTACTGATGATAATTTGGCGACATCAGTTTTTTTTTCAAATGAGTATAGATAACATGTGCAATAAGGAGTGCAGTAAAAATTGGTTTTTTCAACTCAAAAGTTAGTAAAAAAAAAGAAATATCTTATTACATATATATTATGAATTTTTTTGACTTTCAAAGTGTATAATTTATATGCTCACTACAGTCAAATGTACAGGGTGTCCGGTGGCAGAATTAGGATTTAGACCTTAAATAAAAAATAAACTACTCAGGATATACATTTATATCAATAACTGTTACAAAGAGGAGAAGTGCGGATTTTATTTCTTAAAAATTATTTCGTCTAAATGTAGACCATCACGTCGGACACACTCTTGAAATCTGGCCTCAGTATTTCGTGCCACTCGCTGGAGAAGTGATATCGGGATACCATTAACTTCGCGAATGATATTTTCTTTTAATGAAGAGATGGCCGCGGGGTCGGTTTCATACACTTTACTTTTGAGGTACCCCCACAGAAAAAAGTTCATAGGAGTGAGATCTGGTGACCTCCTTGGCCAGGGGATGTCACCGAAACGGCTAATCATTTTTATAGGGAACAAATCAGGAAGTAGCGTCATCGTCTCTCTAGCAGTGTGAGGCGTGGCACCATCTTGCTGGAACCATGTGTGTGAATTGGAGGCAGGATGTTCTCTCATTTTTGGCAAAAAATAATCGTTAATCATGCCCCGATAAAAAACCCCGTTCACGGTAATGGCTTGCCTTTGACGATTTTCAAAAAAATAAGGTCCGATTATTCCACTGTTGCACACCAAACCATCACTTTGGGACTGTGAAGTGGCTGTTGATGTTTTAAACGTGGGTTCTGTCCTTTAGGTGACCAATAATGACAATTTTGCTTATTTACACTTCCATTTAAATGAAAATGGGCTTCATCATTCCAAAAGATAGTGTTTACCGTACGAAATCGCTCTAACAATGTCTCGCAGGAAATTTTACATAAATTGTAATCATTATGTTTAAGCGCTTGCACAATTTGAATCTTAAAAGGTTGAAATTTAAGGCCCTTCTTCAATATTTCGTGCACAATAGTTTTTGGAAGCCCTAGGATAGCTGCTCTCTTGCGCACGGACTGACGCGGATTTTTGCGCAAACTGTTCGTGACGAGTTCGATGTTTTCATTTGTTCTCGACGTCCTCCTGGGTCCCGCCCGTGAGTCGTTTGCCACCGAACACGTTGCCCGGAACCTCCGGACCCATGATCGAATCAAATCTTCACTTGGGGCATTACGTAAGCGTCGAATACTGAAACGCGTACTAAATCTTCGACGCGCAATTGCACACAAATCGTTAGCCTTGAAATAGGCTTCGATTACGAACGCACGTTGCCCTCCCGTTCACCGCGACATTGTGACTAAATAATCCGCACGAATGACAAAGCTAAGGCAACCCCCTCCCCGCTCGTCCGCTTAGCCGTTACTGAGAAATTCGAAATTTAAAACCTAATTCTGCCATACAGTTTAAAACCCATCTCTTAAAACCAAAATGGCTCAATTGATATTAAAGGTATTGTTTTGGCATTCTAGGGACAGGTGGCTCCCGTCTTTGGAGGATCAAATAGAAAAAATCAACAGAAAGTTTGGGGAAATGTTTGCGCAGCTGGGCTGTGCTGGGGAAGTGCAAATATCCAAACCCAACGGAGATGTAAGTTTTATGTTCTACCTTACATAATAATTATATTATTATATCTGCCTTTACTAACCTACAGATTTCTTTCTTCTCTAACTACATTACAATATTTTGTTATCCGACTAAAATAATTTCCTACCGTGTCCGTGAATTTCAAAATGGAAAACAAAAAACGTTCAGAAGAAGTGGTTTGGGGATGCTATGTCAAGGGTATTTTTAACCATGGCTGAAACACATTTGGAACATCAAGTTCTTTAAACAACTGTTACATGCGCATGTGATTGACCGGCACCCAGGATTCAAATCAAAATTTGGGTTCAGACGGGTCTCTTGCGCACTTTTGTATTTATTTGTGTTTTTTTTTACATTTAGTCAAAACATTGGGGAATGGCTACAGTGTTTTTGCTTTCCTTGGCTTATGGAAAACATTTTTTTTGTAAATGTAAAAAAACAAAATATTTTGTGCGCAGAAGATTCGTCTTTAAGGAAAGGAAGGAGTGGTGAGTGAACTCAATTGTTGAGTTCTCAAAAGGAGGAAACACAGAGGCAGGCAAATTATTCTAATGTTGACTTTGAATACAAGAAAGAGTTGTAAAAACATCACACAGTTGGTTCTCATGTGGTAAATGCCAACTGGAAAAGCACGTTGCGTTTGGCTTTCCCAGCTATCAGATATACAGTCATAGATTCTTCTTGTTGAGTAATTTCCTCTTTGCTGAGGATCTTGACCCTCACTTGAATTTCCATGGTGGACAACGCTCCTCCACTCCTTTGCGGTTCTGCACTGCATAGAGAGCTTCTATCCGATTCCTTTCGTTGGCTCATGTTCTATAGACTGCAATCTTTTTGTTAATACTATATTCCCAATTAGGAGGAGTATGACACCTATGGCATCAGCATCCTGGTGAGGTTCCGCTCCGAGGAGCAGCTGCAGGTGCTGAGTTCGCACACCCAGAGTGGGGGGGAGCGCGCACTCTCCACCGCCCTCTACTTGATGGCGCTGCAACAGCTGTCCAAGGTGCCCTTCAGGTAAATATACAACTACTGCATCATATTAATCTTAATCATAAAGTCTTTTACTCCCCATACCGTGCCAAGTATTTAATTTACCATGGTACGCACTGTGGAGGGGTGATAGCTGTATAACCTCTATGATCTCTCTTTCAAACTGACTGCCCATTTCTGCACAAGTCAAGTATTATGTCAGGATTTTTGGGGCTCCAGAACAGATGGGGTTGTGGTTGTCAAATTCGACAGTGGGGAGCACTGCGATTTGAACAGGGTCAGCAGTTGTTTACTATTAAACTACACATCCATCGTCAGGGCCATACAATAATGAAGACCGCTAAAAATGCTTTCCATGTAGATTTGAATGAAAACCAATGTCGCCACTGACTTGGTAACGTTTGGTGCTAGCCTATTTCTTATATTCTTTATTATATCATCAGGGCAGATCCCCCAAATGTTGACAAACAGTTGAGGCCATGAATATCCTGTATCATGCAAAATAATGTTTATTTTGCAGATGTGTTGATGAGGTGAATCAAGGAATGGACCCGATAAATGAAAGGAAAATGTTTCAACTTTTGGTCACAATAACCTCCACAACAGACAACTCTCAATATTTCCTACTCACTCCCAAAGTAAGTACAACACAATATTATTATATAGAATCATTATTTATTCCACAAATCCTCTTCTCCATTTTTGTGGAAACCATTTTTGTGAAAGTGTGTCATTTTTGTGAAATTGTGCATTTTTGTGAAATTTTGGCTATTTTTGTGAAATTGTACTATTTTTTGTGAAATTTGTACCTACTATTTTTTGTGAAAGTGTGCCATTTTTGTGAAATTGTGCATTTTTGTGAAATTTTTGCTATTTTTGTGAAATTGTACTATTTTCGTGAAATTTGTACAATTTTTTTTGTGAAAGTGTGACATTTTTGTGAAATTGTACTATTTTTGTGAAAGTGCCATTTTTGCAACATTAAATGATATGTATCATGCAGAGGTTGAAATATCATATAACTCACATGTTCTGGGAAACTCTAGAAAACTAGATTTGATCAACACAAGCACAAACAAACAATATAGCTCATCTTGTAGGTTCATCTTTAATGTCACAGTTGTATTCTAATAAAAAGCATTATCTTTCTTTTTCAGCTTTTACCAAATTTGAAGTTAACCCCGCTTGTCCACGTGCACACCATTCAGAACGGGTCAAAAATCATGAAATACACCAAATGGAATTTTACTCAGTTTGTAAAAGAGGCCAATCTAATTAATAGTGGTATGGACGTTGATAGTGATGACGATGATTAATCAAAGATTTTTAAAGTAATTAAGTGCCATTACAAATGTGCTATTATTGTTATTAAAAATCACATCCAAAAGGGGGACCAACTTCATAATTATAGGTATACCGCTGATAGGTCCATTGTATCTTCTCTCTACGCATTGTTTATTGTTGTGTTCACACAAACAGTTCTCCAACTCGTCTTGGGAGGAGATTACTTCTTGGGAAAGAATAGAGTTCTTTTCTGTTAATCTGGGATTTATTTAATACTTTGCATATTACAAACGGTGACTGCGATAGTCGGCCTGGAAGCTGGCTAAATGAGATCTGAATTGAGTGAGCTCCTGCAGACTGCACCCTGGCCCTTGGCCCCCCTGGTGCCCAAACTCCCAACTAAACTAACTGCCATCTAGCGGACTTTCGGGACAGCTCTTAGCACTGCCCTCTATGTGACAAGCTCGGAAGCTTTTAGATATGCCACAATTATGAAGATACGACTTTATTATTTTAGTTTTAATACAGTTCAAAGCATTCAAATTGCATGTTGTGAATACAGTTCAAAGCAGTCGAATAGCATGCATATCAGTTATTAATACCCCTCAGGCTAAATTGTTCGCTTTTGCTAAACAGCTCACATAGAAATCATTCTGTCTCCCTTACTGTCATAGTGAGAAATATGATCTAAACAGCGTTAACAGTGTTAGGAATAGAAGACACCACGCTTTATATTCAAATCTAGTAGTTGAAAAATTAAAATTTGCAAACTTTGAAACGAAAGTTTCCGATCACAATTTGAGAAAATTTTATGAAACCAAAGTTTCTGATGGCAATTTGAGAAAAAAATATGAAACTTTATGAATTTTTATTATTTTTTTATGAGACAACATAAAAGTGTGCTGATAAAAATGCTTAACCCGTCAAAGGCCAGGCCATTTCGCGGAAATTCGCGAAAAAACACTAAAAAAACCACCACTTTGAATTGAATGTTTTGTTGATAAATTTTGAGCTATTGTATATTTTATTGACTGAAACACGTTCACAACACAATAAACTATCAACCAAAACCACATTACTTGCATTTAATACGTAAATTAATAGGTTTTATGATAACAATTATTACAAGCAATAATTGTCAGCCTGAAACACTCATTTACATTGAAAAATCTTCCGAGAAAAGATACTTGCCGCCAACGGGACTTGAACCCGTGTCCTTCCGATTGCCGGTCGAATGCTCTGACCACTGAGCTATGGCGGCTTATCAAATACCCGCCAAATAATTCAATATATACTAGTGTTTCATTAAACAATTACTGCTTGTTATATTTAAAAAAAAAAAAAAAAAAAAAATATAACAAGCAGTAATTGTTGAATGAAACACTAGTGTATATTGAATTATTTGGCGGGTATTTGATAAGCCGCCATAGCTCAGTGGTCAGAGCATTCGACCGGCAATCGGAAGGACACGGGTTCAAGTCCCGTTGGCGGCAAGTATCTTTTCTCGGAAGATTTTTCAATGTAAATGAGTGTTTCAGGCTGACAATTATTGCTTGTAATAATTGTTACCCTTTGTGCTATGCATAAAAATCTTGTCTAAACGTTAGTTTATAAATTAAAAAAAAATAATAATAATTAAGGTTTTATGATGTTTTATTCGCGATACACACATTTATTGCGACCGTTAAATTCGCGGCAATTTATGACAGCGCATTGTCATGGATGAAATCGTTTTAAAAATATTCCAGGGTGACAAGGTGAATGAAACTTTTAGCATCACCTAGAGTAATGATGGCGCAAGCGATTCTGACACTGTTCTTCATACAAATTCTGTACATAGAAGGGTCAAAATCGCAGACCAAAAGTTTTTCGTCGACAATATTATTCAAATATTTGAATTATTTTCTTGCGCATGCATATATGACGCGCGCGCCGGCGCGTCTCCTGCATATGACCGGTTAATACAATTGTGTAATAAAAGATGTGCGTACTTTTATTTTTTTTTTGTTTTCATTAATTTTTGTTAGAAATAACGTAAGGTGACCCACCTTAAAAAACTTTTTTATGTTTGGGTTAAAAACCTTAATATTTTAAATATTATACCTTTATTTTGAATATTAACATTTGAAAGCATGTTTCATCACCTTTCTAAAACAGTTTTTAGTTTCCGGGTATGTTCAAAAGTATTCCATTTATTTGGATTTTATTGCTAAGCGGAAATTTTCTGATGTTCAGACAAAATATGCCCAAAGCCTGAAGGATCAAAAGCAACCATCTTGGTGAACGCAGTTTAAAAAGCAGCCATCTTCGTGTTATCATCAATGTGTTCACTAATATAAGCTGAACATAATTGTATATTACATCGTCAAAGTTAACACTGGCAATATTGTCAAAGTTAACATTGGCAATATTAAATTTTCTGATGTTCAGACAAAATATGCCCAAAGCCTGAAGGATCAAAAAGCAACCATCTTGGTGAATGCTGTTTAAAAAGCAGCCATCTTCGTGTTATCATCAATGTGTTCTCTAATATAAGCTAAACATAATTGTATATTACATCGTCAAAGTTAGCACTGGCAATATTGTCAAAGTTAACATTGGCAATATTAAATTTATGAGTATTTTCACATAGGTACAACTTTGCAACAATGTACAAACATTTTCTTAATTAAATATTTCTTTTAAGCCGGGTCCATAGCTTCGTCATTTGCCTTGTCAGTCCCATAACAACAGTCAATGTTTGTCATCAACATCATAAATATTGTTATCTTTTGTTGTGTTTCGAGCTTCCCATGTTCGACGGAAAACATTTCCTAAACACTCCATCCCGGGTGAAGCAGGAAGGCAGGGGGGGGGGATTCATTTTTTGACAGATGCAAATTAACGGAACGGTCTTTTGTGGTTATGTGCAATGAGTAAAATATTTGATAATAAAATTATAATATAATATCAAATATTTATAATTATTCTGTTTTTGATGTAAATATTTACGCACTCTAAATTCTTAATAGTAACTTTAGGTCGTGCAATAATCGATATTAGTTGGAAATCTTTCCGAAAATGGTCCACTTGGTATTTACGGTTTTGGTTGTAACTCCTAGAATAGTCGCCACCTCTGATAAGGCATCGTACCTCCTCAATTTATTTTTGAAATCTGGGCACTGGACGTCCCAAATGATTGGTCTCTCCCTGATTAGGGAAATGAATGCCAAAGTATTATGATTTTCCATTGCGCTCGCGACTCGGGAATGCGCAAAGCTCAAACTGCAACTGACGATTGTTCGAAAGCATCGGTCGCGGCAAGACCCAAAGTCATAAAATAATAATAACAATATATGGCTGTTTATGAAATTTGCGTTTTTGTGTAAAATCATTTCAAGGGCACTGTACAAAAACATGTTACGCATCCACGTTCCCGTGCAGAGAATATTCCAGGCGTTTCTCGATTAAAACCGGATAATTATATTAATATTTGTTACTATATTATAATTTTATTATCAAATATATTTATTATAATATTATACGTAAGTATTAGTATTTAACTCGTGATTATTTAAGCTCGCTCATTACACATAACCTCAAAAAGCCGTTCGTTTTGTTCTTCCATAAATATGACCACACCGCGCGGCTCCTGTCAATTAAATGAATTATACCCCCCCGCCTGCCTTCCCGCTTCACCCGGGATGGAGTGTTTAGGAAATGTTTTCCGTCGAACATGGGAAGCTCGAAACGCGACAAAAGATGACAATATTTATGATGTTAATGACAAACATTGACTGTTGTTATGGGACTGTCAAGGCAAATGACGAAGCTATGGACCCGGCTTTGTTATGGGTTTTTTCACAGAATTTGAATAATTCATAAAATTTCAAAGTTGACATTCAAGTTCTGTTAAAGTTTTTTTATTGTGTATTTCATCATGGGTCGGTTGTTTCACAGAACCCGGATAATAATAGAACTTCAATATTAGCTTTAAAAATTTGATGAATTGTTCAAATCCTGTGAAAAAATCCCTCCTTATTTAACACCTCACTTACTTTTATTTTAATACAGTGAAATCCTTTTAAGAAGTTTTCCAAGGCATAAATAAAACATGAAAACCTTTTATGTGGGAAAAATTGGGCCAAAAAAACTAAACTTCTTAAGCCACAAAACTTCTTGAGGATTTTACTAAAATAGCATTAAAATAGTTAAAAAAGCAGACCGCAATGTGATCATTCCAGTTCCAATTTTGCTTTAGAGATTTTACTGTAAATAAAATGTAATTTATTTTCATTCCAAATCCCAGTATTATATTATTTATTGTTTAAACTAAACAATATGCTTTGAATTAATGTATTTTTTGTTTGGAACAGGGGTGGGGACCTTTTTGCTGTCGAGGGCAATTCAGTACTGCGATACTTTTAGCAGGCTGGACCAAATGGTTTCCCACTGCTGCTTCAGAAGATGTATTTAAAGTTTAATGAAACTTATAAGTGAATTTCTGTCGAGGGCCATTTGGTACTGCGGTACTTTTAGCAAACTGGACCAAATGGCCATAGGTTCAGAGGATTATTTAAAGTGAATGAAACTTATAAATTAATTACTTTTAGTATTTTAAAATATTTCAATTTAACCAAAATATGTTAAATTTTATATTTGAGTGTAATTCATCACTATTCCTTGCAGTATAATTTATCATTTGTGTGACTGTTGAATGTCGGGTGTATTTCGAAAAACTGCGCAGATTTTACCTTGTTGCTCTCTGATCAAATATCCATATAAAAACAAATGAATTGATTTTTTTGCGATTGTTTTCTGTTTACCAGATAATATATCTTATTATTCATGTATATTACGTGATACATATCGTAAGAGGTTTTTCCAGACTAGCTAACAAAAAAAAAATGATTAAAAAATCTCCCATTTTGGTAATAATCGTCAAAAAATATAAACGCACAAATTATAAACTGATTTTATTATTTATACACAAATCAGAAAACATACCCAGCATGAAAAAACACAATTCAAAGGAGTTTGCAAATAAATAAAGACCCATACACGCATTTGAAAATGTAAATCTTCGATTTTTTCGCCTCATAAAAATTCAGTCATAAAAAATTAATTAAAAAATATTCTAGAGTAGCTAGATTAATGAGATCATCGGTTACGTCAAGAATGATATTGGCGCAAGCGATTCTGACCTTGTCCTTCGTACAGTTTCTTTATACATAAGGGTTAAAATCGCATTAAAAAAGGCAAAACTTCTGAGCCCGCGGGCGGGCTTCCGGCGAATGACAGGTTAAGACACATATATGATAATGTATCATACACATAACACAGAAATTATTAATTTTCTATATTTTTGCATTTGAGTGGGATTGAATCTGTAACTTTGAGACCCAAAAATAAGTGTGCTAACCATTATTCCATTCTTTCACTAGGGGGATACTGAGAGTATCTAACATGTGCTTCAAATCTGATAGTATTAATTAATACGCTGGCATCTGCACAGTTGAAATTTAAGAACTCGACTTTGAGTTCTCTCTGATGCCGCGCCTTATGCAAAACCATCTTCGTACATGAAGTTTGTTTTAAAGCTACTGTCGTGTCGCCATTATTATTTCATTTGTATAAGAGGTTGTCCTTTTAATGAGAATCTGTTTTTTGTTTGCAACCATGGCTTGCTTTATTTGCGATTTGTCCATTTTAACTTTTTTTATTGTTAACATAATTTAATTGCAGAATTAAATAATGATAATTTGGCTGTAACAAACTTTCGAACATAACTATTTATTATTATTATTATTAATAAGTTTCTGTGACTAGTATAATAATATTGTGCACCATATATTTTTCTATGTAGTGAATGTTTTATTTTAACATATTTATGACATTGAACCAAATATGAAACAATTAATAATAATATTATTATATTTAATTTTATACTGTCCTAAGTAACATTATTTTTTTTTAAAAGAAATTAAATTTAGTAAAACCATAATGATGTTACGATTTTATTTTAGGTGTAATACGTTATGTGCAAGTTAAATCCATGACATGGTTCTAAAATGTTGTTATATTTGTATAAATTAAAATTTATGTCAAAATTGTTTATAGAAAATAAATAAATGATGGCGTTGCAATGCCATTTAAAGAAATGAATTGTTTCTCCCTGCATGTCCATTCCCATGCGTCCCTTTCCCTTTCTGTGTTCCCCTTCTACCTTCCCCCTCCCTCGTCACCCTTCCCGTGAACCCCACCTCCTTCGTTACCCTTCCCCCTCTGCCTGCCCTCCCAACCGCTAAAATAGAAATAAACAAATTTTTAAACCACTCACGAACCACCTATAGTAAATTTTTGTATACAAATTTCATAACGCCAGAGCTTATCATTATATCTAGAAACACTCTTCTGCTAAAAAAAATGCAATGCTGTAAAAATTTTGAGTCAATCCATCGATTACTTTCCGAGATTTGTAGACACAAACATACGGAACCTAATTTTGGAAAGGGAGGGGGAAAAGGGGAACTCGAAAGGGTGCTGAGAGGAACTCGGGAGCGGGGAGGGGAAGTGAAAGCCGTCTGCAGGGCCTAGCAGCAAAAACCTGCGGAGTGGGTTTTTAACTTCTAGTGTCATATAAATTGAGTTAAGTATTGACTTTTAAATTGAGGAATCCTTTTGTGATATAAGGATGATTGTGCCGCACGCCGGTTCTAATACCGTGAGATCCGGTTCACAACGAGTTCATCGAAAACGAATTCATCAAAAATCAATTCATCGAAAATCAATTCATCGAAAGCAAATTCATCGAAAACCAATTCATCGAAAATCAATTCATCGAAAATCAATTCATCGAAAACCAATTCATCGAATGATTAATTCATCGAATCGCCAATTTATCGAAAAAATATATTTTGTTGATATTTGAGAGAAATGTCGAGCGGACCGAGAAGTTAAAAAAGCATTGGTCAACCTAAACTAACCTAACTTAATGATCTTTCTGAGTTGTTTATGAGTTGGTTTCATTATGAGTTGTCTGGTCACCGTTCCTTAGATATCCCTTTTTTGCAGTGTGGAAGATGATGGAATGGAAGATGCTCCGAGGAACTAGCATCATTGATCCCTTCGGCACCGGTGCATAGTCGGGAAACACCAAACGCGTGCCCAACTTTTGTACACGATTGACATTTGTCACATGAGAACGGGTCGTTTCTTCGACTCGTTCTTGTGTTCAACAGCTCGGCTGTGGAATGATTTGCCGGCCTCTGTGTTTCCTCCTTCCTACAACATGGGTCTCTTCAAGACCAATGTTCATTCCTTCCACTCCTCAAAAAGACCCTTCACACAGCATCCCAGATGACATAGACCCTGAGGGAAATTATTTTCCTCAGGGCCTCCTGTGTGGAGTTAATGTAAAAAAAAAAAAAATCGGAAATCAAAGTGATAACCTATAAATTTTACATTGTCACTACGAAACTGACAGTTGCTAAACACATTTACCTCAGTTAAACAGACCTTTTTGGGTATTTAATTTTGACAGCTCTAATATCTACAAAAAAATGTTTTTCGATGAATTGGCGATTCGATGAATTGATCATTCGATGAATTGATTTTCGATGAACTCGTTTTCGATGAATTTGCTTTCGATGTATTGATTTTCGATGAACTCGTCGGTTACCGTGAGATCCTAAATGTGTGATCCTGGCACAACTCATGAATAATATTTATTTGTGATGCCCGGCGACCTTTCTTTTCCTAATCAAAGCCATCCGCTGCTTGTGATGATTTGGTTCATAAATGGTAAACGTGCAGATACATTTTCACGGCATTGGTTCACTTACAAATTATTTATTTGCGGCCCCCTTTGACGGATGGCCCCCCTGTACTTTGGGTACAGTCTCGATTCCCCTTCACGAGATGCTGCGGAGGATTTTCTAAGGTCCTGACCTGGAGGTATCTTACCGTGTCTTCTGGTCTTTTGGTGTGTTCCTCGTGCTCTTTCAAAGTATTTAGCTTAGCATAGAAATTAGCAGGGTTCACAGGTATGTTTTATCATAATTTTCATGACTACATAAGGGGCCGTTCAAGTATTACGTAACGCACTTGGGGGGGGTCTTGTGAAACATTACTGTGCGTGTGCGTTACGAGGGGGGGTTCGAACAACGCGTTACTTAATATATTTTTCTTTATTTAGATAAAAAAAACTAGGGAATTAAAATCTTCCAAGTTGGCAATCCTTTTCGTTCTCGAAATCTCTTGTTTAATATATTACCGCAAACGCGATTAAAACAAGAAAAAGGGTATTTAAGCGACTTTCCAGTACTTTGCGCAACTGAATTGTGACTTTCAGGTAAAAATTGTCACTTGGGCGCATGGAACTATAATTCTATGGAAGCGGCATAAACAGTTCGGATCCTATTATACCGCCAGAACCAGTGTAGCTCTCTCCATTTTTCGGAGGCGGGGAGTGGGGATAGAAACGGGGTTACCGCTCAGCAAGCGGGGGGAGGGTAAACGCTTTACAGGGAAGGGCCGAACTGGTAATGGGCTCATTATTTAATTTATTTTTTAATTAAATAACGTTTCTCAGTTTTTTTTTTTCGTATTTTAAGCACAAAATATAATAGCCCATTACGTATTATTTGCTGAACGAATTTCTTTTTCATAATTAATAATTTTCTTAGTTTTAACCACGTTTATTGTTTATAAAAAACCGACATATTTCCTGAGCAATGCTCACTTCCTCAGCGTTTACTTAATTAAAAAAAAAGATTATGAAACAAGATAATGATTGATACGTGTAGATTAAAAAAATATATATTAGTTACTATTATTTTTTAAAACATATTTTAAATAATCAACAGACTTGCAGTGTATGCATTTTTATATTTTTTCTTGATGTAAGCTGGTGTTTGAGTTTTAGGAAAGAAGTGATCGTTATTAATCTAATAAAAACTGTAATTACAGTGATAACAAAATTTAAAAAAAAATTAGAATGCTCGAACAAAGGATGGATAAGTACAGGAGATATTAATAACAATTTAAAAGTTATAAAAGCATAATAAAATAATTGTCACGTGAAGAGAGATACTATCAGTGTTTCTCCTTTAACAAAACTGGTTCTTGATCCTGCTGAAACTTCCGCTGTAATCAACGAGGTAGCTCCTTTACCACAATTTGCAACAACCGATGTGCGGGAGGTTAGTGCAACTTTAGATGCTTACCGTATGATAAAGTTAGACAAGAATATATTTACACAGGAATCCAAACAAAATAATTATCGACAAAGACGGCAAGGTAGCGCGGTGGGAATTTCTCGAAAAAGTTATTAGGACCCAAGAAGAGCAAGGCCTAAATTTCGCCCATGAAATAACATACCAACACTTTATTTCAGAAAACAGATAATGAAGGTCAATCTAGCAACCCAACTACTAAGCCGAAGTGCTACTACAGTCATATAATTTTGTAGAGAAGAGTTAAAAATGGCGTAATACAAAGATTCAGAAGCCACTTGCAAGTTGTTAAAATCTTGAATGATCTCTTTGACGTTTTAAACTCTCGAAATCGAGAAACCGTATTGATTTTTTTAGGTGGAGCCACTGATTATCTTAACACTTAATAATTATAGTAACCAAACAATTATAATTAACAAAATAATTATTGTAACCAAACGGATGAATAAAGAAAACAAAACATTTAAAATAACAAAAAACGAAAAACAAAGTGTGTACAAAACAGGCTTCTTGGGAATAGTATAGCGGGCATACAAAGTCTGAAATATTTATGCAAAAATTTAATTGAGGACTATTAAGTAAAAAAATTAGCTTGTTACAAATTAAGCCAAAACCATATAGAGTACCTTTTCGGCAATTTAAGATCACATGGAGGTCATAATAATAACTCGAATGCTCTGCAGTTTAAAAACATTTATAAAAAACTCCTCGGTCATTTAAATTTAATAAAAACCACTTAAAGCCAGAATCTGTTAACCTACTGTCCCTTAAAATGCAATAACTTATTGTACAATTGTCGCTTTTTGGCGGGTATGTGATCGTACTGCTTACTAATGTAATGAATTCTAATATCGACATATTTTTCTAATACTGCTTTAAGTAAATTAATGAGATGGTTCGATGTTGGAAACTGTTCATGCATGTGGTCTTCCAAAGACTTAAATATCGGAATACCTATGAATGCTTTTAAAGTTTTACTGACAATGGTCGCTTTGTCATATTTTGGAAGAAGCATTTTACCTCCACTTTCAGACAACATCGTCTTTATGATCGATTCAGCCTTCACACAAATTGCGACTACATCATCAGAAGGATAGACAAGACCTCCTTTATCTTTAAGCGCAATCAACACATGTTGGAACGATTTGTTTATTGAATGTAATGAGCTGATACAAGTTTCGCACATTATTTTTTTGCGTAAGGATCTGACAACATATCCTCCTATATAAGTTATGATCTGTCGGTCAGAATCCGAAGAGATATCAACGGGATTAAATACAAAATTCATATCAAAATTGTCAAAATCTTCCGAAACATTTTCTTCATCCGAAATACTTTCACAATCCTCGACCCTATACCTATTTGATGATTGATTTATCGTTTTTATTGCCGATGTACTAGTTAATATGGAAATATTATCTAAAGGAATGCAATTACCGCTGAAAGAATCACGCAGTTCCATGTGCAATAAGTTTTTTTTATAAATGCCTTTAAATTGGCGACTTGTCGGATTATTATTGCATCCGCCGTGAGAACGAATATTCCCAAAGAATAGTTCTAAGTGATCTTGACTGCACTTATAGAGTGGTAAAAAATTTAGCAACTTTTTATTTATTACTAAACTGTTATACATTTTAACCGTACTCTCAATATCTATGCAGAATCCAATAAAACCAGTTTTTCTATTAGACGAAATAGCATTTTGCCCATCGTTGAACTTAAGTGCCATAAGGTATTCTTTGGCTTTATTTAAAAAAGCAAGGTGATTATTAAAATTTTCAGGGTTTAAGGGTTTTTTAAAACCTAATTGTTTCAAATTTCTTGAATTTAAGACATCAAATAAATCATTTATCATTTTCAAAAATCGGACGGTGCCGTTAACATTTTTGAACTCAGGCAAATTCAAATAACTACGGCATAAAATTAGAGAGTCAGCAACGCTCTCACTGAACAACTGTGTTGCTAATTTAACTTTCATTTTTTGATTTTGAAAATTTATATGTATCGGCCTCAATTTGTTCGCAAAATGTAATATTTTTTCATTTTGCATTTGATTTAAGCTTTCCAAATGATTCCATTTGGCTTCAATCTTATTTTCATCAACTATTACTTTGGTTGATTTGATTGGAAACCAGTCATCACTCCGATTTAAGGCATCAACCCATTTTCTTTTTCTTTCAGGGTCTTTTGGAATCCTTTAATAATAATAGAATATTATTTAATTTTATGTATGTATATTATGTTCATACTGCACCCTTGAGGTGAATTTTCAAGAAAACGGGCATTTTAAATCTATTTATAATCTATCAATCAATCATTTTAAATCTATTTTATATATATATATATATATATATATATATATATATATAAAATAGATTTAAAATAGATTTAAAATGATTATATATACTATTATATATATATATATAATATATATATATATATATATATATATATATATATATATATATATATATATATATATATAATAGTATATATAATCATTTTAAATATATAATCATTTTAGATTTAAAATGATTATATATACTATTATATATATATATATAATATATATACATCCCGCTATCATTGCTGCGTCTTCTAATGGTCCACTTTCATTCAATCCTGCGTCCGACCGTCATTCTGCGTCCGGTATACGGACGCAGGATCGAACACATGTAATTTCAAGTTTTCCCCACTCCTCTACCCTCATACAGTCCAAAAACGAAAATAAGCCAGACGCAGTTTTGGTACCTAAATCAACTGAAATATGCTATTTTAGTTCAGTGTTTTGTCACCGAGCGGCAAGCCGTGGCGCTGTAGTAGACCAGCGTATATTTTTAGCATAATATACGTTTTTATTGGCTTTTATTGACTCGCGTATCGCAACTCCTACATTTGGCAACATCGCTTTTTAATAGCGTTTCTTCTGATACAGATCATTCACAGTAAAAACATCGCACATTGCAATCAGGATAACAAAAGAAATGATTTCATTCAAATTTAGCTTTTGATTATATTATTATTGTACGGCAAATATATCAGCAACTTAATTTTTTTATATTACTATTTTTAAACAAATATTAGATATTTTCTTATCCATGATTATAAATTTCTACAATGCTTAATCGTGTGCCAAGCCACTCTATTATTATTAAACAAGATAAAATCAATGTTCTTAATATATTAGTAATTTGAAAACTTACTACAAATAACTAGAATAAATAAAACAATTTTTTCTTCAATTTATGACTGATTTGACAGTAAAAAATATATGTGAAATATTTGGAGATTCACAGAGAATGCAAGACTGATGAGTGTAATGAGATAATAATAGGAATCTTAGATGGTTTGGGCATGTAGAGCCAATGATCTAAAGATAGGTTGTAAGGAGATTATATGTACATATGACGTGAACTTGAATGGTAGAAAAATTCGGGGATGCCCGAGAAAGACATGGCATGATTGAGTAAACCGAATTCTCGAGTAATGTCGAAAGACAGAATGAAAGAGCGATGTATGGATGTGAATGAGGCAAGGAGTGTGTATGATATAGTCAATTCTCGAAGCTCCGGCGCTCCTAGATTTGATTAGTCAATCCTCAGGTCTGACTTGAAGTCTTAGTCAAAGCCCAAACAAATGAAGTTTTTCGGCCACTGACTAAGGAATTTTCGTCAAACCTAGGAGAAACTAATTTGGTCAGGCAAACGTCAAAACTCAATTTAATGAAATTTCGATGTTTGACGAAAAAGTGAAAAAGTTAGGAACTTCTAGGTTTGGCTAAAAATACTTTAATCAAAGGCCGACATTGGAATTTATTTCGGGGTTAGCCCGATATACCAGTCATTCCGCGAAGAGACTGCATACAGACCTTTGACTATGACATATGCACAGACCGAGTTGTTTGGCGGTCGTCTCTGCGAACCCCTGCGAGGAAACAGCGGGTTGGTTAGTTTTTGTGAGATAATATTTATTTATTATTAAAGGCATGTTATTTTATTTGTTTACACAGTTTTATGCTTTCGATTTTCCTTTTGAGAGATTTAACATATAATTTTACATTAGCACAACACAGGAGGCCCTGGGAGGAAAATAATTCCCCTCAGGACCTATGTCATCTTTGGGAATGCTGTGTGGAGGGTCTTTTTTTACATTAACTCCATACAGGAGGCCCTGAGGAAAATAATTTCCCTCAGGGTCTATGTCATCTGGAATGCTGTGTGGAGGGTCTTTTTGAGGAGAGGAAGGAATGAACATTGGTCTTGAAGAGACCCATGTTGTAGGAAGGAGGAAACACAGAGGCCTTCTTAGAAAAAGAAGGAGAGGAAGTTCTGGGAAGGAAAATGGTATTGGGGTTGGGTAGGAATCTAGGGGTCAATGTGTCTAGGAGTGACAGTCAAAGACGCTCTCTCAACCGATCTCTCCCGACTTGGCCTGCCATGCAGCTGGTGGGCAGACGCATCCGCTAACAAGATCCGGACAAACCTCACCCCATTAACCCGGGCACCCCTGCTAAGTCACCAAACGTAGTTAACCACTTGGGATGACCTGTGGCAGAGGTGTTTGTTATCCTATAAAAGGTTCCTGCGGCGGCTGTTCCCACACCCGCCTCCCAAATTGAATTAATTATAATTTTGTTATAAGATTCGCAAAAGACGTAATATTTCTACCGATAATGGTGTTGTAGTAATAATTACCCAATCTGCCAAAGCTGCAAGTAATTTGAAAACTGTTACTTTTCTTTTTTTTTGTTTATGGCAATTCACCCTAAGGAGAGTGCTATGTGACACGTTACTTTTCTTCTTACTCGAAAAACGTGTTGAAATTCATTGCTAGATTAACATTTAAAAATCAAGGCACGTGATGCTGTATTCTGGCATATTTCTAATGATAGAAATTGTATTTTTCAAAGTTCTCCTACTTAACCGAAAACGTTCAGGTGAACTTCAGAGACTAATCGAGAAAAACTACTAGAATTGGCTATTGGCGACTTTAATCAACTAAAAATATTGGTACATTTTTTTAACGTGAAGTGTGTAATGATAGGGAAAAGACCCGGTTCCATTTAATTTAGACGTGCAAGAAAACCTAAAGACAGGAAATAACGACCTCCGCGGTCGAGTGCAAAGCTCTCTATTAGCAATCCGGAGGTTTCGGGTTCAAATCCCGGCGTGAGCTCATAAAATTTTATTTGATTTAATACGTATATTATTACAAAAATTTATTAATTAAAATATGTTATTGTATTAGTAGCTATATTTGTGACTTCTTCTAGAGAAGATGATAATTTCAGTTCGTTCTGGTGTAAGACCACCATTCATCCAATGGAGCCAGTGAGTCTATGGCATCCCCAATTGGGGTACCTATTCATGCTGCGGGATTGAAGGTAGATTTGAAAGACTTTGAGATTTGAACCCGTGTCCTCCTGATTGCAATTCGAGAGCCTTACACCTCGACCACGGATTCCTGCAATGTAGAACACGATGAATTTCACAGTAGGTGCGATTGATGTCCTCGATAAGTAGGTATCCGCTGTCGTTGAGAGATATTGCACTGCTGTCAAAAATGTAGATTAAAAACGTTATCTTTTTAATGGCATGAACCGTTCATTAGAGTAATCGGCAATATTCCAGAAGACAAAATTAATGAATGAATCCCTTGTTACGTAACGGGCCTCCTAATCCATTATAGAGTTCTAGGAACCACATTTCAAGTGTTTGGATGTGATGTATTTGTTTATAATATATATAATACAAACAAAATTTTCATTATTAGGTCAAGTTCATGAACCAGTACACTAAGTGTACACCGTACAACTCTTGATGGTACATCCGATAAAATGTTGAAGTAATATTAACCCTTTTAATTATTATCTGATATCATTGGACAATTTTTTTTTCAATCCTCTTATGTTTAAAATTCATTCTTCAGAACTGGCATAAAAAGACTGGCTACAATCAGACACTCAAAAGTTAGCACGTAAGGAGCCGCAACCGGGCTCAAAAAGAAGAAGATGGAGAGATATGAAATTACGAGTGCTAGAGGAGCGCGCTTTTATTTAAAGCGACGAAGTCGATGCAAAAATTGTGAAAATGTTTAATAAAACACGACTCGTTTAAAATAGAGCAAAAATGTCATGGGGGTTGTCTTAAACAGCATTTAAAAAAAACACTGTGAATTTTTTCATACATATAATTTGTAAAATAACTGAAAACAATGTGTTTATAATAATTTTTGGAGCATATTTTCTGATTTTTTTCCATGGAGGGAATTTTTTTTTTTTTTTTTTCAGCACGGGGAATGTCTAGATATTATATTCAAGAATAATATATATATTTTTAGAGAGCTTTAAAAGTTAACGTGATTGAGGCAAGGAGTGTGTGCCAAGATCGAGTTCTTTGGCGGTCCTCTCTGCAAAGGACAGTGTCATTTATTATTACATAATATTTACTTATTATCCGAAGTCATATTATATTATTTGTTTAGACAGTTTTATGCTTTCGCTTTTCTATTTTCCCCTTTCCTTTAAAGGATTTATCATATAATTTAGTTGTTAAAAACCTAAGCCACTGAAACCCCTAAAATTGTTTCTCCCGTGAACGAAAATGCATCGTCAATCATGATAAGCATTAATTTTTTTTGTAAAGAAAGATAAACATTTCCAGGTTAACGAATAACCCGACAATATTTGAAAATCTCCCACTACCACCACAGTAAGCCGAAAATGTTGCTTGAGTCACGACGGAGGACTTAGTCAACCGAGGAATCAAACACGAAACGCCTGGGTGGGACCCAAACGCGATGCCCACTCAACCACTGACCGGTCTATAATATTATTCAAAATAATAAAAAAAATATAAATAATTAGTGACCGACCGAAGGTTCGGTTTCGGTTTCGGCAAGTTTTGGCAAAAAAATCTAGTTTTGGCATCAGTTTCGGTTTTAGAAACCGAAACTTTTTTAGACATGTTAAAAGTCGGTTGTTTACTGTTATTTGGCTTATTTTGTACACTTATTCCGACAGTTAACACGTGTTAAATTAAATAAATAAATAAAAACAATAATTTAAGTATGTGAAAAAAGAATTACTTCTATAAAACAAACCAAATTTATAAAAAAATAAGCCAAATAACAGTATTCAATCGATTTTTAACAATTCTAAAAAAGTTTCGGTTTCGGCCGAAACTGAGACAGACACCGAAGATTCGGTTTCGGTAGAAAGGTCTGTTTCGTTGGGACGCTATATATATTTAACTAATTATAATTCTAATTTAATTTTTCATTAATTATTAACATAATTCCTCTCAGGGCCTATGTCATTTTTGGGGATGCTGTTGGGAGGGACTTTTTAGGTGAAGAAGGAGAGGAAGTTCTGGGAAGGAAAAGGATACTAGCGGTGGGTAGGAATCTGGGGATCAGTATGTCCAGGAGTGACGGACATAATAGGAGTGACGGGTATGAATCCATCCCTCCCACTGCGGTGCAAAGCGATGTTTCGAGAGAATACGGCTGGAAAATCAAAGGGACTCCCTCAACCATTCTCTCCCGAACCGGCCTTCTATGTAGCTGGTGGGCAGACGCATCCGTTGCCAAGACCCAGACAAACCTCACCACATGAGCATTACACATTATAGGGCACCCTCGCTAATTCACCAAACGTAGCGAACCACTTGGGGTGACCTATCGCAGAGGTGTTGGTTATCCAATAAATGGTTCCCGGGGCAGCGGTACCCATACCGCCTCCCAATTTGACTCTTTGCGAAGTCTGCGGCTTCTTTATAATTAATAGGTCACATAATATTTCTACTGATAATCGTGTTGTAGTAATAATTAAGCACTTATATCTAGAGTTCATTCTTTAAAATTAACATGAAAAAACTGTTTTTGATGAGAAAACCATACAGGAGTCCACTGATATAGCCAAAATATGGTAATCACTGTCTGATGCGAAATCAAAATGGAGAAAAGAGGAAGCAAAGGAAGATCCCAGCAATATAGATCTAGTCACTAAAAATAACAAATCACACTTCAAGCAACGTTTTAATTCTGAATGATAAGTCTCAAAAAATCTCATACCAATTTAATAAATTTTACGTGGGCATTGCCGCCGCGCCGGGTTGATTAGAGTCCGCGACGTATGGGCCAGACATATTGTCGCCTTCATATTCTATAAATACCTATACAGTCGTTTAACCAAAAACTTGAACAAATAAGCGGCAACGTCGCAAGACGTCGGTTTGTCGTCAACATGAAAATGAATATATAATTGGACGCTTCATTGTGGACCAAATTAAAGTAAATATACGCAGGATGCCTCTCTGCATTGAATATGAAAGGAGTTCAGATTGGTGGAACGCTAAAGGGCGTTTTTATCGTTTTGTATATTTTTAAATTAATGTTTTTCAAAAATTTAAATACCTAACTACAATCAAACACTGAAAAGAAAGTATATACTTTAGTTAGAACTATGTAAAATCAAGTCCTTCAGGTAGACGCAGTAATGTCGATCTGATGAAAGGACGCAGAAATGATAGCGGGATGTATATATATATATATATATATATATATATATATATATATATATATATAAATCTATATACATCCCGCTATCATTGCTGCGTCTTCTAATGGTCCACTTTCATTCAATCCTGCGTCCGACCGTCATTCTGCGTCCGGTATACGGACGCAGGATCGAACACATGTAATTTCAAGTTTTCCCCACTCCTCTACCCTCATACAGTCCAAAAACGAAAATAAGCCAGACGCAGTTTTGGTACCTAAATCAACTGAAATATGCTATTTTAGTTCAGTGTTTTGTCACCGAGCGGCGAGCCGTGGCGCTGTAGTAGACCAGCGTATATTTTTAGCATAATATACGTTTTTATTGGCTTTTATTGACTCGCGTATCGCAACTCCTACATTTGGCAACATCGCTTTTTAATAGCGTTTCTTCTGATACAGATCATTCACAGTAAAAACATCGCACATTGCAATCAGGATAACAAAAGAAATGATTTTATTCAAATTTAGCTTTTGATTATATTATTATTGTACGGCAAATATATCAGGAACTTAATTTTTTTATATTACTATTTTTAAACAAATATTAGATATTTTCTTATCCATGATTATAAATTCCTACAATGCTTAATCGTGTGCCAAGCCACTCTATTATTATTAAACAAGATAAAATCAATGTTCTTAATATATTAGTAATTTGAAAACTTACTACAAATAACTAGAATAAATAAAACAATTTTTTCTTCAATTTATGACTGATTTGACAGTAAAAAATATATGTGAAATATTTGGAGATTCACAGAGAATGCAAGACTGATGAGTGTAATGAGATAATAATAGGAATCTTAGATGGTTTGGGCATGTAGAGCCAATGATCTAAAGATAGGTTGTAAGGAGATTATATGTACATATGACGTGAACTTGAATGGTAGAAAAATTCGGGGATGCCCGAGAAAGACATGGCATGATTGAGTAAACCGAATTCTCGAGTAATGTCGAAAGACAGAATGAAAGAGCGATGTATGGATGTGAATGAGGCAAGGAGTGTGTATGATATAGTCAATTCTCGAAGCTCCGGCGCTCCTAGATTTGACTAGTCAATCCTCAGGTCTGACTTGAAGTCTTAGTCAAAGCCCAAACAAATGAAGTTTTTCGGCCACTGACTAAGGAATTTTCGTCAAACCTAAGAGAAACTAATTTGGTCAGGCAAACGTCAAAACTCAATTTAATGAAATTTCGATGTTTGACGAAAAAGTGAAAAAGTTAGGAACTTCTAGGTTTGGCTAAAAATACTTTAATCAAAGGCCGACATTGGAATTTATTTCGGGGTTAGCCCGATATACCAGTCATTCCGCGAAGAGACTGCATACAGACCTTTGACTATGACATATGCACAGACCGAGTTGTTTGGCGGTCGTCTCTGCGAACCCCTGCGAGGAAACAGCGGGTTGGTTAGTTTTTGTGAGATAATATTTATTTATTATTAAAGGCATGTTATTTTATTTGTTTACACAGTTTTATGCTTTCGATTTTCCTTTTGAGAGATTTAACATATAATTTTACATTAGCACAACACAGGAGGCCCTGGGAGGAAAATAATTCCCCTCAGGACCTATGTCATCTTTGGGGATGCTGTGTGGAGGGTCTTTTTTTACATTAACTCCATACAGGAGGCCCTGAGGAAAATAATTTCCCTCAGGGTCTATGTCATCTGGAATGCTGTGTGGAGGGTCTTTTTGAGGAGAGGAAGGAATGAACATTGGTCTTGAAGAGACCCATGTTGTAGGAAGGAGGAAACACAGAGGCCTTCTTAGAAAAAGAAGGAGAGGAAGTTCTGGGAAGGAAAATGGTATTGGGGTTGGGTAGGAATCTTGGGGTCAATGTGTCTAGGAGTGACAGTCAAAGACGCTCTCTCAACCGATCTCTCCCGACTTGGCCTGCCATGCAGCTGGTGGGCAGACGCATCCGCTAACAAGATCCGGACAAACCTCACCCCATTAACCCGGGCACCCCTGCTAAGTCACCAAACGTAGTTAACCACTTGGGATGACCTGTGGCAGAGGTGTTTGTTATCCTATAAAAGGTTCCTGCGGCGGCTGTTCCCACACCCGCCTCCCAAATTGAATTAATTATAATTTTGTTATAAGATTCGCAAAAGACGTAATATTTCTACCGATAATGGTGTTGTAGTAATAATTACCCAATCTGCCAAAGCTGCAAGTAATTTGAAAACTGTTACTTTTCTTTTTTTTTGTTTATGGCAATTCACCCTAAGGAGAGTGCTATGTGACACGTTACTTTTCTTCTTACTCGAAAAACGTGTTGAAATTCATTGCTAAATTAACATTTAAAAATCAAGGCACGTGATGCTGTATTCTGGCATATTTCTAATGATAGAAATTGTATTTTTCAAAGTTCTCCTACTTAACCGAAAACGTTCAGGTGAACTTCAGAGACTAATCTTTGTAAGTACAACTAATTTTATTACTGACTAATTTTTGTAAGTACAACTTGTACTATCTCATTTAATTTCTTTTTATGTTGTAATATTCTCTACCTAACGAGTCGATTGCATTCATATTTATTCTGTTTTATTGTTTATGTAATACATGTAATTAATATTGTTTATTATATATTTGCTTATTTTCTTGTAAAAGCCCACTAGGGCGTTAATAAAATATAAAATAAAAATAAAAATAATCGAGAAAAACTACTAGAATTGGCTATTGGCGATTTTAATCAACTAAAAATATTGGTACATTTTTTTAACGTGAAGTGTGTAATGATAGGGAAAAGACCCGGTTCCATTTAATTTAGACGTGCAAGAAAACCTAAAGACAGGAAATAACGACCTCCGCGGTCGAGGGCAAAGCTCTCTATTAGCAATCCGGAGGTTTCGGGTTCAAATCCCGGCGTGAGCTCATAAAATTTTATTTGATTTAATACGTATATTATTACAAAAATTTATTAATTAAAATATGTTATTGTATTAGTAGCTATATTTGTGACTTCTTCTAGAGAAGATGATAATTTCAGTTCGTTCTGGTGTAAGACCACCATTCATCCAATGGAGCCAGTGAGTCTATGGCATCCCCAATTGGGGTACCTATTCATGCTGCGGGATTGAAGGTAGATTTGAAAGACTTTGAGATTTGAACCCGTGTCCTCCTGATTGCAATTCGAGAGCCTTACACCTCGACCACGGATTCCTGCAATGTAGAACACGATGAATTTCACAGTAGGTGCGATTGATGTCCTCGATAAGTAGGTATCCGCTGTCGTTGAGAGATATTGCACTGCTGTCAAAAATGTAGATTAAAAACGTTATCTTTTTAATGGCATGAACCGTTCATTAGAGTAATCGGCAATATTCCAGAAGACAAAATTAATGAATGAATCCCTTGTTACGTAACGGGCCTCCTAATCCATTATAGAGTTCTAGGAACCACATTTCAAGTGTTTGGATGTGATGTATTTGTTTATAGTATATATAATACAAACAAAATTTTCATTATTAGGTCAAGTTCATGAACCAGTACACTAAGTGTACACCGTACAACTCTTGATGGTACATCCGATAAAATGTTGAAGTAATATTAACCCTTTTAATTATTATCTGATATCATTGGACAATTTTTTTTTCAATCCTCTTATGTTTAGAATTCATTCTTCAGAACTGGCATAAATAGACTGGCTACAATCAGACACTCAAAAGTTAGCACGTAAGGAGCCGCAACCGGGCTCAAAAAGAAGAAGATGGAGAGATATGAAATTACGAGTGCTAGAGGAGCGCGCTTTTATTTAAAGCGACGAAGTCGATGCAAAAATTGTGAAAATGTTTAATAAAACACGACTCGTTTAAAATAGAGCAAAAATGTCATGGGGGTTGTCTTAAACAGCATTTAAAAAAAACACTGTGAATTTTTTCATACATATAATTTGTAAAATAACTGAAAACAATGTGTTTATAATAATTTTTGGAGCATATTTTCTGATTTTTTTCCATGGAGGGAATTTTTTTTTTTTTTCAGCACGGGGAATGTCTAGATATTATATTCAAGAATAATATATATTTTTTAGAGAGCTTTAAAAGTTAACGTGATTGAGGCAAGGAGTGTGTGCCAAGATCGAGTTCTTTGGCGGTCCTCTCTGCAAAGGACAGTGTCATTTATTATTACATAATATTTACTTATTATCCGAAGTCATATTATATTATTTGTTTAGACAGTTTTATGCTTTCGCTTTTCTATTTTCCCCTTTCCTTTAAAGGATTTATCATATAATTTAGTTGTTAAAAACCTAAGCCACTAAAACCCCTAAAATTGTTTCTCCCGTGAACGAAAATGCATCGTCAATCATGATAAGCATTAATTTTTTTTGTAAAGAAAGATAAACATTTCCGGGTTAACGAATAACCCGACAATATTTGAAAATCTCCCACTACCACCACAGTAAGCCGAAAATGTTGCTTGAGTCACGACGGAGGACTTAGTCAACCGAGGAATCAAACACGAAACGCCTGGGTGGGACCCAAACGCGATGCCCACTCAACCACTGACCGGTCTATAATATTATTCAAAATAATAAAAAAAATATAAATAATTAGTGACCGACCGAAGGTTCGGTTTCGGTTTCGGCAAGTTTTGGCAAAAAAATCTAGTTTTGGCATCAGTTTCGGTTTTAGAAACCGAAACTTTTTTAGACATGTTAAAAATCGGTTGTTTACTGTTATTTGGCTTATTTTGTACACTTATTCCGACAGTTAACACGTGTTAAATTAAATAAATAAATAAAAACAATAATTTAAGTATGTGAAAAAAGAATTACTTCTATAAAACAAACCAAATTTATAAAAAAATAAGCCAAATAACAGTATTCAATCGATTTTTAACAATTCTAAAAAAGTTTCGGTTTCGGCCGAAACTGAGACAGACACCGAAGATTCGGTTTCGGTGGAAAGGTCTGTTTCGGTGGGACGCTATATATATTTAACTAATTATAATTCTAATTTAATTTTTCATTAATTATTCACATAATTCCTCTCAGGGCCTATGTCATTTTTGGGGATGCTGTTGGGAGGGACTTTTTAGGTGAAGAAGGAGAGGAAGTTCTGGGAAGGAAAAGGATACTAGCGGTGGGTAGGAATCTGGGGATCAGTATGTCCAGGAGTGACGGACATAATAGGAGTGACGGGTATGAATCCATCCCTCCCACTGCGGTGCAAAGCTATGTTTCGAGAGAATACGGCTGGAAAATCAAAGGGACTCCCTCAACCATTCTCTCCCGAACCGGCCTTCTATGTAGCTGGTGGGCAGACGCATCCGTTGCCAAGACCCAGACAAACCTCACCACATGAGCATTACACATTATAGGGCACCCTCGCTAATTCACCAAACGTAGCGAACCACTTGGGGTGACCTATGGCAGAGGTGTTGGTTATCCAATAAATGGTTCCCGGGGCAGCGGTACCCATACCGCCTCCCAATTCGACTCTTTGCGAAGTCTGCGGCTTCTTTATAATTAATAGGTCACAAAATATTTCGACTGATAATCGTGTTGTAGTAATAATTAAGCACTTATATCTAGAGTTCATTCTTTAAAATTAACATGAAAAAACTGTTTTTGATGAGAAAACCATACAGGAGTCCACTGATATAGCCAAAATATGGTAATCACTGTCTGATGCGAAATCAAAATGGAGAAAAGAGGAAGCAAAGGAAGATCCCAGCAATATAGATCTAGTCACTAAAAATAACAAATCACACTTCAAGCAACGTTTTAATTCTGAATGATAAGTCTCAAAAAATCTCATACCAATTTAATAAATTTTACGTGGGCATTGCCGCCGCGCCGGGTTGATTAGAGTCCGCGACGTATGGGCCAGACATATTGTCGCCTTCATATTCTATAAATACCTATACAGTCGTTCAACCAAAAACTTGATCAAATAAGCGGCAACGTCGCAAGACGTCGGTTTGTCGTCAACATGAAAATGAATATATAATTGGACGCTTCATTGTGGACCAAATTAAAGTAAATATACGCAGGATGCCTCTCTGCATTGAATATGAAAGGAGTTCAGATTGGTGGAACGCTAAAGGGCGTTTTTATCGTTTTGTATATTTTTAAATTAATGTTTTTCAAAAATTTAAATACCTAACTACAATCAAACACTGAAAAGATTGTATATACTTTAGTTAGAACTATGTAAAATCAAGTCCTTCAGGTAGACGCAGTAATGTCGATCTGATGAAAGGACGCAGAAATGATAGCGGGATGTATATATATATATATATATATATATATATATATATATATATATATATATATGTATATGTATTCGATATTTTAATTATTATATATATATATCTGTATTCGATTCTTGTATATAGATATATATATATATATATATCACAAGAATCGAAACTACTTCCATCTGGAGTCAGAGAGACTATGGCATGTATGTTGTGAGGCTGAAAATGTGGGGAGGGGAAGAAGATGGGGACGAGGAAGATGGGGAAGTACCCGTCTTTTCAGATCTAATCAACAAACACAGCTAAAGCCATTTCAAGCAACATTTCAATTCTAATTGGTGGTCTTACACCAGGGCGATACTGAGAGTATGTTCCACCTGGAACGTGCCGGAAATATATCTTATATTATTTTTAATTATGAAATGTTGAAAACACAGATCAATCGAATAAAATTTATCTGCGCGCACCGGGATTTGAACCCGCGACCTCCGGATTGCTAGTCAAGAGTTTTACCCCTCGACCACGGGGGCATGTCAATGTGACTTTTACATAACAATACAGTGATTACATACTTTGAATTAACATTGTAAACATATGTAAAAGGAGTGTTAAATTAGTAGAAAAAAAACTCTAAATAACAGTGCAAAAAAGACAAAGTAAAAATGTTTAAAAATGAATAAGCTAAATGATAAAGAACACATACCTATGATATGTGTAAATCTCAAATTTATATTTGTGCGTTATGATTAATAAAAACATATATATTTTTTAATTATTATAATTTAAGTTGACTGATTCGGCCCATTGGCAGTCGTAGTTCACGTGTTAACATCGGGCGCATGGCGATGGCGGTTGAAATTAACACGCCGAAAATTATAAAATGTATATTTAAGCTATGTTTAAACACTTACATGTGAAAGGTAAGACCGTCTTTCTTCTTAAAGGTCTTAATAGAACTACTTTTACAGAATTTTACGGCGCAGTGGACCATTTTTCTATGTTATATTAACGTTTTTCTGGGAGCTCTATGCGCGACCGAGACGTAAAAGCCAATGTCAGCCGTCTAAAAACCGTTCGGTAAAATTTTTGAAAAGGCAAGCTTTGGGCAGAGGGGCACACTTTACATGCCGTCTCTCTAGTATCCATACTCTTAGCTTGGGCGTTACGAAACGTTTAGAGGGAGGGGGGGGGGGGGGGGGGTCAAAAATCTTCAAAATTTGCGTTACACAATTGAACGCCCCCTAACACCTTGATCAAAAAGTTTTAGGACTTTATTCAAAAAATCGAAAATTTAAATTTATTCATCAAAATCGATATGGTACCCTTCAAAGCACTTCCTGTCAATTGCAATGCACTTACACCAGCGCTTGATCTAATCCTCGAAATACCACGGGTACTCAATTTTCAGTATGTCCATCAAAGTAGTTTTCGATTTTTTTAATGACATTCTCTCGGGTGCTGTTTACGGGTGCGAAGCGGTTTTTTAAGTCGGTTGAACAGGAAAAAGTTGCAGGGAGCCAGATTCGGTGAATTTGAAGGCTGCTGGATAGCATTTGTGCTATTTTTGGTAAAAATTGTGCGACGGTGTGTTATTGTGGTGCCATTTCAGGCTTGTAAAAAATCGAAAACACGCACAAAGATAGTGGTACTCAGTACAGCTTAACTTTTGCAAATGTCAAGCTATCACGCTGAAATTTGGAGGGAAGTATTATGACAGATATGGTAACCTCAGAAAAAAACAAATTTAATCGGGTGATTGACAGCATCACACGGCAGCCGGTCCTAAAACTTTTTGATCAAGCTGGTATTACCATTTTTATTTCGTTCCTCAAAACCATATTTTTGTATTAACTAAAATGCCCTATGTTAAAATATATTTCTACCTAGTATCCACTCTTTTATTTAAGAGTAGAAGGTTTGAAACCCTTCTTCACAGCAGAAACCTTATCCCACAATCCTGAGATATAATCCTATACAATTTACACATTACCTTTGGCGCTCATCGCGGAATATTCCACTACCCACAATACAATTTAAACATTACATTTGGCACCCACCGTGCCAAAATTAAACTTTACAGAATTTTAAATAAAACAAGCTTTACGTGTTAAATTATGTATCAGTATTTATACGGAAGCTTTTTTTAATCAGACAAATTATATAAATATGTCAACTGCCCAATTTTTGGCAAAATAAAGCAGTGAAAAAGAAAATGTTTTGTTTGTTAATTTATTTTTTGTGCAACACCTCACAAGAGTCTGTACCGTGTACAATCAGAATAACTGCATCACATGGGTTTAGTAATATTGGGAGAGGGGTTAAGGAAAGGGCTGCAGGAAGGGATTTGAAGCGCATTGCTAAGCAGAGTTTTAATTAGGAGTCAGCAGTGCATTACACCTTACATTCATCTGGTTGATCAGCCAATGAGGTACAGATCATAATTTTAATTTGGAGACAGCACAGTGTATTACGCCACACATTCATCTTGTTGATTAGCTGAAGAGGTGTAGATCTTCCCGCCCTTGCCGGTCCACTGCTCCTCGAGCCTGACGCTGCAGCCGAGGTCCCGGAGTGCGGACTTGATGTCCTGTTTGGTGGACTGGTCCGCCCCGTGGGTCTTGAGGGCCTCGTTGACCAGCTCCTCGGCCCCGAGCTCAAGGAACTTGGAGCGCTGCTCGGGACACCTGGCCACCATGTTGCGTATTGCCCAGCACCCGTTTTTCTGTAAAAAAAAAAAAAACATTTAATTAAAAATACTAATCTCCTGAACGAATAAAAACTACTGAACGGAATTTCATGCAGGCGGTGTGGATTTGATTTGTATACAAATCTACAGTTTTATGCCAAGGTTGATGAAATTTTGCACGTGTGACCTTCAAAACAAGAGGAAGGTCACTGTCTACATTTAATTTCGAAAACTCTGTCTAAAGCCCGGGCATCGCCGGGGACTTCAGCTAGTTAAATAAAAAGAAACATACACTTTTGGACGCAAAGTCTACTGTTCACAGTAGATTTAAACTAGTTGATTCTTCACAAAGCTCTATGAAAAGGGCTAAAAAGATTGCTCCAACTTAAAAAAAAAAACAAAACTAATAACAATTTGATATTAAATCTTATTTACCTGAACTCGCAGTGATGTTTTATGCACATTCATACATTCAAGTAGAACTTCTGGAATGCCCACGTCGTAGAAGGATTTGCTATTTTCAATTTCTCTCAGTGCCAAAGCCGCCACACATCCTAGCCCTGCTGCTGCCAATGATTCGGAATTCTAGAAAAAAAATGAAAACAATTAAACCAAATTATATTACAAAACTAGTTGCACAAAATTTGTTTAATGATGTTAAAGTTAGACACATAAAAGCTAGCGGTGACTTAAACATCAACTAACACAATATATATTTTTTTAAATTTGGTAACCACACCAATGACATAGACCACAGTGCATCCCTTTTCGCCAACTTATACTTGTCGCACTGCAGTTTCGCAGGTACATAATAATTTCTCTTTCCTTCTCGTTTATTTTTATTTCTTTCTTTCATTTCTTTTCTTTTTCTCTCATTTCTATTATTTTTATTTATTTCTTTAATTTATATTCTTCTTGGTGTGCCCTATCTAGACATTTGTCTCCTACCAGGCTCTCGGTGACCGTCTATCTTGCCTTTCAATATTCATTGGAGCAAGTGATACCTTTCCCCTCGAAGTATGTGACCCAGATGTGAAATCGTCCTGACTTTTATCAATGTAAGCAGTTCTTTATCTGCTCTAGCCCGCCTGAGAATTTCTGTGTTGGTGATCATCTCGGTCCATGGGACCTTGAGCATTCTCCGGTGAAGCCACATTTTATATTACGCTATTTAAATTTATCATTTTATTTTTTTCTTCTTATTTCCTTAATAAGTCAGGTATGCCTCATACGTCATGCGCATGTCTGGTAATGTTATATTATCGTGAAAACAGCTTATGGTATGAGTTAAAATTAGATTAAATTCCTGCCACCTCGGAAAAGGCTCTGAGGGGGAGAGGGGGTTTACACCAACAAAAAATGTATTACATTATCTTAGTTAATAAATAATAAAAAAAAATGTTATTTGGGTTTGTAAAAAGTGAAATTATATAAGATATTGTTATGTTGGTGTTGTTACCTTGTGTGTGTCCAGGGCAGTACAAATGAGGGTTGCGGCCCCCTGTTTTATGATGTCTCTCTTCACATCATCATGTCCCGACAGGGCTTTCAATCTTTAAAAATACAAAAGAAATACAAGTTAATGAAATAACAAGAATCCTTCTTTTACTTACTGTAATTTAGACCAGTAGGGGATCCTTTTATAGTACCTATAATAACAATAATTAGCACAGAACTGAAAAATCACTGTTTAGTCAGAATTCTTGACAAATCAGTCCAAATTTTGAAAAAGACAATAAAAATAATATCATATTATAGTTAGGTCTTGTCTGAATTCTTCACACAATCAGTTCCAATTTTGAAAATGACACTTAAATTCAAAGCAATTTTGAGTTTTTTTTATTTATTTTATTTTTTTGCAAAAAACAGTGTAAAAACCAATACCTTGCAAAAGCGATATATGTATATACAAAATATATATTTACATTTAACCCCTCCGAATTTTCGAGAATATTAGCTTTTGGTGTCTTAAACGAAATGACATTTTACAAAAACTTTTAGCTACAACCTCTTCACAATTAAAGCTCTATAAATGAAACATTTCTGAACGTAGCCGAATAGTAAAAACTGTTTTAGACAGGTTACAAAATAAGCTTTCGAATTATTATATTACAAATAAATATTAACATTTGTAAATATTAAAATTTAGAATGCAAACATTAAAAAAATGTGAAAATGACTCACGTGATGTTTTTATGTGAAAACGGTACTAAAATCACAGATTATGTAAACAACAATACCTATTCTATTGTATAAATGTGTAATAAACACTTTTGTCACCTCACTTTTTTATCATTTCATATAAAAATATTTAATAGAAATTAACAATGTCGGGCGCCAGTAGGAAATTTGGCGGGATAAATTATGTGTCAGATTGCGCGTCTGACAGAATGTTCTTTTTATGTATTTCTATGGACAACTTGAATAGAGATGTGCAGCATGATTCACTATCGACCTTTCACTTTTTATTTTACGGATGTAACTAAAACAATAACGGAGTTATAACGGTTTCTATGGAGACACACGCGCTGACGTGTAAACACGCTTATTATACTTGACTGCTGTCGTATTTTTAACGCATATATCTGCTTACGTTGCTGAGGGGTTAAGATACAAATTAAAACGTGAGTGATATTTCACGTTTAACCCGTCTAATCACAGGAGACCCAAGTTGTCCCAAAACATCATATGCCGTTATAATAACAGGAGACCCAGATTGTCCCAGAGCGAACGTGCATTATTAAAAGTTGGATATCTCGCTTCCTGTCATGCGAATATTTGTGATTTCTTTTATGGTAGAAACGGAATGAAATAATGCTTCTCATTGTCTTAGAATTATATGAGCTAGGTTGTTCAGATATTTTACAAACCCAATCAAAAGTGACGGTTTAATTTTGCGCCAATTTGTGACGTACCACACATTTAATTTTAAAATAAAATTGTATGAAAGTGATAAAAAGTGAGGTGACAGTTTTATTACAAATTTTGTTTAGAAAAGGAATCTGTAATTAAAATTTTGGATTTATTCTATTTTAATTACTTTAATTCAAATATTCGCAGGTGTGCATTTTTTAGCCAATTTACATTTCCAATATTAAAATTTTAATATTTTGAAACAAAAATGTTGATTTCTAATAAACACATTGGAAAGATTATTTCATCTAGATTTTAGAACAATTTTTGTTTTTGCAAAAGTGTTTAAAATAAACCAATAAATAGGAACAATTAAAATGCATGGGATGAACCAGGAATTTTGCGCGCAAACCTTGACAGGCAAAAGTTGACAGAAAATTATTTTCTTATTATTCGAAGGGTTAAACTCATTGTAGGGCATATGGAAAATATCCACATTTCCTGCAAGGAAATTAATTAACCTAGTAATTCTTCCCATTGGTAAGTTAGTTCTGCACCTGGGAAGAATCAAAAGCCTGTGTTGGCGGCCTCGCATGAAATTATCTGGGACGTAGAATCCTATTTTTGCCAGTATATCTGGTACCGATATAAAACCATTTAGAAGCCTATAAGCCATCAGTAGTAATGCGACATCGCTTCTGGAACCAAGGCTGCAGATACACAACATTCCCGAGATAAATGCTGTTGGAAACAGCCATGGGTAAAAACCAAACTCTCTCATATAGAGGTATCGTAAAAATTTGTTTTGTAGTTCCTAATTTATTTTATAAATATAATAAAATATGATGAGGTTTCAAAATACATAAAAATAAATTGAACTGGATATTTTAATAGCTCCACACAGGAGGCCCAGAGGAGAATAATTTTGCTCAGGACCTATGTTATCTTCGGGGATGCTGTGTGGAGGGTCTTTTTAAGGAGAGGAAGTTCCAGGAAGGAAAAAGGCATGAAGGGTGGGTAGGAATCTGTGGGACAGTGGGTCCAATAGTGACGGAAGTATGAATCCATCCCTCCCATTGCGGTGCAAGGCTGGGTTCAGAGTCTTGCTGGAGAGAGTCTGATTAGTCTTGCTCCCTAAATTGGTCTCTCCCGATCTGGCCTGGCGTGCAGTAAGTGCACCCACCGCCAAGACCTAGACAAACCTCACCCCATGAACCACTAATACAAACTAAACGAGTTGGTTATCCAATAAATAGTTCAAGAGCGGCGGTATACCCACCTCCTAAATAAAAAAGTTAATTATTATAAAGAATGGGGATATGTACATAGTGTGCTCACAATTTAAAACACTGTCTGTTGAGTTTCTCCTTATCGTGGAACTCCACCATCACGTCCAGAATGAACTTTAATCCTCCGGCCTCCTCCACCTTCAGACAGAACTCGTGACGCACCACCAATGTTGCTATCGTCAGCAAAACGTCCGCAACAAAAGCTTCTTGGGACCGGAAGTCTGAAAAATAGACATATTATTATTAACACCAAAAATCAGATTCAACAACACATACATCGATCGTCCAGTTGAATCTCCGAAATATCTAAATTTGAGTTGAGTATGCAGTTTAATATAAGGGAACGTACCCATACTACGTGACCTATTCGGGAGGGGGGTCTTCAAAATACCACGCTTGGTACAAATGAGCGGCGGCGTCTTTAGGTTTTTGGTCATGGGGGGGGGGGGGGGGGGGGGTTAAAAAGTTGCAAAAAGTTGGTCACATAGTTTGGGTATGTTCCCTAAGTGTTTCCTCTATCTGGTACAATACTCATAAACCACCAAATCAATTTTAATTCAAACAAACTTGGAGTGAATTAAACAAAATTACGATTCAAATTGTCTGGATTAGTAGTAGGATAATTCAAAATGTCATACTAATGTACCAGACCATTGTGCCTCCCGGTATTTTTTTATAGTATAATTAATATGTACAGACACATATAAATAATATTTGATTTATGGTGAGCATTCATTTTGGGAGGCGGGTATGGGTACTGTCACCTTGGAAACCATTTGGTGACTTAGCAGGGGCGCTCGGGTTCATGGGGTGAGGTTTGTCAAGGTCTTGGTGGCCAATACGTCTGCCCACCTGCTGCGTGGCGGGCCGGATCGAGAGGGAGACCTTGACCTCTCCAGTCAGAATCCCTTGACTTGGATTGGAAGGGATGGATTCACATGTCCGTCATTCCTTTTTTAGATTAGCTCCACACAGGAGGCCCTGTGTCATCTTTGGGGATGCTTTGTGAATGGTCTTTTTTAGGAAAGGAAGGAGAGGAAGTTCTGGGAAGGAAAAGAGTCTTAGGGGTGGGTAGTAGTAATCTGGAGGTCAGTGCGTCCAAGAGTGACAGACATATGAATCCATCCCTCTCACTGCAGTGCAAGATGATATTCTGAGAGAGTATGGCTGGAGAAGTCAAAGTCCTCAACCATTCTCTCCCGATCTGACCTGTCATGCAGCTGGTGGGCAGACGCATCCGCCGCCAAGGCCCAGACATACTTCACCCCATTAACCCGGGCACCCCTGCTAAGTCATTAAACGTAGCGAGCCACTTGGGGTGACTTATGGCAGAGGTGTTGGTTATCCAATAAATGGTTCCCAGGGCGGCAGTACTCATACCCGCTGTATCAGACGTGCTTATGCCAGAATAACTTAACTTACTTTAATGTGTAATATTTGTCTGTATTTCGTATGTCTTTTGTATTCTGTACCTAACTGTATGTAAACCTTTTCAAAATAAAAAGGGGCACTAGCAGGTAGTAGGAAAAAGCGGATTGACCAATCAGAGGCTGCGGGCTAGGGGTCTAACAGTACTTCCCTTGGCCACGGTTAAGTACCTAAATTAATAAAAAGGCAAGCTTTCACTGTCCAAGCTCTCTTTCTTTTTGGATCTGCCTAGGTGACGGGCCCGCCCGGGTCGGCTTCTGCCCGCTAGCTGCCCTTTCCTGCCGATTTCAGTGCGTTTCAATATTTGGCGTGTCGTGTTAGTCGTGTACGTTTGTCGTGTTTTTACCAACCCCCTTATTACAGTCTGTGTACCTACGACGGCCCGTGCGGCATATAGTGGCCTAAAATAAATCATGATACTAATTTTGGCTGTGAATTATATTATCTTATATTATCTTCACAGAAAGGTCGCAATTCAGGTGATTGGTCTAGTAGCTTGAACGACTTCCACTAGGCTTGTCCAGTAAGATGTCCCAGGCATTGTTTATATCTTCAGGGCCTTAAAAAATAAACATTTTACACAATGATAGACAACCATTTATGTGGGGTAGATGGTTGTTTATCAAATTTAAAACATGTTTAACAGTAAGGGGTCAATGTTTGCTGTACAGCAGTTATGTTTAAGTACCTGAGAGCATTTGTGTGAGAGTGCTCAAAGTTTCCGTTGCAATGAGCCGGGCATGGTCATGGGCTTTGCCAAACTCCACTCTGACGTCATCGTCCAACACGAGGTGACGGATCACGCAGCATACTTCCTTCAGGACCTGCAAGCAAACGTGGAGAGCATTTCAAAAAACTGTACTGACCAAGAAAGTTAGTTGCAATGTAATGAAGATCTGTCTATATAAAGAAGAGTGTCTCTGGCGGACGATGTGACTTTTAAAAAAATATAAAACTACAGTTTTTAATCTCACCGCGCCGACCCGTAATACCTTTTAAAACTGTAATTAAATATATTTCACACGGTCATTCAAGTGTAAACCATGCTCAAATAACGCATTTATATCATAACCCCTTCAGGCCTCGGCCATATATTGCAAGAGGGTCAAAATATTTCCACTTTGCCATAAAATCCAAATAAATAGAATGTTTCTGAATGCATCCGAAAACTAAAAACGTATTTGGAAAGGTAATAAAATGTACTTTAAAATTTTATAATTCAAAATGAACACATAATTTTTGAAATATAAAAAAATATGCGTATAAACATAAAAGTTTTAAAAAAATGGGTCACCTCCTATTTTTTCTAACTAAAATTACTGATGTTCCATGTAAAAGTAATTGATAAAAATTTCCCAAAGTTTGATAATTTTTTTTCAATGTCGGTCGGAAGCTTTGGTTTCATAAAGATGTTTATTTGACTTCTTTCGTAGTTAATTTTTAGATTTGAATACAAAGCGTGGTATTTTTTTTCTAACACTGTTTAGATCATATTTCTCACTGTGATAGTAAGGGAGGCATTACGATTTCTATGAGACCTATATGAGTTGTTTTGAAAAGCGAACAAATTAGCCTGAGGGGTTACCTAATCATAAATAACTCAAAATATTTGTTTTGGACGATGTATTTATAAACAAAATGAAATATTACCGAGTTGATAAAACTTAATATCAATATGACACCGAATGGTACTTCTGTGTTTGTGTTTGTATTTTCATATCCCATTGTTTAGTCTACGCGCCGATATCTGCTTTTTTTTTAAATAAAGATTTGTTTATGAACCTGTTTATATTGTAAAAAATATCTTTCGATGCTTCCCGCTGCCTGAAGGTTAAAGCAGAATTTTAATACTTGATGATGAAATTTTGCACACTTGACTTTTAAAAATAAGATGAAAATCACTGTCCACAACTGATTTGGAAAAACTTTGCGTAAAGCCTCGATAACACTGGGGACTAAGGCTAATCTTGATATATAAAATAGAATGTTTCTTTGTTTGTCCTTTATGCGCTCCTAAACCATTCATCCGATTGTGATGAAACGTGGGTGGGTTGTTGTGGACACGCGAGTGAAGATTTCTATATATATAATGGTGGGCTCTGAAATTTGCATAAAAATTTGCAACAGGTGGTGCATTAGGTGTTTGAAAAATGAGTGAATTTCTTGTAGTTTAGCGGCAGGTAGGAAAGGAGTGATGGAGGGGGGGTAATTCGGGAAAGGGGAGGGGAACACTTGGACGGGGTAAGTGGGAGAGGGCAGGGGAAAGGTGGAGGGGGAATGCAGGAATGAGACGAATGGGAAAGGACTCGCAGGGAGAAACAATTTCTTTATTTAAGTGGCATTGCGACGCATGCTGGGAACTTGCTAGTTATTTATATTACCTTGGCATCTTTGTGAGTTTCCAGCATGGTTTTCAAGTGGTTGAGTATTTCTGCATCAAATATATGTTGTCTGTTGTGTTCATGCCTCAGGCAGCAGGTGGAGATCCACTTCAGGGTCATTAAAATAACCGCACTATCATCCTGCTGATCCAGAAGACTAAAGGAGAAACTCTAATTATATATTTTTACTAAATTACAAAAAAGATGTTTTAAAGAGAGAGATTTACTAAAACACACGAAAGATTGGCAATATGAAAGCAGACTAAAGGAACTAAGATAACCCATGTTAAAAAAAGAGAAAGGCGTGATTTGATTAAGACTTTCAAAATTTGGAACATGATAAAAACACACTTTTTTTTATATTAGCTTCACACAGGAGGCCCTGAGGAAAATAATTTCTCTCAGGGACTCTGTTATCTTAGGGCAGGGGTCGGCAGTTTGTCAAGTTAGAACAGCCAAATTGTAATGGAAAGAGGATAACAAAAGTACCAGAGAGCCGCATATATGTAATATACATATGTATAGGATATGGACCACATCTATGCAAAGAGCCGTATGCAGCTATTCCGACCCCTGTCTTAAGGGATGCTGTGTGGAGGGACTTTTTAAGGAAGGGAAGGATAGGAAGTTCTAAGAAGGAAAAAGGTATGAGGGGTGGGTAGAAATCTGGGGGTCAGTGTGAATCCATCTCTCCTCACTCAACCAGTCTCTCTCGATCCGGCAACAGGTGGGCAGACGCATCTGCCACCAAGACCTAGACAAACCCCATGAACCCGGGAACCTCTGCTAAGTCAGCAAACGCATCGAACCACTTACCACAACCTTTTTTATGTAAATAATTGGTTAGAAATATATACATATACATAAATATATTTTTTTATATGAATACCGCACAAGAGTCCCAACTGTTCCCGTCTGAAGCCAGTGAGACTATGGCATCCCCAATTGGGGTATTACTTTCAGCCTCACAACATTGTGAGGCTGAAGGTAGTGGGGAGGGGAAGGAGATAGGGAAGAGGAAGGTGAAGGTCACCAAACATGGCTAATGCCATTTCAAGCAACGTTTCAATTCTGAATGGTGGTATTACACCAGGGCGATACTGAGAGCATCTTCCACTCTGGAACGTGTCGCAAATATACTATATATTATTTTAAATGAATAAATTTTGAAATAACACAAACTAATCGAATAAAATTTATTTGCCTCGCTGGGATTCGATCCTGCGACCTTCGGAATGCGAGTCAAGAGTCTTACCACTGGACTACGCCGGTCGTCTATGTATACATATTTGACAGTTGTATTTAACTGCCTGAACAAAGTAAATGGATAAAATTTTCCTGAAAACAATCCAAATAGTGGAAAATGACAAAAAAGCTGTGTACCAACTTTGGGATTTTTGGTATAAAATATGTCAAAATTTGCTGTTGTTGATGTTGATCTGGATTATCTAAAATGACTTCATAGTTATCGCAAGGAACAATAATGATTGTTATTAATAGTACTAGCTGATCCGGCCACGCGTTGCTGCGGCTATTAATAGTATGGTATGTTTAATTTACCTGTTCATGGTATCAATGCCTTCGCTAGTTAAAATATCAGGTTGCCCGTCCATGAGGGAGATGATAGTCTTCAGAGCAGCCAGGATAACAGACTTATCTGCGCAGCTGTTCTTCAGACAGGAGACCAGGACCGGATAGGCCCCTTCCTTACTCGCCATCAGCTTGTGGGCCAACAGGTCTTTGTCGCATTCAGACTGGAAACAATCAGCAAATTAATATTTACAGAACAATATAAATACATTTTTTTAAATTTGATTTTTATGTGAATAACTGTCCGGAGCTAGAAGGACTATGGCCATCCCCAATCCCCAATATTGTGAGGCTGAAGGTAGTGACGAGGAAAATGAGATGGGTAGGAGGAGGGTTGGGAATAGTTCAAAGATATGGTTTCTGTATTCTTTTGTTAATGGCTTGGAATCCTGGATTCTAAATCAAGTATTATTAGAATTAGGACTCCATGGATTCGCCAGTCTGATGAGACACCGGGTCACTGGAGCCAGGATGCGGCTAATGGCCTCCGACAACACGTTGGTGACCGCAGCCTTCCAGCACCAAGCTCCACTCCTGAGTGAGCGATGGGCCCGAGCGCACTCAAGATCACGCCCTGCATAATAATTGATTATTTGTTTTACGCACCAGATTTAAATGTCCGGGTTAAATTTTCCCCACAGGAAAAACTAAACCCTTTCACACACTTCCCAAATGATCATCTAGTCAATCCACGCTATGCAATTGCACTATATAAGTATTATAAATACAAAACAATACAAGAACAACATGTCAACCTACCAGAGACCAAATGGGAAAATAATTCACCGACTCCAGATATTTTCATATCAGAGGGTTCGGCTCTGTGGAATTCCTAATTGAACCTATAAACCCTACTGATCCCTCAATATAAATATTTAAAAAATCTTTTGTAATCCTACACGTATTTAAAATGACTATTAATAATTTTTAATTATTATTAATTTTTATTACTATTATTATTATTTTTTGTTTTCTATTTATGTTCTTATTTCTTTACTGTGTAAATATATAAATATGTATAACTATATGGGACGTGTGGAATTGCACTATCCTCCCCACATCCTGGAATAAACATTATTATTATTATTATTATTTAACACAGAAACTTTTGAAATATATTAGGCAGGGGTATCTACATAATACTTTATTAGTGACCCCATCTATCCATGTAGATCTAGATTCTAGATTGTGTGGCAGATATTCTTAGTATCACCCTGGGGAAAGACCACCATTAAATGAACGACCAAGAAACGTTGCTTGAAATTACATTTAGGAGGCGGATGTGGGTACCGCCGCCCCGGGAACCATTTATTGAATAACCAAAACACCTGCCTTAGGAGGTCACCTAAAGTAATTTGCTGCTTTTGGTGACTTAGCAGGGGTGACCGGGTTCATGGGGTGAGGTTTGTCTAGGACTTAGCGGCCAATACGTTTGTCCACCTATTCCGTGGAGGGCCGGGAGAGAATATTCGAAGGAGACCTAACCTACACCTCTTCAGCAAGACTCTTTTTACCCATCGCCTTGCAACGCAGTGGGAGGGATGGACTCATACGTCCATCGCTTCTAGACAAATCGATCCCCAAATTCACACTCTCCCTTCATACCTTTTTCCTTCTCATAACTTCCTCTCCTTCCTTTTCCTAAAAATACCCTCCACATGGCATCCCCTGGATAGGCCCTAAGGGGGTATATCCCCAAAGTAGTTTTTAGTCATAAGATCGTCGCCTTAGTTCGTATTTGTCCAACAGACCATTAGAAAATTTTACAGTAGGAGAAGGTTTTCTTTCATTATTTCAATGAAACATTATGATAGGTGTTTAAGATAAAAACTTTTCTGTAAAGGTAAAGGTCTCATTACTTTAAATAATTCTTAGTTACGTAATTAACTATCATTTTTTATTTAAAGTGGAGATTGAACAAAAACTAAAATGGTCTCTTGGACAAATAAGAACTGAGGCGACGAGATGGTAATAGCTAGGTACTTCCCTTCCCTAGGTACTCTTTTCCACCTCCTTCCCCTCCCCAGTTCCTTCAGCCTAAAAATGTGACTCAAACAGTTCAACTATTATTAGATAAGTAAGTATATGTACTTACTTTGAGAACTTCCAAATCCTTGATCAGCTGTTCCTTGTCCAAAGTTTCTTCAGATATAAGTTTGGAGATATTTCTAATGGTGACTGCTACAATATGGTTGTCCGGCTTGCCCGAAAGAATTAAATCTTTTATTATGTTTGTTAGGTCTACTCCCTGTTCAAAATAAAATGATTATTTAGCATAAAACTTATCTAGCTGTAAACATGAACAGTAGAACTCGTAAGAACACCATCACTTGAATTTAAAGTGATACTTAAAAGAATTCAAAATGTAATCTTTCACAGATAGCCCTAGTTTAAATATTTTAGAAAAAAACACCCTTTACAAATAATTATTTAAAATATTAAGATGAATTAATAGTTTGTCTAAAAATTTACCACAAAATAATTCAACAATAGTTTCCGACCGCAAATTGAAAAATATTTATGAAACTTTGGGAATTTTTTATTAATTATTTTTAAATGAAATGACAAAAAAGTGAGTTGACGATAACGTTTATAATATAATTGCCGAATAAATGTGTGTTTTTTTTCATTATCAGTAATTTTAGTTAGTAAAAACGTAAGGCAAGTCATTTTTAAAACATGCATTCAAAATTTGGTAAATATTTCCCTATCGAGTCCACGCTAAAAACACACTTTAAAAAATTTAAAAAAATTGTACTAGGTAGAGGTTAGTAATAAGTAATCGGAATTGAAAAATATTGCATTTTAATGGTTATTTTGATATCTTTAAAAACGAGAAATGTCATTTCTCAAGGAACGCCATGTTGTTAATTACGGCGGCAAACGTCTCGCGTGATTTTTCGTGTTTATGAAACCGAACAAAATAATGATTAAAACGCATTATTTATCATTTCCGAAGATTGCAATTCGTACTTATTATTGTCTAACTGACAGAAAGTGATTTTTTCTTTTAAAAATGCGTATTTCCACAAAATAATTAACATGGCGGTCCTTAAAAAATTATATTTCGCGTTTTTAAAATTAAAAAAAACATTAAACCGCAATGTTTTTCAATTCCGGTTACTGAATTACTTATTACTAACCATTATCTACCTAGTACAATTTGTTTTAATTTTTTAAAGTGTGTTTTGAGCGTGGACTCGATAGGGAAATATTTACCCAAAATTTTTATATTTCAAAAATTCTTTGTGTATTTCGAATTATAAAATAGTAACTAATCTCAATTGAAATCATATTTCTTCTCCTTTCAAAAACAGTTTTTAGTTATCGGATGCAATCAGAAATATGCAATTTATTGCAAAGAAGAAGTATTTTGACCTACTAACAAAATAGGCCCGAGACCTGAGGGGTTAACACCAAATGTAATAGGTATAAATATCCGTATAAAACTGCATCAGAGCACTCTAGCGGTCAGAACGGTCTCTATCAGTCATTTTGAGATTATTTTGTCTTCAAAAAGTTTCTTTAAAATCCGAAAGATGCCAATAGAAAAATAAATATTTATATTTATTTCAACATGTATTGTCACACATACTATCACCAAGTAGTCACTGATCACGTCACAGCAGGATTCGGGCAGCTAGGGTTGCTACCAGATGCTACAGCGCACGTGTCCTACTACCTGAACTCCATGAAGTTATATTTTTTCGTTAATTTTATCACCATAGCAAAACTTGGACGTGGTGGTCCTTTACAACGACATGTATTTTATATATTTTAGCGGCAGGGAGGAAAGGCCGGACGGGGCACAGAAAAATACAAAAAGATAACGGTCACAAATGGGACTTTTTCTGTGTCTTTTTCTCTTTCATATTTTCGTTGTAAGGGTGTTGTTTGTCCGGGTCTTGGCGACGGATGCGTCTGCATAACGCCTCCCAAATTATACCTTGACCGTTTTTCAGATTAAAAAAAACATTTACGTGAATATCGCACAAGAGTGCTAACTGCTCCCGTCTGGAGTCAGTGAGACTATGGTATCCCCAATGTTGTGAGGCTGAAGGTAGCGGGAAGGGGAAGGAGATGGGGAAGAGGAAGATGGGGAAGTACCTGACTATTCAGATCTGGTCACCAAACACGTCTAAGGCCATTTCAAGTAACACTTCAATTCTGTTCAATGGTCTTACACCAGGGCGATACTGGTAACTTCCACTCTGGAACGTGCCGTAAATATGGTATTAGTACTCAGCACATTTGACGTAGGTCAATACATCAAATTTCTTTTTTTTTTACAACACAAACAAATATCACTGAGAATTCTCTTTTTGATAAACGCAGTCTTAGACTCAAACATTTGAAAGCTCACGACCATGTGGCAATGGCATCATTTGTGCACGGTATGGTACCTAAATGACCCTTTTGAAAGACCACGTTTCCGAATTCAGATTGTTATATATACAGACCTAGCCTAGCAATACCTAGCGATAGGTCTACATAACGAAAATAAATAAAGTAACTTTTTTTTAAATTGTGAATACCTCATTAGGGGCCATCTATAAATTACGTCACGTGAATTTTAAGATTTTTGACCCCCCCCCCCCCCCCCCCGTCCCTGTCACGCATTGTCACATTTGGCATTTGACATTTGAAAGCCGGCGTGGTCTAGCGGTCAGGCTCTTGACTCGCAATCTGAAAGTCGCGGGTTCGAATCCCGGCATGGAGAATTCATTTTATTCGTTTAATTAGTGTTATTTCAAAATTAATTCATTGAAAATAATACATAGTATATTTGCTGCACGTTCCAGAGTGGATGATACTCCCAGTATAAGACCACCTGGTATAAGACCACCATTCAGAATTGAAACGTTGCTCGAAATGGCTTTTAGCCGTGTTTGCTGACCAGATCTGAATAGCTAGGTACTTACCCACCTTCCTCTTCTTCATCTCCTTCCCCTCCCCGCTACCTTCAGCCTCACAACATACCCCAATCGGGGATGCCATAATCTCACTGGCTCCAGACGGGAGCAGTTGGGACTCTTGTGCGGTATTCATGTAAAAAAAAATAAAAATACTTTTCCTTCCCAGAACTTCCTCCTTCCTTTCCTAAAAAAGACCATTCACAAAGCATCCCCAAAGATGACATAGGCCTTCCCCTGAGGGGAATTATTTTCCTCAGGGCCTCCCGTGTGGAGCTAATCTAAAAAAAGGAATGACGGACATGTGAATCCATCCCTTCAACAGCGGTGCAAGGCGATTGGTCGATTCTGACTAGAGAGGTCAAAAGACCTCCCACCTCGCTAGGTTTGTGTAACATTGTTTGTGATTCTGGTGTACAATCTCACAAGACGAAAGCTACGAAGTCGGCTACAGTCGTATTAGCTCTTGTTAATTTATCAAGGATACCAACATAACAGTGACAGGTACGGCCGCGGATTTTCGCTGTGTCGGTTCGCGAAGTGAATTTTGGTTTTATGCAATTGAAAATTAAAATGCATTATTTTCCGCCGCCCCAAAACCAAAAAGTTTCCTTTTATAGTAATTAAGGCGAATCTAAAGTTTTTTCTAAAAATTATTCGTAATAAGCGTGGCCAGTTCGAACCGATATTTACCTTTGGTAAATTTACGACTAGACGCCGCATGCCACTACACTTTTAATAGGCATATATTTAAAAAATAAACTACCCCTCAACTTAATTACTACAAGAACCATCTGTTTCAGTCGAGAACGGCGGAAAAACGTGCATTTAAATTTATATTCGTAAAAACTTTTATTCACGTAATTTTCCGTTTTGACGCCGACGCCATATTGAATCTTGTCCATAGAAACCACATAGTGACGTATATCAGTAGTGCCAACCATACAAAACAAATTCATAGTAAAATAATTTGCACACATTAACCTTTCCTGGTCTGTAATGCGTAAATACTACACATTGCTTCTAATAACTTTTATATCTCTATAAATATAATGAATTCTGGGTTCAGATTTTAGGTATTCGTCCGTTATACATTTACACACTGAATTAAAAAATAATATTTTAAATAATTAGCAAATTTAATTCAAAATCAGAGATATTTTGTTAAATATTGGGAATAAACCACAAATACAATCAACCGTGTGCCAGTGTGGACCGTGATACGCGAAGAGTGTGCGGGGGGAGATGACACGCTATGTGACGTCTCGCTCTACTTTGCTATACGGGAACACGAGAAACAGAGACCGCCGTGTTGTGTTTCGACCGTCGATACCTATGACCGCGTAGTAGCTAAACATACATAGCTGTATATATGTATTGGGTAGCAGCCCAGCGCCCAGCGCCTCAGTCGTTCGCGGGTAATCCTTTGAGATGGTCTCCTCGCCCGTTTTTTGAGCAACGGACGATGGTTTTTCATGTTTTCAGCAATTAAATTACAATTATTATCACTTGTAACACAAATTACGAAAAACAAAAGCGATTAGCTATGAATGTTCATATATTTCCGACATAAAATCGATGATTTTAACACGTGAATTGATTACACAGCACCGGAGCGCGCGTATTTTTTTAGCACAGTAAGGGAAAGGTTAAAGAAAGTGCCCCCTTTATACCGCCTGCTCGCGTCAAGGCAAGAAAAACATCCCAGTTTTCAAGTAGTTAAGCGGCTACGCTAGGTTTGTGTAACATGGTTTGTGATACAAAAGAAAGTGCCCCTTTATAACGCCTACTCGCGTCAAGGCAAGAAAAACATCCCATTTTTCAAGTAGTTTAGCGGGTACGCTGGGTTTGTGTAACATGGTTTGTGATACAAAAGAAAGTGCCCCTTTATAACGCCTACTCGCGTCAAGGCAAGAAAAACATCCCAGTTTTCAAGTAGTTTAGCGGCTACGCTAGGTTTGTGTAACATGGTTTGTGATTCTGGTGTACAATCTCACAAGATGAAAGCTAATTTTAATTTTACTTAATCGAAATTTAGAATGAAATATTTTCCACTTCCCCCAATGCAAATAGTTGCCTTTTAATGTAATTAAGGTGAATCAAAAGGTTTTTTTTTTAAAAGTGCATATTAACCGTTGCCAGCGATCTAAAAAATTACCGTGATTTTTGCCGTATAGCAATCTTTTTTTAATATTATGAAAATTTGTCCTGACTCAAACCGATGTTTTTTGCGTTAGCTAAGTTTAAAAATAGTGTACTTTCCAAAATCTGTGCCTATTAAAAGTGCGGCGGTTTATCCATAAATTATTTTGAAAATTTGTACGGTAACTTTAGTTAGTACCTTCCTAGAATATGTGTGATTTTTGCCATATAGCAATCTTTTTTAAATATTTATCGATTGGTACCCTGGAAATAGTGGAAGTTGTTCAGAATGCAAAATAAAGTAATACGAAACGTCAGCCGTAACGAGAAATTACGTACAAATTTTTTTGTTTATGAAATGTAAATTTAAATGCATATTTTTCCACAGGTCCTGACTGAAACCGATGTTTTTTGTGGTAACTAAGTTTAAAAATAGTGTACTTTCCAAAATCTGTGCATATTAAAAGTGCGGCGGCTTATCGTAAATTTAATTTACCTTTTATAGTACTTAATTAAGTTGAATAAAGTGTTATTTAAAAAAAATATAGGTATTGTGCATGTCCAGCAATCCTTAGAGATTACCAAAGTTATTTTTATTCATGTTCTTTAGAATGATCTAGAAAGCGGTGTTTACCTGAGCCTGAAACTGTTTCATGGCATCTTCAATAGCCTCTTCTGGGGCCATATCAAAATCATCAATATTCTCCTGAACCACATCATCATACGTCTGCTGGGTTATAACGCGAACCATTTTCACAAAAAAAACTCTCACAAATTCTAGATTTTGCTCAATTTGCGCAAAGTTTTGTTTTCTAACAAACTCGTTGCTACACACCTACACAACTTTAGCACATGTCCAGCAAAACGTGAATAATTTATAAATTAACGCAAGCTGTTGAGTAAAAAAGCTAAATTGGTAATTAGCCCTGATGAATAAGGAGCATTTCAATTGCTAGTCGTGTTAGAAAAATGAATACTTTTAAAAATCATGATTCACTGCTTTTCTTTGGATATTAAATTTGGAAAAGCGTTCGGTGTTGTCTATTGCGTGTTTTGACATTTGACAGCTGTAGGAATAGACAATTTACAAAAGTTTTTCTAAGCTAACACAACCATTGTTTTGACTCCGTATGGAGCCCCACCGTGGTCTCATCGACAGTTGAACCTTTTCATTGGTTCATTCGACTGAAAAACAGTTTGTACCATGTGTGTATTTGCACAAAATTGTTCGTATGAATTTAAAAGTGTACCTATAACTTTTTTCTTTCTTTTGTTGCAGTATATAATTTTGTGCAATATTTTATACTTAGAAAGCAGTGCTCATTAAATAAGAAAAAGTGTAGTGAAAACAAATGCAATAATAACAATAATAAGTATTTCCGGCATTCGTTGATAACTAACTATTAAAAGAAATAATTAAATATATTTAGATTATTTGGTAGGGGAGTATTTAATAGATAACCATCACCTTTGCCAAACGTTACCCCAAGCGCTTCGCTACGTTAGATGACTTGGGGCCATTCATTTATTATGTAAGACGATTTAGGGGGAGGGGGGTCGACCATGTCTTATTTTTTCTTACAAGGGGGTGGGAGGAGTCTCGATAGTTCTTACGTAAGATCACAAAAACGCGCAAAGTTATATTTATTAGTACCTTTGTAAGTACAAATAAACATTTCAAAAATTGTTACTTTGAAAAATAAACCTTAAAACAAACCAAACGTGTATTCATTTTTTTCCTTTAGATTCTTACGTAATAAATATTAAACAGGGGGGGGGGGTCGGCCTATTCTTATTTTTTCTTATAATATGAGGGAGGGGGTCGAAAACTAGCAAAATCCGTCTTACGTAATAAATGAATGGCCCCTTAGGGGGCGTTCAAGTATTACGTAACGCAATTTTTGAAGATTTTTGACCCCCCTCCCCCCCCATGTAACGCGCCGTAACGTTTTTACGTATCACCCCCCCTAAACGTTACGTAACGCCCAAGTAGTGGGAGGGATAGATTCAAACGTCCATTATTCCTGGACACACTGACCCCAGATTTCTACCCACCCCTCATAGGTTTTCCTTCCCAAAACTTCCGCTCTTTTTTTCCCTAAAATGACTCTCCACACAATGATGACATAGGCCAAAGATGACATAGACCATGTGGCATAAGAAAGTTTTGGATCATGCGATTAAAAGCATTGAGAGTATGTAAAATAAAAGAAATCTCCCATTAAAAATTTTATGGGTGACCTATGGCAGAGATGTTGGTTATGCAATAAATGGTTTCCGGGGCGGCGGTACCCATTACAGCCTTCCAAATTGTAACGCAATTGGGTAATTGGATTAATGCAGCTGCACCAGAAACCAGAAGGACCATAATTATTAATTATTAAAAAAATGGATCAGGGAATGTTTCATCACCCTCTTGAAGCTTATCTATAAAATAATATATTATACAGATATAATGTTCGGGTTTACTATTTGGCCTTGTGCAGGCGCAATTGGAGCACTCCTTCAATGGGGCGCCGGCTCACCAAGGCGCCAATTAGCCAAGGCGCCAATTAGACATGGCGCTGATAATACCTATAATACAGTGCCCTTTAGGTTTGTACTAGTGCCAGGCGCCGTTTGGCTCATCACCGGCCCAGATATACTCGTAAATAATCTATAAGTATTCAAATAAAATAATGTTAAATTATTATATTAACGGTACGGTAGGTAGGTATATTTACACAATAACACTAAAATTAAATTTAATCCATTACCAAATAACTTAATTCATTTTAACATAATTGGAAAATTGATACCATAATTTTTAAAAAATTTATTTTTGCGTAGTTTTGTATTTGTAATTTTAAAATAATATATATGTGCGTATATGTGTGTACGTATGTGTACATATATATATATATAATTATTTTTCCACTTTTCACTTATACACACGTCTGGTGTTTTCAGTTTTTTGTTGTTATATAATTATCATATTTAAAAATAAAAAATAAACTTTTTTTCTATGTTCTAGCCATAAAACTGGCACACTTTACTCTATTTTACAATTTTACTTTTATTTTTACTTTCTTTTCACTTTTATTTTACTTTTACTTGCTTATCTAGTTCCTAACTATACATATAACTTAATAATTTTTTTTTTTATTTTTTATTTATTTATTGAGATAGTTTATACTACATGAATATAAACTAATAAGCCCAATGTAACATTTCATTTGATAAATTTAAATATTTTTACAGTAAGCATAACATTTCTTTTCAAATACATTCATTCGATTGTCGATTTTTTAATTATTATTTGTGCATGATGTGAACATTAGTTATTGGGTTATAACCTAATTACTATATTTTGTGGTTGCCTTTAATGCAAGTAATGTTATTAACCTGTTAATGTTCTTAATAAAAAAAATAAACTTTCGGCCGCCCGGGGCGGAGGAAAATTTTGCCCCCCCCCCCCCTCCCTAACCTTTACAGGTACTTCTGTTATATTGATAACACAAAACTGGTTTAAATTAAACTAAATATGCGGTGTATCAAAACTACACTCAGAACAAAAAAATGGTTTTTCTTTGATTCTAGCGGCACGTACATTCTGAACACAAAACTGGTTTTAATTAAATCTGTACGCGTTGAATTAAAACCTCACTCAGAACATCGGGGCGTAGGAAAATTTCGCCGCCCCCTTATTTGGGTACTTCAAGCGGCGGAGCGGGGGAGGGGGGGGGGGGGTTGCATTAGGAAATCCTATTTTTTATTACGACCTATTTGTATACGAGCCGGATTTTTTAATAATCACATTTGATTCTTTCAACGAAAATCATGTTTATAAATTCTACTCCATTGATATTGCGTTAGAGTCCCCAAATAATTGTTACACATGTAACAATCAATTTCTCAGAATTTTGCAGCATTATGTAACTCAAATGTAAAACTTCACTCGATGCACGATGAATCTGCAACTTGTTATTTAATTTATTGTACAATTCTGAACACAAAACCAGTTTGTATGCGGTGAATTAAAACTACACTCAGAACATGAAAATGGTTTTTCTTTGACTCTGGCATTAAATAAATAGTCTGCAACTAGAATTTTATAACTGCAAATCTAATAACAGAATGTTTTCCTTCGAAATGTGTCAGCAGATGAATCCAACCGAAATTTTACATTCTGTACTGGTTTAAAGTAAATCTGTATCGGTCTGTATCTATCATTGCGAATTAAAACTACACTCAGAACATGAAAATGGTTTTTCTTTGATTCTGGCAGCACATAGTCTGCAAATAGAATATTATAACTGAACCTCAAATAAGAGGTTGTTTTCCTTTGAAATGGGTCAACAGATGAATCCACAACTGGAAATTTACATTCTTAACACAAAATTGATTTGAATTATGTCTGTATGCGGCGGATTAAAAGTACACTCAGAACATGATAATGGTTTTTCTTTGATTCTGGCAGCACATACAGGATACAGAGTCTGCAACTAGAATTTTATAACTGATCTTCGAATAAGATAATGTTTTCCTTTGAATTGTGTCGGTAGATGAATCCTCAAATGGAATTTTACATTCTGAAAACTGATTTAACCCTTCGAATAATAGGAAAGAATATCTATAAACTTTTGCCTGTCAAAATTTCCGGTTCTTCCCATGCATTTTAAATGTTCCTTTATATTGTTTTTTTTATCCTTTTGCAAAAAACAAAATTGTTCTAAAATCTAGATTTAGTTATTTTTCCGACGTGCTTATAAGAACATTATTGTTTCTCAATATTAAAATTTTGATATTGTAAATGTAGATTGGCTCAAAAATACACGCCTGCGAATATTCGAATTAAAGTACCTAAAAACTAATAAACTTAAAATTTTAAATACAGATTCCTTTTCTTAAAAAAAATGTAATAAAACTGTATCTTAACTTTTTATCGCAATCACAAATTTATTTAAAATAAAATGTGTGGGATATAATTTCACAATTTTATTTTAAAATTAAATGTGTGGGACAATTTGCGTCCCCCCCCCCACCCCCCGCTACGCCACTGTATTACACAGCAGCATAAAAATGAAAGTAACCGGTAAAAAATAACAATTTATTGACGTTTCAGATGACAGTCCTTATTTCTTGTTTTTGTAAAACTTATCAAAGGCATAAACTGCCGATATAATATCGTTGGCCATCACGGTTGGTTCCTCAAAAGCGGCAAAATGACCTCCATTGAAGTTTGATATTTGAACAACGTTCAGGAACATATCCTTGATCTGCCATTTTGTTGTGAACATCAGCTCATTGTTGGATCTGGCTATGGCGGTTGGGACAGTCACTGGAATACTGGAAGAAAGAAAAGGATCGTTGAGAATAGAGAATAGGGGCATTTTTTAGTCGCTTTTCACTTCAAACAAGGGCGGATCCAGGATTTTTTTTCTGGGTGGGGGGCACAAAGGGCGGACGGAAAAAATCAACTACTATTGTTAGGATTTTTTTCTGTGGGGGAGGGGGGGGACATAAGGGGCGCACAGGCAAAAAAATCAACAATTACTGTTAGGATTTTTTCTGGGGGGGGGGGGGGGGGGGGGCACAATGTAAGTACATATTGTGATGGAATCAACAATTACTGTTAGGATTTTTTTCTGGGGGGGGGAGGGGGTGCACAAGGGGCGGACAGGCAAAAAAATCAACAATTACTGTTAGGATTTTTTTCTGGGCGGGTACAAGGGGCGGACGGACAAAAAAATCAACAATTACTGTTGGAAATAAACTTGAAGTATCATACTTCAAGTTTATTTCTAATAGTTCAAGTATGTATAGGAAGGTTTATGAAAGGGTCAAAACAATCGAAAAATTAAATGTTTAAAAAATACAGTTTTAGTTTCTAAGTACATATTGTGATGGAATCTCCAGAGTACAAAAAAATACCGTCTGGTATTTTTGTGTACCTAATTCCGCCCTTGACTTCAAAGGAGCATTCTAGCCAGTGTAAAGTGATAGTAGTCCTGGATTTGCCAATAGGCCGTATAGGCCGCGGCCTAGGGGCAGCAGTTTTCAGGGGGCGGCAAGTGAGTTTTTATGATAGGTGTCAACTTCTTAGTAGGAGGAAAGGGCGGCACAAATGAAGTGGCCTTTATTTATGAAAAGTATAAATCTGCCCCTGAGTGATTGAATTTATAATTGATGTAGGGCAATTAATTATATGAGGCCTTGAAATTTTTTATTGTCTATTATCCCTAAAACGAATAAATTAGGTAAAGTAGGTACCCACATAAAAAAAATATATAGTCAATAATTATCAGCCTGAAACCTCATCCACATTGAAAAATCTTCCGAGAAAAGATACATGACGCCAACGGATGAGTGTTTCAGGCTGATAATTATTGCTTATAATAATTGTTACCCTTTGTGCTATGCATAAAAATCTTGTCTTAAACGTTAGTTTAACAATTAAAAATAATAATAAATATATAGTCATTTACTTAAAATTCAAGCCCATGGATTTAAAAAATGGCGGGTCCCAACAAATGCATCGTTATTTTCAAATCATCTTAATGTTTTTAGCAAATTGTTTTATTTAATATTTTATTGCCAATAGGTACTACTACGACCCGGTATATCAGCCAGTCGTCGGTATCCTTGCTGTGTACATTCCTCGCTCCAATTTAAATCTACCGCTCAAGCTTTGATAATCCTCAAAATTTTAAACGCCAAGGCGCTAGCAGTAACAAGCTATATATATGACATTTACCTAAAAAATATCTGAATACTTCCCACTGAAATTTACGCAAATTGTCTAATTTTTAAAGTATGTTCTACTAGCTTTTGCCCCCGGCTTCGCTCGCAAATTCGCCCCCTCCAACCCCTCCTAACCTTTTTGCTAACGAACTTCAATATTATCGGGCATTGCTAGGGAATGCAATCCCGCAAGACCATGTCAATCCAGGTATTTGCGGGACTGAACAATCGTCCCGCTGGATCCAGGTATTTGCGGGATCCAGCAGGGTGGACTTAGATATCTAATCAATCGTTATAATAAAGACCTAATACCTCGATTTACCAACCTTGTTTTTAGAGTTTTAAATTTATACCTAATCAAACAAGTTCTTTGGGACATTTTAAATGGTTTATTTACCTTTAGTTAGACATAGGTAAAGTTTAAGTCATAAATTGGCAAATAATAAGGATAAGAAATAAATTTACATAACAACTTAAATTTAAATAATAACGTTCACACGATAAACAATATTCTTGTACAATAAGCATCATAAGTTTTAACATTATTTTGGAAATAGCTTCGTAAAAAAGTTAAAGTACTGATTGTGTCGTCTGATAAACGGCTTCTGAAATTGGACTCAAGGTAGCCAGCGGCTGAAAAAGCTCATTCAGCTTCCACGCTGGTTGGCACAATAGTAATTAGCACATTGTAAGTGAATTGAAGGTATGTGCCTTTTAATCCACCGGACTCGAAGTAATTCATTTCCTTCTTTATCAAAACCTCAAGGTTGCTCATATTGCCAGATCTACTCGTAGGTTGTTGGGCTGTTGATCTCGAACTCTTCATACTAACCAAAATAAGTTCGAGTTCGTCTTGAAGTGACATTGGTGCTGCTTCTGCTGCTGCGGGTGTCTCCAGATTAGCGAGAGGAGTGTCGTCATCGTAAGGATCATCAGCGTCAGCAGGAGCAGTGGCTACTGCGTTATTATAGGTAAAACATCTTAAGTTGGAAGCAATAAAAATGCCTGGTATTGATGTATTGGTCTATCTGTGTGAACGTCAAGCGACGCCCACAAAACCGATAAGCTCTCTGTCTTGCTTACGCCCACTTATTGCAACTAGTTAGAAGAGAGGCAAGTTTTACGACACCCTTTTGAGGCTGTACTTACAGGATGTTCTATTCTCTTCATTCGGTTCGTAATTTAATTTAAACATACGTGCACCTACATTTCGCAAGTGACAAAATCAAATTTTTATTTTTGAAATAATAAATAGTTTTCATTATTTTTAATTCGAATCTTTATTAGTAGATTTACAGAGTGTTTGTAATATTTATTACGATATCATGGAGTCCTGTTATGAAACGGAACGTGGCAAATCACTGAAAAGACCAACTCGTGAAATTTTATTCCGTATGTTTAATTATTTTACTTATAAAAAACGGTGGTCAACTTTCAAGCATAAATGACTTGTATGATTTGACGTCTAAGGCAACTGGAGTATCACAGACTAGTACCTATTCAACAGTCAATCTTTTGTACCTTTGTGTTAGTAATCTGTTATATTTTAGATAATATATGTATAGATAGTTGCTGATGATGACTGATACATAATTAAATAATTACTGTTGCTGATGGTTGCTAACACATAATTATATAAAATAAATAATCCATAAGCAGCAAAATTTTTAAGCACAGATTTTGAAAATCACACTTCATTTCAACATTAGGTTCTTGGTTTAGGTAAACCAAGTAATTCATGCGTATTGAGTTTTAAACGAAACTTTACAAATTTCAAATCCGTACAAAAAAATGGCGGCAATTGAGATGTTTTATATGGGAAAATTATAATTTTGAAAACCGAATTTTAATGCCTGTTTTTCCATCTATCCCGACCGAAACCAATGTTTCTTTTGGTAATTAAGTTTAACAGTCGTTTACTTTTCAAAATCTATGCCTAAACGTGTAGCGGCATGTGGCGGCTTGTAGATTATTTACTTTATAAAATATTATCTATATAAGTATGAATATTATAATAAATTAATCTTTTTAAATAACACAAATTTTTTTAACCTTGTTGTTAGTTATGAATACCCATTTGAATTCAATCCTGAAGATTATCACATTTATTTAATAAACTTATTTTTCTTCCTAAACCTTCAGTATTTCTAGAAAAATGTTGTAAAACAACATTGGTTTTATGTTACCGATTTAAACACGCTTTGGATTCGAATTCTCAATTGTGAAATAATTATTAATTGCTTTTTTGTTAAAAGCCTAAAACGAAACAAGCTGTATGAATGTTTTGCATCTGTGTGAGTACTGTGATGAAGTATGGATGAAGTCAACCTAACTTGCGAGACCTATACCCGTGTCCGTGTACTCTAGCCTTTCGACTATAGTTTTGATTGCCTTGCGTATTACACTTTTTGAAGGTGGACTAAATGCGTCATCAACGTTAATAAATTGACTTCTGTCTTCTTCGTACTTATATGGATCATGTAAGTATAATAAAACCGCTGTCAAGTTAGTTCACCGCTCTGAAATCCGTATTAACTACACTTCTCTGTAATCCCGCCAGTCCAGCGGGATCCCGCAAAATTTTCGACCGAGATTAGTCCCGCAAAATGTCTGCGGGATCTCGGTATTTCGGGATCCCCGTATACCGGGATTGCATTACCTAGGCATTGCATTATTGCGTTTATGATATTTGGCGAATTATTCGCAATCATAAATCGACCACCACAACACGGGCATGTGCCCATGGTGGTCGAAAATTACTCAAATTATGTAATTTACAAATCAATTAATAAAGAAAAAACTAAATAAATACAAATGCATATACTACATTCGTGGATTACACTCGGGAAGTTAAATTACAGAGATGGCTAGTAACTACTTACTGTGAATACAAAGTGACATTTGACCTTGACTCCACTTGACGCTTAGAGGAGATGTGGATAATGTCTTACGCTAGAATTTATTTTAAGAATGAAATGATTGTTTTCCGAAAATTACGAGATAGAAATTCACTATAATTTTGATACAGCGATCGCCGTTATAAGTTATAACAAGATACGACTGTAAAAAGCAAAGATCAGAAAAATATCGATTTTGTTCAGGAGGTTGATTACGATTGCATCGACAACTGGTTTTGTTATGATACAAATAACCCGCTGTTTATTTTATCAAAAGAATCTAGGAAAGTGCCTAATTTTAAAGGTGATTGACTAGGTGAAACGTCAGTGAAATCTATTTTGTACGTAGAAGCTAAACGATTCGATTATTTTTTCAAAAGAATAGATATCAGACGTTTTACAAAGCAAGCTGGCTCACTTGTTGGGGTGAAGCCTAGGAGGTTAGACTTCCGAAAGTCAACGTGATTATTATCCGTTTTTCTTATTTAAAGTGGAATCGTGCTTTATAATCAAAAATTACGCAATTCACATTATAATTTAAAAAAATGTAAAGTGATTCTCTTTCGGATGGCCACGTTCAGCCTTTTCAAAACGCCACGGCGTTTCACGGCGCGTGAATGTTTTTTCAATAATATAGAGGCACGCGTTTCTTCCGAGATTTAAATTATCATTTGAACCATCGCATCGATATTATTATGGTTTCACAATTTCACAATTGCCGGGTAACAAGGCTATCCGCTCATAAATTATATGCAAGCCAGAGTGCTCGAGTATTTTGTAGATCACCTACAGGTGACTAGCCCCGTTCGTTCAAGTATCTTTGGAATTTTGGGAAATACTATTTTTCTCGAGGAGATTTCGACTCGCCAGAACTCAAATTTGTTCGTTGGTTGGAGCGATCTCTTCGAGTGAAACAAAACCAGCCGACTTCTGTCCACGGGAAACCTACGGAACCATCAACAGGAGTTGAAGCTGCCCTGAAGACCGTGGGGCGCCCTTTTGCGGCCTGCCTCTCATCATGGAACACCACCTCGGCGTACGTTGAATTAGATAGCTAGTTAATAGAATTGGTCGATCCAGGGGTAAGCCATTTAAAATATTATTTTAAGTTCTGTATTTACTAAATCTGTAAAAATAAATGTAATTTGTTATTCAATATGAATACCGTTTATCATTTCTAATCCTTTTATATTGACTAGACGTGGGCAGAATGATTCCCAGGAGTGAATCGATTCAGTCTGATTCCCATGGCCTTTTGAATTGATTCCTTTTATTCATTCCTTTAATTCAATTAAATCCCAAAAAAAAAAAAATTGAAAATTAAATGAATGGGGAGGCTAACACCGCACACGAGACCGGGAGGCCACGGAGTACCCGGAGTACCTGATAGGCTACCAAGCATCGCACAAAGAGGAGACTGATTATTCTATCTGATTATCTCGCAGGCTAAAACCTTTAGATTAATGTGTTTGACTCTTTTTAGTGTCACTTTTTCGTTTCATCGGTTTTAAAATCACAATGAGTGGGGAGGCTACGAAGCACCGCACAAAGAGGAGACCAATAGGCTACGGAACACCGCACAAAGAGGAGACCGATTATTCTATCTCATTATCTCGCAGGCTAAAACCTATAGATTAATGTGTTTGACTGTTTTTAGTGTCGCTTTTTCGTTTCATCGGTTTTCAAAATCACAATGAGTGGGGAGGCTACGAAGCACCGCACAAAGAGGAGACCAATAGGCTACGAAACACCACACAAAGAGGAGACCGATCATTCTATCTCATTATCTCGCAGGCTAATTCCTATATTGTTTGTCTTTTTTAAGTGTCGTAATTTTTCGTATGTAAAATGTATTTATTGCTAGCTATATTCTAAAATTATACAAGTTTTCGTTTCACCCTTAAAATTTTATTGATTTTATTTTATTTATTAAACTTATAATTTTGTTCCATTTCACGTGATCTAATATAAACATACATTTTAACATTAAGATGAGTATTTTATGACAGCTAACCACAGCTAATTGGCCTTATAATATCTGCAAATTTACATATTATATCGACCCAAGATCTACGTCTAAAAGTAGGTAGGTACAATATCTTTCGTACGTACCAAAAAACAGATAAGCATCATTTTAGCTTCTCACTTTTCTAGGTGAAGTTCAGATTCAAAGTCGAAAGTTTTCGACTAACTATGTAATGAAATTGACGGCTTGGCGCGCGGGGGAATAAATGAACCGCGCGGACGGATTAAGGGCTGGCATTGAGGAATGAATTAGTAACTTTTGACTAATGTTTTGTGTCTTACCTAGCAGTGACTTGATTTACTCGCGAGCTGTGGACCTAGGACTGGGATGCGTTTGGGACATATCGTGACATTGACGTGACGATGACGCCTGACGTCATTTCTAGGTCTATTTACAAAAGACCATGACGTCACAAGTGAAAAAGAGGCCTTGTGAAAAAGACTTTTGTTTTAATTCCTCTGTCTGTCAGAATCGGACAATCTCGATTTCGACAGACTAGATACCTGGGACGCGGACATTGAACACGGACCTGGGACGGCGGGGACCTTAGGACAATCTCAGGACTATTGATTAGGATAAATGATTAATTCCTTGCGTGAAAGAGATGCTCGGGCAACCCGGATGAATCGCGGCCGCGTTCTGGCCATTTTGGGACATGGACTTTGATGATGTTCAGGTGTTTTTAGAATGGCGGCGCGGCGGTAGCGGAATACAATCGTAATAGGCGAGTCGTTCACAATACCGTCCGTCGACCACTTCGCGGCGCGCGGCCCGTTTAATAATATTTAAATACCTATGAAACCATATAATATTTAAATCGTTTACAGAACACATTATTCATTGAAATAATTTAACAGTAAAATAAATGGAAATTAAAAATGTATGGTGTCGTTAAAAATCGTAGGATGCAAGGCCAAAGATAAGGAATGAAGAATCAATTCCTTTTGAAATTGAGAATTAGATTGAGTGTGTCACAAGATTGAATTTATTCATTTATTTCGGTCATTCAATTTTGCCCACGTCTAATATTGACTATAAAGTATGTATTCCCCAAGGCCCTGATAGAGAATTTTGTTCTCCCCTCTGCTAGTCTGGTCCATCGACCAGTGGCGCCCTTAATTAAATAAAAGCTGGCAGATTAAATAAAAATATTATTATAAAATATATATTCTTCCAACAACAATTATAATTATGTATAAAGTATGTATTCTTCTTAGTAACAGTTTCATTTCGGTTTCTCCATGAGCAGAGGCATTAAGTGTCTTCATTAATTAAATATTGCAATTTGTGGTTTTACTCATTATTAAAAATAAAAATAAATAGTATCTAGTTTCTCCAAATTATAATATGTACTTACCTAAAAATATATAGTGTTTAGTGAAAATAAAAATATTTTTCTGTTTTTATTTTTGTGTGAATGTAATTTCTTTTAATATTTCTGTATCTGTTTTGGGTTTTCTTTTTGTAGTTTTTGTTGCAGAATGTCTCCTTAGCCACTCTTTTAATTTTCGTGCAGATGTTTCTATATCTTTTATAGTAATTAGTAAGTAGTGGACGCAGTGCTGTACTAACTCATATAAATATATAAAAAAAAAACCGTTGCGTGCCGTGCGTGCGTTGCGGCCGGCACGGACAGATGGACGTTCACCTTTAATGTGTGTCTGTTTAGTCTCGTTTACGTATTTACCTTGAGTTATCCATAGTTTTAAATTACTCTGTGGTGTTATTTTTAGTTTGAAATAAGGTATTAGAAATTAGAAGGCTAAATTGTTATTTTAATTTATCGATTGATGCAATGAATTAACTTACTTATCGATTCCCAATGCTTTGTTGGTTAAATTCATGACTTCAGAGTATAGACGAACAGATGTCGTGATGCAGCGACTGTCCCAGTAAACCACGATGTTGTCCAGCAGTTCTGTCAGGGTGTACTTCTTGGTAAGACCCCCGTCTGGCAGGCTCATCCATTCGGGGTTGGTCCAAGTGGAGAATTTTTCTAGAATATAAGCTGCGAGTCCGACTGGAGAGTCTTTCAAAGCGACACCTGGAAGAGACAATAACAGCAGTTAGATCAAGGAAGCTGGAGGTAACTAGCAATCATACTTGCAAATACTTTAGTAGTGCACACTGATCCTTAAATGCGTCCAAAGTTACTTTAGTCTAGAGCCTGTGAAACTTTTGACTTGCAAAAAACTGGAAAATATGTTTGATAGATTCCCCCGTCTCAACGGACATAGACAGTTAAATCTTTGGAAGATAGACATTGAGTATGAGTGAAACGTTCAACCAGGATTTCAATGGCAGGTTCTCCGAAGAGCTAGGGTCATTGATCTCTTAGGCACCAGTGTAAGTTAGTTGAGTGGCCAAACGCGTTCCTGATATTCGTACACGGTTCGCATTTCCCGATTGAGAACGAATGAGTTGGACCCCCCCTCCATACAGCAACCACAAAGTCCTATAAATATTTATAAAATGTGATATATAAAACTGTTTTCTGAAGCTGCAGTAACAAGAATTTTACAATTAACAATATGGTTCTAGCATTGATGTATTATATTCATTCAAATATATTTTCTTTCTAAAATATGCATCAACTTACCAACTGTGTCAGGTTTAGTGGCTTGTATGTGCATATAACCACCTTCTCGGATGTATTTCATAACCGTTTTTGACAGTGGATAAACCTTGGAAATATGCTCTTCATCAACAAAAAATGATGGGTAAAGGCTAGCTAGGAAGAGTTTGGCACATCCCAACATGCTGCTTGCTGCAGGCATGTTGGTGTGGTACCCATAGATATTTTGAGGATATAGGATTGCCATGGCCTTGGTGATGAGGCTGCCCCAGTCCCCTCCTTGAATCATGAACTTCTCCTTATAGCCAAGACGAATCATCAGATTACGCATGATCACTGCCATTTGTGTAGTTGCTAAGCCAGGCTTTGCAGCTGCCTAAAATAAATCATATGATGAGGTTTAATTTAGTTCTTGAACATTTACAAATTTTGACTTGAGCTATTAGCCAACAAAATAAAGTAGGCCCAACACGTAATTTTTTTACCGGCGTATTAGTCAGGGAATTTTCAACCTAATCGCAACCAGTGCAAGGAATATGAGGCCACTCCCAAATATACCGATAATTTCAAAATATTCATAGCTTGTAGCGCCCGGTCCGACGCACGGATCCGAATAATTTCTCCCTCACTCTCATAGCGCCGTTTCGCTCAGCAACTATCGCCTCGCTACCCGGCCGAAAAGACACCCTATCGGCTCAAGCTACCCCCACCCTCCGTCGCCAGCTTCCATTGCAGGCCCCACCCGGCGCTGAGGGCATGTAAGGGCGTGCTGACCT